>OX383968.1:3012500-3415000 GCA_947532105.1 Athrips mouffetella | reverse complement strand
TATTACTAGGTATCTAATAATTCTTCATTCTGCTACTAATATAAGTAGGTACTTAAAATTAATTACGTTTTTATAGACATGAAATGTTACTTTCTCACTTAATATATATTATAATATAACAAAGGCGAAAGATTTGTATTTTTGTATGTATGCATATTTGTAACCAATAAATTTAAAACAACTGGACCATTTTAAAAAAAATCTTCCATTAAAAATCTACGTTCACACTGAGAAATATAGGCTACTTTTTACTGCGAAGAAATATCTGATTCCCTTGGGAAAACTCAAATTTTAACTGAAAATTTAAATTTAGCATTTTTATATAAAATATATACCACATAAGCCCAAACATTAATCTTGAAATTAAATAATATGATCGGATAAGTACCTCAGCGCATTACAGCGCGCTTATTTTTCTTGACGCATTCTTTATTTTTTTTCTTACAGTTCTTGTATGAGAAGTATACCACAATTATATATTTTTTTAAATTGGATTAAATAAGCTTGAAATAAATATTTTTTGTGGTCGCAATAAATAAGGTCTTCAAAAAATATGGCAGTTTATAAAAAATATATGTATGTGACTTTTATTAATTTTCGTTAAAAATATAATTTCTTCTACGGAATTATACATTTTAAGCATCAAAAATGAATTCCTTGTGTTTGTTTTCCCTGAAAACAATACCACACAAGCCCTAGTAGCATTAACTGATCCTTAAAAAAATAATCATAATGGTGCGTAATTCGCCCCCTTCTATCCCCTCCCCCCGCGCACACGGGACGAATCTGATTTCCCTCCCAATCGTTAAATGATCGTCTATTGGCACCCTATCCACTGGTAGAAAATTTATGTTTTTTACAAGCAGCGCACAATCACCAAGGTACTATCTTTAACTATTATAGAGCGAATCTCGGTCGTCCAGGTACTTACTTTAATGAGAGTATCTAGTATTTAATATAGACTCTCCTTTTAAATATTTTTTGTTACAGACAGAAACCTACGGCGCCATCTGTTGGCGGGTAGCATAGCTTGCTCACCCGATGATATTTTAATGTTGAGGCGGCTATTATAGAGCGAAACTCGGTCGTCCAGGTACTTACTTTAATGAGAGTATCTAGTATTTAATATAGACCTTCCTTTTAAATATTTTTTGTTACAGACAGAAACCTACGGCGCCATCTGTTGGCGGGTAGCATAGCTTGCTCACCCGATGATATTTTAATGTTGAGGCGGCTATTATAGAGCGAAACTCGGTCGTCCAGGTACTTACTTTAATGAGAGTATCTAGTATTTAATATAGACCTTCCTTTTAAATATTTTTTGTTACAGACAGAAACCTACGGCGCCATCTGTTGGCGGGTAGCATAGCTTGCTCACCCGATGATATTTTAATCTTGAGGCGGCTATTATAGAGCGAAGCTCGGTTGTCCAGGTACTTAACTTAATGAGAGTATCTACTGTTTAATATAGACTCTCGTTTTTAATATTTTTCTCTCTATTGTGCCTACGTATAGTCTAGACTAGGTATTGAATTAAATCTGTTATTTAAATTTTTAAGGTGTTTTTGAACTAATATGACCTTGCCGAACTCATATAACCTTGGCACCCTCAAGAGCCCAATATCTTAGTTTTGAAATACCAGGCATTCATAAAATGAATACAAACCAAGATAAACTTCTTATTTTGAATAAATCTAGTTAAGATTCTCTGAGAGAAGCCGAAGTGGTTGTAAAGTTCAGTGCCTATATTTCTAGCCTAGGGTTATACTCGTAGGTAACAAAGTTAGATCGTCTTGCAAATCAGACCAGCCGGCTCAGGGCTCCCGCACACGACCGAGAATCGGTGGCCGATTTTTTGTAGGTCAAAAATGGAACGTACTGATTGCCATACTTCAACGCACACGACCGACAAAAACTCGGTGAGAAATAAAATCGGCCGTCACGGCCGATCCGTTTGTCGGTGAGAAATGGAACATACGTAAATCTATACTTCAACGCACACGACTCACCGTCGCCGGCCGTCGCGGTCTCGTCAGTCAGCTCCGTACACTCGCTAGGGAAGGGTGCGTGTTGAATCACGCACGATGGATATTGACATCGAGATTTTGATTCCTGTATTACGTGTAGGTAATAAACAACGTATGAAGACAAGTCTCAGACAAAAATAAAAACCGAACGTTTTTCTGTTTTCCGCCGGACGAATGAACGACGATAAATAAGTAAAATTATGTACCTATTTTATTCTAGATTTGCTTCACGTTTGGTTTTCTAGGTAGGTTTACATAAGTACCTCTTGGTAAGTATCTACCTCATAGATATTGGAAATCCTTGTCCTACCTACAGAAATTGTCGTGCCACTACGATCAACATTGCCAGCCGTGGACGAATGAAAAATACAGGATGTAAAAAAAAAAGTAGGATGATCCTTCTAAGGGGTGATTGTACGTACAATACTAAAATAAAAATACTTTAATTAATATTTAATTTCTGATTTGTTTGATCATTAAATTAGTTTTTCCTCCGAATTACATTCCAGTAATTTATTGAAATGTGCTAGTGAGTGGATATTAAATAACAATAAACATCCTTGTCTACGTCGTTTAACCCTTGTGTTTCACTTCTTCTTGAGCTAAAACAACTTTTTTTAAGCAAAATATTTTTTTTATATTTTATACGATGTAGAATCACTCCTTAGAAGTATAGTCGAACTTTTTTTACACCCTGTAGATTAAACAGTTCCGTGAGATATACAATGTATGCAAAGGTTCTCGAGTGGTACTTTTGTTCAACAAAAATAAAATACAAAATTCCGATTCTCAATTTTTTTATTCTAATTTCCAATAAAATTGTTCAGTTTCATGAGTAGAACGAGTAAAACTACCACCCGAGAGGTTTTGCGTATTGGTAATTACAAGTTGTATAATAATATACCTTCTTGGTAACCTAAACCTACCTAGTCATCATCAGAGTGATTGTGTTTGTTTGACCAACAACCGCGGCGCTAGTGGGTAGGTACAGTCAGCCGCACGTTAGGTAGTAACACTTTGACCTTGAGCGGGTCTTTGGTTTCGGGGGTTTGTAGCTTAGCGCTGGTTCAAGTTATAGGTACCTACTGGCTTTGTTAACACTTACTTGCTACTGTGCGTACCTTGTAGGTAGTTGTAATTATACTGTTTTTACATCTTTTGTGGTACAAAGGTACTGAGGTAGGTGCCTAGGCTAGGTCCTAGAAACTTTAGTAAAAAAATATTAAACTCGCACTGCCGGATTTTTTAATGAGTAGATAATATATCATATTCTAATATGTTTGTATGCTTGGAGATAATAACAAATAGTTCAATCATTATGACATTTATGACCCGTGAATAATCAGTTCTTGGTTTTTTTTCGTAGGCCCTCGGGGGGGAGTGGACTGGGGGTGAATCAGGCTCCTGTTTATTCGAAAAATATTTTTTTTAATGGGTTTTCTTGAATAACTCAACCATTTTTGAATTTATAGTAAAACCATGAAGACAAAAATTTTAGAAAATGTGATTCTCCACAAGTTTGTATTTTAAAATTTTTCTTCCAGGATCGATATTTTGGAAATTAAACCTGAAAAACACGACAAATTCAAAATATTATCATTATCTCCTATGTTCCACGTTTTACGGCATGAATGAAAACAAACAAAGTTGTAGAGAATCAAATT
This sequence comes from Athrips mouffetella, assembly GCA_947532105.1. NCBI lineage: Eukaryota > Metazoa > Arthropoda > Insecta > Lepidoptera > Gelechiidae > Athrips > Athrips mouffetella. The sequence goes on along the minus strand of OX383968.1, from coordinate 3,411,309 downwards.
CTGAACAATTTTGGTACCTACCTTTTCCCCCCCAAAATTGATATTTTGGGAAAGAAACCTGAAAAACGCGACCAATTCAAAATATTATCATTATCTCCTATGTTCCACGTTTTACAGCATGAATGAAGAGAAACAAATTTGTAGAGAATCAAATTCTGAACAAATTAAGTTTTCATTAATTAATAGGTAATTAATTAATTAATTAAGTTTAATTTCCAAAATATCGATTTTGGGGGCAAAAAGGTGGGAACCAAAATTGTTCAGAATTTGATTACCTACAACTTTGTTTATCTTCATTAATGCCGTAAAACGTGGAACATAGAAGATAATGATAATATTTAGAATTTGTGTCGCGTTTTTCAGGTTTAATTTCCAAAATATCGATTTTGGGGGAAAAAGGTAGGAACCAAAATTGTTAAAAATTTGATTTTCTGCAACTTTGTTTCTATTCATTCTTGCCGTAAAACGTGGAACATAGGAGATAATGATAATATTTAGAATTTGCGTCGCGTTTTTCAGGTTTAATTTCCAAAATATCGATTTTGGGGGAAAAAAGGTAGGGACCAAAATTGTTCAGAATTTGATTTTCTACAACTTTGTTTCTTTTTATTCATGCCGTAAAACGTGGAACATAGGAGATAATGGTAATATTTTGAATTTGTTGCGTTTTTCAGGTTTAATTTCCAAAATATCGATTTTGGGGGGAAAAAGGTAAGAACCAAAATTGTTCAAAATTTGATTCTCTACAACTTTGTTTCTCTTCATTCATGCCGTAAAACGTGGAACATAGGAGATAATGATAATATTTAGAATTTTTGTCGCGTTTTCCAGGTTCCATTTCCAAAATATCAATTTTGGGGGAAAAAAGGTAGAGGCTAAAATTGTTCAAAATTTGATTCTCTACAACTTTGTTTATCTTCATTAATGCCGTAAAACGTGGAACATAGGAGATAATGATAATATTTAGAATTTGTGTCGCATTTTTCAGGTTTAATTTCCAAAATATCGATTTTGGGGGAAAAAAGGTAGAAACCAAAATTGTTCAAAATTTGATTCTCTACAACTTTGTTTCTCTTCATTAATGCCGTAAAACGTGGAACATAGGAGATAATGATAATATTTTGAATTTGTGTCAGGTTTTTCAGGTTTAATTTCCAAAATATCGATTTAGGGGAAAAAGGTAGGAACCAAAATTGTTCAAAATTTTATTCTCTACAACTTTGTTTCTCTTCATTCTTGCCGTAAAACGTAGAACATAGGAGATAATGATAATATTTAGAATTGGTGTCGCGTTTTTCAGGTTTAATTTCCAAAATATCGATTTTGGGGGGAAAAAGGTAAGAACCAAAATTGTTCAGAATTTTATTATCTACAACTTTGTTTATCTTCATTAATGCCGTAAAACGTGGAACATAGGAGATAATGATAATATTTAGAATTTGTGTCGCGTTTTTCAGGTTTAATTTCCAAAATATCGATTTTGGGGGGAAAAAGGTGAGAACCAAAATTGTTCAGAATTTTATTATCTACAACTTTGTTTATGTTCATTAATGCCGTAAAACGAGGAACATAGGAGATAATGATAATATTTTGAATTTGTGTCAGGTTTTTCAGGTTTAATTTCCAAAATATCGATTTTGGGGGAAAAAGGTAGGAACCAAAATTGTTCAAAATTTGATTCTCTACAACTTTGTTTCTCTTCATTCTTGCCGTAAAACGTAGAACATAGGAGATAATGATAATATTTAGAATTTGTCGCGTTTTTCAGGTTTAATTTCCAAAATATCGATTTTGGGGGGAAAAAGGTATGAACCAAAATTGTTCAGAATTTTATTATCTACAACTTTGTTTATCTTCATTAATGCCGTAAAACGTGGAACATAGGAGATAATGATAATATTTAGAATTTGTGTCGCGTTTTTCGGGTTTAATTTCCAAAATATCGATTTTGGGGGGAAAAAAGTAAGAACCAAAATTGTTCAGAATTTTATTATCTACAACTTTGTTTATCTTCATTAATGCCGTAAAACGTGGAACAAAGGAGATAATGATAATATTTTGAATTTGTGTCAGGTTTTTCAGGTTTAATTTCCAAAATATCGATTTTGGGGGAAAAAGGTAGGAACCAAAATTGTTCAAAATTTTATTATCTACAACTTTGTTTATCTTCATTCTTGCCGTAAAACGTAGAACATAGGAGATAATGATAATATTTAGAATTTGTGTCGCGTTTTTCAGGTTTAATTTCCAAAATATCGATTTTGGGGGGAAAAAGGTAAGAACCAAAATTGTTAAGAATTTTATTATCTACAACTTTGTTTATCTTCATTAATGCCGTAAAACGTGGAACATAGGAGATAATGATAATATTTAGAATTTGTGTCGCGTTTTTCAGGTTTAATTTCCAAAATATCGATTTTGGGGGAAAAAGGTAGGAACCAAAATTGTTCAAAATTTGATTCTCTACAACTTTGTTTCTCTTCATTCTTGCCGTAAAACGTAGAACATAGGAGATAATGATAATATTTAGAATTTGTCGCGTTTTTCAGGTTTAATTTCCAAAATATCGATTTTGGGGGGAAAAAGGTATGAACCAAAATTGTTCAGAATTTTATTATCTACAACTTTGTTTATCTTCATTAATGCCGTAAAACGTGGAACATAGGAGATAATGATAATATTTAGAATTTGTGTCGCGTTTTTCGGGTTTAATTTCCAAAATATCGATTTTGGGGGGAAAAAAGTAAGAACCAAAATTGTTCAGAATTTTATTATCTACAACTTTGTTTATCTTCATTAATGCCGTAAAACGTGGAACATAGGAGATAATGATAATATTTTGAATTTGTGTCAGGTTTTTCAGGTTTAATTTCCAAAATATCGATTTTGGGGGAAAAAGGTAGGAACCAAAATTGTTCAAAATTTTATTATCTACAACTTTGTTTATCTTCATTCTTGCCGTAAAACGTAGAACATAGGAGATAATGATAATATTTAGAATTTGTGTCGCGTTTTTCAGGTTTAATTTCCAAAATATCGATTTTGGGGGAAAAAGGTAAGAACCAAAATTGTTAAGAATTTTATTATCTACAACTTTGTTTATCTTCATTAATGCCGTAAAACGTGGAACATAGGAGATAATGATAATATTTAGAATTTGTGTCGCGTTTTTCAGGTTTAATTTCCAAAATATCGATTTTGGGGGAAAAAGGTAGGAACCAAAATTGTTCAAAATTTGATTCTCTACAACTTTGTTTCTCTTCATTCTTGCCGTAAAACGTAGAACATAGGAGATAATGATAATATTTAGAATTTGTGTCGCGTTTTTCAGGTTTAATTTCCAAAATATCGATTTTGGGGGGAAAAAGGTAAGAACCAAAATTGTTCAGAATTTTATTATCTACAACTTTGTTTATCTTCATTAATGCCGTAAAACGTGGAACATAGGAGATAATGATAATATTTAGAATTTGTGTCGCGTTTTTCAGGTTTAATTTCCAAAATATCGATTTTGGGGGAAAAAGGTAGGAACCAAAATTGTTCAAAATTTGATTCTCTACAACTTTGTTTCTCTTCATTCTTGCCGTAAAACGTAGAACAGGAGATAATGATAATATTTAGAATTTTTGTCGCGTTCTTCAGGTTTAATTTCCAAAATATCGATTTTGGGAGAAAAAAGGTGGGGACCAAAATTGTTCAGAATTTGATTTTCTACAACTTTGTTTCTTTTTATTCATGCCGTAAAACGTGGAACATAGGAGATAATGGTAATATTTTGAATTTGTTGCGTTTTTCAGGTTTAATTTAAAAAAAATATCGATCCTTGAAGAAAAATTGTAAGGACTAAACTTGTAGAAATTCAAATTTCCCACAATTTTTGTCCGTACGGTTTTACTGTGAAATCAAAAATGGCCGAGTTATTCAAGAAAAACCATTTTTTTTGAAAAAATAAACCAGTTTTCGAATACACACGGGAGCCTAATTCAGTCTCCTTTTTAAATTTACACTCCCAATACCCCCCGAGGGACCTACGAAAAAAAAATTCAAGAACGGATTATTTACGGGTAGGGTCGGTTTTTGGACTGTAACAACCGAAACAACCGGTTTTCATTGTTTTTTTTTCCAGTTTCGTTTCAGGTTTGGATAGCTAGCTAGGTAGGTACGGTCAACAGCACGTCAGTCAAAACATAAACAGGACGCCCGAAACCAGAGACCCGCAATGGACAAAGTGTTACCACTGAAGTGCGGTCAACTGTACGTAGGCACTTTTCTATAAATATGCGTCTTACTGCCAGTTGCAGAAATCTTCTTAAAAATAAAAGCTCCTTTACTATATTACGATGTATATCGTAATATTATCATGACATCCCATGAAACGTCCACTACAGGACAGGAAACTCCCTCCCTAAATTTCTATAGCAAATAAATATCTTTATCTTATCTCCAAAATTCCAGTTTTTGCTAAAACAATGTGCAGGAGAAGTATCATAGTCACCACGCTTGTTAGCGTTACGGCTGGCACCATGGACCGCGGTTGTTGGTGACCGCAGAATATAAGAGAGATGATACGATACACATCCTCTGGTTCATTAGCCCTGTAGTCGCCTCTTACGACACCCATGGGTAGAGATAGGTTGGTACTATTTTTTGCCGGCACCACACGGGGCGTGATATACTGTGCCGAATTAGTCTTTGAATTCAGCCAGGTGTGATCTCTCCTTAAGTTTGGTTCTGACCACAGAACTACGATAGGGCCACTCCGCCTGCGCGCGCACCCCCCCATAGAAGCGAATATAGTAAAAAACATTGGTTCCTTATTGAATAGGTATACTTTCCAATTTATGTTCCTAGGTGCTTATTTTGAATGCACATCATAAACACATTCGTTGCCATAGAGACGCTGTCACTGGTTTTTTGCATATTACTCTCTCGCGATAATGGTACTATGTTTATCGCACTCAAAGGAAAACGTGTTAGTTTTAGTAAATGGTGACACTGATTTCTATTGAATGACATAAAGAATTCGTCTCTAGAAGTAGATGGACTTCAGAGCTCTGTGGTTCTTATTTTCTGCGCATGGGTGACAGGCGGAGAGCCAATGAACGATTCACTCGCATCCTCTCCCACTACCGCGCTCACTCCCGCGACTCTTTTCTTGACTTCTGCGCCACAGTAAGAGTTATTTTGTTCGCTGTATATGCCTTATACCTACACATGCGTGTTGGCTTATATTTGGCGTTCATGGCCGAATATGTGGATGAGCCTTTAGCCCCCAGTAGACTTTGGGCCAACCGTTGGCCGCGCCGGCTCGGCAAGCTTGATGACAGCGTTCACACGTTGGTGTGTGTAGGTGTAGCGTTTAGGTCTGTCAAGCAAGATGGACGTAGACGCGGAGACTATTACTGCCGCTGCAATGTACTTTTACAGTGCTTTTAATTTTTATTACCAGCTGCACCATATTTGAAAAATAAGATGAAATAATTTTTACTTATTAAAAAAAAATTAAAACGTCCATCTACTCCACTTATTGGAAATGAGGACACGGCCAACGTGTGAACGCCGTTGGCGGCTTGTGGCAAAACCGATAACCGACGCCACGCCGGCGAGCGTTGGTCGCAAACGGCAAACTCACGCAAACGGGCCTAGTAGACGTTGGCTACGCCGGCGCGGTCACGCAGCCAACGTGTAGAGCCAGTGTTTAGTTATCAACCTTTAAAACAAGGTGCTCCGTATCCGTATTTACGATGCCCGCCCCCCTCCCCCCGCTTCACCGCAAGTACCCCTCTGTTGCTCTGCGTAAGTACATTAGGTGCGCTAGAGTAGGTACTAGTGAATATAATATAATCTGTTTCACGAGTCAATGCCAAAGTTTAGCAACACATTTTGCAGCTAACTATATCAAGGCTATTGTGCACCATGATCAATAGTAGATAATCAGCTAAAGCTGTCAGAAAAAAAACAAGTTTGTAACATAATGTTATTTTTTTCGTCAAATATACTCTAGTTCGTCTGGTTCTTGGTGGTTTGTCTGGTTCTATGGCTGCAAAATGTGTTGGTAAGTGTTGGCATTGACTCTTGAAACCATAGCTTGAAACGGATTAGGTATATACTCGTACCTACAACGTGTGGCACGTTAGTCCTGTACATAACAGGGGCAAATAATTAAAGTATAGGCTCTCTTAGATATTATGAGGAATTGGTTTAATGATGTTTAAAGTTATTTTAATATTAATCAAACGCATCATCACGCCTTTATCCCATAGGTAGAGCATCAAAGAGTGTATGCGATGATGAGAAATCTAGCTTTGTCTATTACTTATGAACCTAAACCATTTTTTTTATGTTACAAGTGAGCAAACGCGCAGGTGGGCCACCTGATAAGTGTTCACTACCGCCCATAGCACCCATATTAGTGGCAGTAGTTGGTCGACCGAGCTTCGCTCTATAATAGCCGCCACAACATTAAAATATCATTGGATAAGCAAGCTATTCTTACCGCCAACAGATAGCACTGTAGATTTCCGTCTAAATACGAAGAAATTGTAAATTTCATCGAAATCGTTAGAGCCGTTTTCGAGAAACCGTTTACAAATATATATATACCGGGTAATTTGAATGCGTGACATAGATCAGGGATCAATATCAGTAACGGAACAACTTTTCCCACGAAAATCAATTTTTGACCTCCCATAGAAACTGCATCAGCTGATAGCGCATTTTGTATGGAAGGTCAAATTTGGTTTTTCGTATTTCGAACTATGTTCCTTGGGAAAATACTATTTAACGAGCAATATTTGTATACAAATATACCTATATGTTTGCAATCTGTTTCTCGAAAACGGCTCTAACGATTTCGATGAAATTTACTATATGAGAGCGTTCGGGGGCCGCCTTTAAGACAGAAACCTACAGCGCCACCTGTTGGCGAGTAGAATAGCTTGCTCACCCGATGATATTTTAATGTTCAGGCAGCTATTATAGAGCGAAGCTCGGTCGACCAGGTACTGTACAAATATTGCACGTTTAATAGTATAGGATATTTGGAAACTAATAAGATAGCAAAGCGCGTTGCTTACTTTGAGAACTAAGATGGTATGTCTCATGTGCCGGTAGTTTTACTGGCTCCCTTACCCTTCGAATTGCTGCTTCACGGCAGAAATAGCCAAGGGGGTGGTACTTCACCAGAAGGACTTTGCACAAAATCCCTACCACTAAGTAATTTAAAAATAAATCCAAACTAAAAATAAATCCAAATTGTTTTTACTCTTTTTAGGGTTCCGAACCTCAAAAGAAAAAAACGGAACCCTTATAGGATCACTTTGTTGTCCGTCTGTCTGTCTGTCTGTCAAGACCCTTTATCTCACGAAAGGGTAAAGGTATCAGGTTGAAATTAATACCACATATTAGGATCTATGATCCACACAAGATCTGAAAATTTAAATTTTTACAACGACGCAATCAAAAGATATGGCATTTTATGTCTTCATCTCGATACATTTATTCAAAAATGTAAAACCTACAGGGTACTTCCCGTAGACCTAAAATTATGAAATTTGGCAAGAAGCTAGGTCTCACAGTACAAATAATGGGAAAAGTCTAAAATCATTAAATATTACAACTTTTCTCACAACTAATGGTAACCAATTGTGGTGAGCTCCCGTTTCAAGAACATTCATATAAGAGAGGGGTCAAGTTGGATGGTCGCTGAGGCGATTTTTGTTTTAGTTCTATTTAAAAACGGGAACACTTACAAACTTGAAAATTGGTATGTTTATAGTGCATAAGCTATAAAATAACAACAAATAATTAAATTTGGTCAAGCGCGTGTCGGACTTAAAAAATCTAGCACATTAACTTACTGAAATTTCAGCTAATACAATTATGTTTATGTGGTGGCACGGAACCCTCAGTGCGCGAGTCCGACTCGCACTTGGGCGGTTTTTTTATTTAGTAACCCGTGACACAAAAAAACACTATATCTACCCGTGCGAAGCCGGGGCGGGCCTAGTCCTACCTACTATACCCAGCGGTTGATCAAGACGCTCCTAACGGTACCTCATTTGTCAAATTACGATAACTAGTTTAGAAGTTATGAAGGACCAGTATACATACATACCGTTCAAAATCATAACCCTTCTCTTTGCCGTAGTCGGGTAGTGAATTAAAAGTTTATTGTATTTATTGTGCAGAATTTATTGGTTTAGGATACCTGCAAGTACTGTCAATCGATCAGTGATACCCTATGGACGGTCCATTAATTTTATTTGCCGCTGCTCCAGGCCACACGATGTACATATCGTAATATCATCATAACATCCCATAAACGCGTCCACTGCACGACAGGGAGCTCCCACCAGATCTCCAGTAAAATCGCGTGGTACTTTGAGGGGGATTTACCATAGTCACCACGCATGTGGGCGTTGCGGCTGGCGACCGCTGTTGTTGGTGACCGCAGTATGTAAGATCGTACGATTCACAGAAAGTTGTTGCTGCCCATCCTCCGGTTCATAAGCCCTTAGTCACCTCTTACGACACCCACGGGTATAGATGACTCTGTACATATAGTGATCCTAATCTAACACCCTGTATACTTACCCTAACACCCTGTATAGTTATCCTATCCTAACACCATGTATACTTACCATAAGACCCTATACATATAGTGATCCTAATCTAACACCCTGTATACTTACCCTGAAACCGTGTGTATTTATCCTAACCTAACACCCTGTATACTTACCCTAATATCCTGTATAATAATCCTAACCTAACACCCAGTATACTTACCCTAGCACCCTGTATGTATAGTACTTAGTCGTTCTAACCTAACACCTTTTATACTTACTCTTACATCCTGTATAGGTATCCTAGCCTAACACCCTGTATATTAACAAATAATGACCATTAGAAGCATTTTTGATAATACCGAGACTTATAAAAAAATATGTTCATGGAATCTTATCTCACTAACAAAAAATAAAATCATCGACATCGTGTGTCGATATTATTTTGATCGATCACCTCCCTATCGTCATTCGTCATACAAGAAAATCGGTCACCGATTATCGCTCGTGTGCGTTGGGTCGGTCACAAAATCGGTCGTAAAATCGGGGGAAAAATGTGCCCGATAATCGGACCTACAAAAACTCGGTCGTGTGCGGGAGCCCTCAAGGCTCTAAAGGCTCTATTGAATCTATACAGGGTATTACAGACAGGTAGGCAAAACCTATATAAGCCAGCGAACTACAATACTAATATAAGCATTACTCGTATCACGGATCATGTTTTCACATATCAGTATAATCATTACATTTCTATATCGAAATAAGTAGTACCTGTTGTGTCGTCTTTCTATATGTATTGTCCATTGTATTTTTCTTGTGTGCAATAAACAATAACAATAATAATCATAACAATCAGGAACAACATGCAATTCAAAAAAAAAATCTGCAAAATTATCCTAACTTTACGGAAAGTTTATAAAGAAAATCCGATTTTTCTTCCATTTCCTTCTCGGTATTCGTTTAGTATTGACTTATTTCCGTTTCAGAATTTACTAACCTTCCTTTAAAGGTCTTAAAATTCCTAGCTTATTACCAGGGTCTGCTGAAAGGTGGCTTAATTTCCTCCGCTTTACCAGGTATTTAACATCAACCATGGTGTTTTTTTGTTTGCTTTTATTTTTAATTTGAGTAATTTACCATTTGTTTATTTCGGTTACTGCTTATTTGTTTGTTTGTCTTCTATAATAATGCTTCTGTTTTGTTACCCTCCAATCGGCGTCGGGTGGGCTTAAAACCAGCCCACACCTCTTCCCTTCTATGTTTTTAATGTTATTTGTTTTAATGTATACTTTTTTAGGGAATAAATGAATTTGTATTTGTAAGGTTCTTCTTCATGTCAACCTTCATGACATCCCGGGTAATGTATGACCTTGAACGGCAAGTTCAAGGTCTCTTTTTCTGACTTACTTTCAGATACCTATATAGGAATCAGCTTTAGATACCTGCTTTAAATATGTTGCTGACACTTTTTAGTTTTGTTTAAAGAAGATTTCTGAAGTTGGAAAATAGAATGACAATCTGTGGTTGATTTAGCTGAAGCATCAAAGATGTAGTAGTATAGATGTAGTCCCAAAAGTACAGAAAATTTTAGCTCACTCGAGTGGCAGTAGAAAACAATACCTGTTCCTTTTACATCTTAAACCATAAGACATTAATACCGAGTCCAGTATTTCATCAGATAGTAAACACGGATATTGGAAAAGTCATCAATGGCCTAAGTTCGGCAGCCATCTCGCAATTTAGCTACAAATTTGGCGCGAAAGGTGTCCCTTGGTCCGATTCTGAGATAGGTTGTTTGCTGGTAATATTGTTAATATAGCGTGGTAAAGGCCTTTGGATAATTACTTTCAAATTTGGTTATAATTGGAGCGATTTAATTCTTTTATCAAAATAATAGTAGATTAGTAGCCAAGGGCTGTAAGGCATCAATTGCAGCCCAAGATATTTAGGGGAACGAGCGCAGCGAGGGCGCCTATAGTTCGAGGGTGCAATTGATGCTTACACCCGAGCTAACTCTGCTTTACATCTCGATTGTGAGGTAAGTAGGTCCTTATTACTCCCAAATGGGGCCTGTAGGTGACCAATTAGCGCTCTAGGGTAATAATGTAGCTAGAAAAGCCCTAGGGCGGTAAGTAATAAAAAAACACTAAAAAACAAATACTTACCGCCCTAGGGCTTTTCTAGCTACATTTTTACCCTAGAGCGTTAATTGGTCACCTACAAGCCCCATTTGGGGGTAATAAGGACCTACTTACCGAATATGAGAGATGTAAAATATCTTTTATATTATCTCTACTATTATATAAAATTGTAAATTGATTTTGTCTGTACATTGAAGATATATATAAAAAATATCAAGTTATGCTATTTTGATGCCCCTGAATCCAATTTACAGATTTTAGAATTGTTGTCTGTTTGTTGGTTTATTTGTTCGAGCACCACGCAATAATTCGCTTTCGTCTCGCTCACTCTCACCCGGCGTTTTAGCCTCACGTACCTACAAATACTATGAATAGTATAATCTCGTAAAACGAAGAAATATTACTGTGTAGAACCTGTTTCTAAGAATTTTTTGAAATTGTCCCACAATCTACTTCAGAATATTTCGCGGCAAAAAATGCTGACTTCACAAGAGCTGGCTTTAATAAGGCAATTCAGTTAAAATTCTAGTAGATGCTGCACTCTCCCAGCAGAGTACTGTACGTTCTAGTATGTGTCTATATTTTAGCAGGAAAATCCTTTAGCATTTCTTACTACGGGTCAAGATATAAACTTTTTTTGAACTTAAGCAAAATTTCCGGAAAATACAAGGTTTAACAAAAATGGTATAAAATCTCTGGCCATCATCAGTACCTGAGACAATTTACAAACTAGGCTACTGTGGTCCTGCCTGATATTGTGAAATCTGCGACCTCTGTACGCATTTCAACGTTGCGTTAGTGTTGCCACCTAGTAAGCATTAGCTGTACTAGCGTCAGTGCTTAGTGGTTGCGAAATTTTGCGATTTTTCTACTTTGTAGATAGCTCATTTTGTTGCAGGTAACAAAAAAATTCGTATTCGAGTTCAGATCTTCGTTCCTTAGGAAAAGTAATTCAATGGGCAGCTTTACATTTTTAGGGTTGCTATACCCTTTGCACATTATAATTGAATACATCAAATGTCGACTGTGGTTTTTTTTGTAAAATATTTGTGAAAATCGCTATCACCTATATTTTAGACCCCAAACTGAACTCCCAGAGCAATTTATTTCCAATCTACGCTGATAGGGACAAATCTCGAGAGTGTGTTACTTAGACTAGTTTTTCATATTACCCTCTTTCCTACGAGTCCATCTACTTTGTAGTACGTGGTAGTATGTGGTCACAGTATGTCTTCTTTGTCTGGCCCACTGCTGTTAAGTCGCATGCTAGTACAGTCAACGACAGGTCAAGCTTGACACTTGCAGTGCGACTCTAGCTCGTATATCTATTGAAATAAGAATGTTACAAAGTCCAATGTGTCAAGCTTGATGTGCTCTTGACTGTACAATTTTATACTCGCCACCCCATCACTTCTTGTGGGTGTCGTAAAGGCGACTAAGGAGTCTTGAACGGAAAGACGGGCAGCAGCACCCTTCTGCGTATATACCATTATGAGTGTGAATTTCCACCCTCATAATGGTACCACCCTCATAATCATAATGGTACTCACCAATAGAGTTGCGTAATTTTTCTAGCTTATCAAATGCGCCGTCAAATATAGTAATCCTATTGGCTGCAATTTTGCAACTCACAGCTAAACTCCCTCATACAGTAGGTACTCGTGGAAATTCACCCTTAGGCGGTCACCAATCTCCGTGGTCCTTAGCGTTCGAGCAGGTGACCGCGGATTACGAGGCGCAAAGTAACTCTAGCCCTGAGCAATGGCGGAGTCACCAGCGTTACAGCTTGCTCTGCGAGCGGTAACATTAACTGAGCCAGGACCATTACGCTGACCTGGCACACACGCGGTGGAGCTCGTTGCTAGGGTGCAGAGAGTTTTGCTTCTTTACTAGTGGTGTACTCATCATAACATCCTATGAAACGTCCACTACAGGACAACTCCCTCCAGAATTCTAGCTTTTGCTGGAAAAATGTAGAGGGGAAGTACCATAGTCACCTCGCTTGTTAGCGTTACGGCTGGCACCATGGACCGCGGTTAGGTGACCGCAGTAAGTAAGATACAAAGGAGGATGCTGCTGCCCATCCTCCAGTTTATAACCCTTAGTCGCCTCTTACGACAACCACGGGTATGTATGGGTTGGTACCATTCTTTGCCGGCACCACGCGGTTGTGTGGTGTACTATAAGCCTATTCCTTACCACGACATGGCAAAGACCTCCCTACCCTTCTTTCACAAATCAAACCTCGGCTGGAAGGGCCGAAAGGCTAGTAAGTTTTCTTTTGTGTTAAAGGTATATATTTGATTTTAGTTTTTTGATAAAAGTGTTTCTACTGACCTGTGATTGCCTGTACACTCCTGGGCTCTGAGAAGAGTTATTTGGAAAATATTGCAGAGAAATAATTCAGAATACGCATCAAAACATAAGCACTAAAATAAATTATTTCATAAAAACAATCAGAACTGATTAAATTGCATAAAAAACAAATTTATAATAAATTTTACCACCTGAAGTATTCTGAAGGTTTTCATCTCCATCTAATTTACATTTATTCAGTACCTTACAAAAAAATCGTCATACGCAAATGTCGAAAAACTATGCCTACAAACCTCTGTGTTCCTGAAGATCAACTCTTTTCTCTTTTTCAATTCAAGTTTTTTTAACAAAAATGGTCTTACATTGGCATCTGTCAGACATTAGCATAAACGTTTCGTTATGTATAACTCTATTCAATCCAATGATAATTATTTTTACTGACGTGTTCAGTCACTATCTGTAATTTTTTTTTGTGATTAAAACAGAAAGAACAGTAAAAAATTTAAGAATTTAGCACAAAAGCTTGTGAAACGTAACAAAAGAATATTTTCGGGTTTTACCACAACAATTTAGCGAAACACAAATCGAATGTTTGAAAGTGTTTTTAGGAAAAGTAACTGCACTGAAACAGTTCACTATTATTTCATCTGTGACTGAAACTAATTCAAACAGAGGTTTTAATCTTTGAACTTAAAACACCCAAATTTATGTTCGAAGGTAAAAGTCACATATTTCCTGTTTTATGCCGCATTTATTTCTGTTTTCATTTCATGAATTAAGCAGATGAAAAAACATGGAGTTTTACGTTTATTATTTTACCGTATTGCTTCAATTTCGCACAAAGGGAAATGTTTATGAGCACGGATCAACAGACAGACAGACAGCTGTCACAATTCGGTATTGAATACAGTGGATGGATCAAATGAAATTATTTTAACGTCTGTTTGAAAACCGCAAATGTATTGTAAATTTTACAATACGGCAAAAAAAAATACTTTGCTTTTTGATTATTATTGATTTCGGTTAAGTCACATTGTCAGTGTATGAGAAACTAATGAAACGAGCTTTAGTAGGGCTTTTGTGCAAAGTCCGTCTTGGGAAGTACCACCCCGTTGCCTATTACTTGAGTATTTGCGCTGCTGTGTTTTGATTTGAAGGGTAAGGGAGCCAGTGAAATTACCGGCACATGAGACATATCATCTTAGTTCTCAGGGTGGGTAACGCGCTTTGCTGTCTTGTTAGTGTCCAATTATTTCACTAATAAGACAGTGGGTGTTATGGGCGGTGGTGATCACTTACCATCAGTTGCTCATTTAACCAATTACTATAGGTAATTTAATTTTTCACTAAAATGTAGTAGCAAATTCAATAGTTGATTGCCAATTTTTTAATATTTCCAATAGTTATTCCAGTTCGATGACAAAAGCTCTGATGTATCATGTGATTGGATATTGGTAGCTGTCGGCCTTTCAACACTTTGCAAATATTTTTATTTTCATCAGCATGATTGAAAAATATACGTAGATCAGCATGATTGAAAAATATACGTAGATATCTAGATAGATAGATAGATAAAAACATCTACATCTATCTATCTAGATATACTAATAAAGTTACGTACGAAATAAGTTTTTTTTTTCATATTTTAATCTAAAAAAGTTTGAAATATAAAAATCAAAATCGTGTAATCATTGTTGGATATTAAAATCTCTTAAGCTCAAGTCACACAGAGGCGGTATGATTGCGAAAGCGGTCCGGGGCGGCTTGGCGGGAGCAAAATACCGCGCCGCGACCGCTTTTCAATGTGACAGGGTGCATAAGAACTCATACTTTACAAAAAATACCGGCCCCGGAACGCTTCCGCTACCGCCTCTGTGTAACGCGGGCTTTAATGACGTCAGCTAAACTACATCGCTTCACAAATAAGTTGGCGCCATGGTGGGAAAAAAAGGAAGCGACAATAAAAAAAAGCCAAATAAACCTCCGTGATATCATTTTCCGTTTTATACAGGGTGTAAATAAAGTACGATGATCCTTCTAAGGGGTAATTCTATATCACTAATAGATTGTATATAAAAATATGAAACAGTTCTTTTTCCTAAAGAAAATATCTTTAGCTCAAGGAGTGAAGCGCCTGGAGGGATCAATGACCACTATGATCAGCTGGTTATGCAGAATCACCCCTTAAAAGGATCTTCGTACTTTTTTTTAATACTGTATAATACTCAGAGTAAAAAACTATAGAGTCCGCCATATACATATTATGTATGAGCTAGTGAAGTGTAAAGCGTCTCACTGTCGCCCATGCTAGTCGGTCAAAAATCTTAGTTAAGTTTTACAAAAATCAAGATATCTTTAAAAATCTAATGTTTTAGTAAAAACTTTGTTTGCGAAAGTAAAAATATATCGTTTTTTACTTGTGAATTGATCATTAATACTAAGAACGGAAGCGTAAATAATCCGTAATAGCCATTTTATGCGTGATTTTTAACACCGTTTTTTTCCTGAATGGTAAGTGTTTTCACCAGAAAAACTGTGGTACGAGTAGTAACATTTAATAGTCCCACGTCACATATTTCTCAGAGAGAAAGATAAAAAAATTACGTTTTTAGGATTTGAAAAAAATCCATACATTTTAGTATGGAGGTCCGTATACGCTTTAGGCTCCCTCCTTAGCAGCACTAGCTGCTACTTAAACCTCCTTGGTATAATATAAAGATAAAAAAAGAATATGAGAATTAAAATTAAATTAATCTTCATTTCAGGCCATTATCAAAATCAATTAAATAATTTTAACTCACCATATAACGGTAACTACTGTACATAAATATGATTGATGAAAGTACAGGAAGCAAGGGAAGTATGTCAAGATCGTAGCAGGTGGAGGACTGTGGTCTCTGCCTACCCCAACGGGAAAGAGGCGTGATGTTATGTATGTATGTATGTCTCTTTCATTACCTGTAACGGAAAAAAAATACATTAATAAAACATAACATTCGTACGGTCAACCGCTTGTCGGTAGAAACTTTTTCAATTCTATTACCACGCCATAAGGCCCATAAGTGTTTCTACCGATGTGCGGCCGTGTGTACATTTCAAACCAACAGACTAGGAATACAAGGTGTAACAGAAAGGGTATACCAACCCTGAAGGATGTGATTCTGCCCATGAAACTGAACAACTTTCCCTAAGGGACATAGGTCGAAATCCAAAAAAAAAAAAATTACCCCCTATACAAAATGCACTACGAGTATCAGCTTATTCAGTTTCTATGGAAGGTAAAAAATAAAATTTCAAATTTCGACTGATGTTCTTAAGAGAAAGTTGTTCAGTTTCAAGGGCAGCATTACATCATAAAGAAGATTCCACCAAGTGTTACGTTTAATAAACAAAGGTTATTTGGTTAGTTTTGAACTCATTATTAGCTCACTGTCCCACAAAATATCAATTTAAAACAGTTTATTATGTTTACAGGGTGAAAGGACGATGTACCGAAAACTGGAAGGATTTACTAAGTAGAAAAGAGAGCACCCGCACCGTAAGTAGAAAAGAGAGCACCAGCACCCAGACGCACCGCAGGATATCACCCATACTTGGTTGATATTCCGCACATTCGCACAAAGCGCTTTGAAGCATCTTTTGTAATGCGCACGGCTAGAGAGTGAAATTCTCTGCCTGCGTCTGTGTTCCCGAGTTCATATAACCCGAATCTATTGAAGTCGAGAGTGAATAGGCTTTTTCTGGGTAAGCTCGTTCCATTGTCGAACTCATCTCTGTCTTCAAGACTAGATCGAGGTCAAGAGTAAGCCCATTTTCGATTAAAAAAAAACCGGTCAAGTGCGAGTCGGACTCGCGCGCCGAGGGTTGCGATATACTTTTTGTATTTTTGGAAGCAATAAAGTCCATTTTTAGGAACGCAAACCTAAATTTGTTTGTAAAGGTTATTTGCAGATTTCTAAAAAAACTGTGCAACTTAGAAATATCGTTTTATTTTTGCTGTAATGTTTACATAAACTTCTGTCAACTGTAATTAATTCAGATTTTTCCTTTCACAAACTTCGGAGATAATGGTATTTTTTTTTACATTTTTCATCATAACTTGAAAACTAAGAGGCGTAAAAAAATACAAAAATATATTTTAGAATGTACAAGTAAAGCCCTTTCATATGATACCCCACCTAGTAGCGATAATTTGAAATTTGGTCCCCCCTATTTTGGCCCCCTTTACATTAATAATCATAACTTTATCAAAAATCTTTCATGTGAAATTAAGTTGGGCAACTATATTCTAAAACTGTTCCAAATTTCAGGTCGATAGCATGAGTGGTTGCTGAGATATAGAGGTGTGACAGACAGACAGACAAAGTCACACCATAAGGGTTCCTTTTTTTACCATTTTGGTATAGGAACCCTAAAAATGGTTAGAGGCGACTACCGGTAATAGCATCACCCTGCCAGATCCTACTCAGAAACCGAAAAGTTTCTCACTGCAGAGGAAGTACTGGTGCCGTCTCAACAGAATTCGCACAGGACATGCCAGGTGAAATTATAACAAGCACAAATGGGGATGGAGAGAGAGTGCCCGTTATGCGATTGTGGCTTAGAAGACCAAACCGTTCAGCACATTGTAGAGAGCTGTCCAAAGCGACAATATCGGGGTGATCCGGGTGACCTCTATAACGTGTTAACGGAATAAGCGAAACTGAGAAAGTATAGTTTGTTCATAATCGAAAGTAGAATCAATTTCACGGGTTTTAATAGGGTTAATTATTTGCCGCTTCTATTCTAAAAAATTCTGTAGATACACGCGCTGGCAGTGATGACGCGCGGCGCGGCGTGCGTAGAACAACGATGACACTAGAACAGTGATGAAACTTTAAAATACCAATATCTAGATAATAAAAAACGTTTTTAAGATTTTTTTACGGGAATGGATTTATTTTAATAAAAATCAGTTTGGGTGTATGAGGGTTTCGCTTATTCCATTAACACGTTGTATAACAACTTGACACCTCAGGCTATTGACTAGTTGCGTAGCCTGGATGTAGACTAATAATTTCCTACAATTAATTGAAAAGTAAGAACTATGAACAACTTCTCCAAAGAGTCATGTGTTGGGATAAAAAAATCCGACGCTCTCGCTTATTCCTACCTTCCTGCATTTTCCCCGTAAATACAACATTTCGTATTCGTACATTAGCGTGCACACAATCCATTTCGCACGTCGCTCAATGGCCAAAATTAACCATCGTCGAGCCGGCTCGGATATTTCCGCACATCGCAAGCAAAAACCAAAACAACGCATGCAGGGCTGCCACCTGCTGTAGTACGATAACAATTTATGTTCAGATGATTTTGATACAAAATTGACGCATAAGTTCATTAATCCTACACCTTCCCTAAAATTATCATCTCATTTTGATCTCATTTACACGTCAATAACGTTTAAAGAAGCGTGCCTTGCAACGTGGCTGTTACGATTACGACCAACACGGTGACCCCGAAATTCACAAAAATGAGAGAAAAGTATTGCTTCTGTACTTGCAAAAATATCAAAAATGTAAAAAGACCACATCATTAGATATTGTTTTGTCTAAAATACTGTAAATTTTCATAAATTTTTGATTAAAAAAATTAGCAGTAAAATGTTACAAATGGGAAAAATTTACAAAATAAGGGTCATTTTAGATTTTTTTTTCTTCTGTTTTACAAATTAAATTAAAATAATTTTAGTATGTTGTGGCCTTGATGGTAATGATGTTTTAGTAACTTCTATTGGCTGTCCTTAAATAAATTAATTAAGATGCTACGTTGTCACCAAACGTGACCGTGACAAGCCAAACTGGTAATAACATCTTAATTCTAACTTCTCACCTGATAAGTTCACTCGACGATCTTACTTCTAACCTGGTAAGTTCACGTTTAAGTTCACTCAATCATCTTACTTCTAACCTGATAAGTTCACGTATAAGTTAACTCAATCATTTTACTTCTAACCTGAGAAGTTCACGTATAAGTTCACTCAATCAACTATAAACCCTCGCGATAAAAAAATTTGCTATCTCTTCAAAGGTTCACTCCCATCAGTGAATTTAATATTTCACAATCCTCTAGGATTGTAGGAAAGATTTAGAAGAGACCTAAATAATGTGGTTTGGATACAGCTGCGAGTGAGAGGTTGACGGAGCGATACGTGTCTCTGTCGCTCTTATATCTTACGCATGACTCCGTCCTGCTTTCACACTTTTGTCATCCTAATCTATTTTACCTACTATGATAGTTTTCGTAATAATAGGTCTTTACCTATGAAATTGCCAGTTTGTATGGCGAATTTTAGGTAAACTCAATTTTCAGTACTAACATTTTTGCATTTTTCTCAGGAATTATAAATCCAATTTTTTTAAGCATTATTGGGAAGACATTAAGCTAACAGAAGCTTAAATTTAATTTACGAAAAATATTATCAATAAAAAAATATAACAAATCTAATGATGAAATCGGACGACATTTAAGACGAACAATTTTCGAACCTTTAAGGTGATCTGTTTTCCATACTAAAATTCAAATGACCTGCATTCTTACGCGGGACATAAAGTTCTGTTGAAAAACGAACGAATACTGCTATTTTTAGTAAAATTTTTCGCTAATTAGTATAAAAATACAGTTAATGTACTGAAAGTACTATTTTTGTTAGCAATTTTTGGTTCAATATTACGATTGTGGGCGTGCGGTCAAAACTGTACGGTTGTACTTTGTGTGCATGTGTGAGTGATCGTACTCATGTAAACACGGACTGACGAGAGTAATTGACTTTAGTGGACATATGGAGATATTTTTCTTATCGAAATTGTTGCTAGGCGTTGAAGTTGCACGATGAAATTTACGCGAATCAACTTTTTGCACATATATATATATATAGTTGGTACTTATTGCATAAAAAAATAAAACCTTATATTTGCAGCAGTGGCTCCATCTAGTTGCGGTCGGGGCTAAGCTGGCCTTAACAGATCACCTTAATTTTATATATCAAACTAAAAATAAAAACTTTATTTTATGCGTAAATTGATAACCTTGAAGACAACTTTCAAATATAAGACAAATGGAAAAAATAGCATTAGAATTATAGGAATTATGATCTCATTAATCTGTAAGAAAATTTCGGCAATTTCATAGGTAAAGACCTATTATAAAAAAAATCAGAGGTCCAATTCAAGTAAATAGGTGAGCTAAAAATTATCTTACAGCCTCTACAACAAATTAAAACAAGATTTTCGATACCTTTTGATGGTAAATTTTCTTATTTATGACGGAAAATATCTAAGCAGGTATTTCGCAAAATCCTTCACGAAGATCTTAAATTGGCTATCCAATACTACTGAATTAGAATCACGTTTTGACCGGAATAGGAAAGCTAAATGCTCTTTTATTATCCAATTAGAACTTAAGTGGAGGACGAATCGTCGAGTTAATTTTTTCAGAAATTTAAAATTTCATATTTTTTATTCTATCTATATTTTCCTTAACATAAAATCTTTTTACGATTAAAAATATCATTTTGAGTTGGCAATAAATTAAATTATTAACGTACGTACGAATGAGCTATAAACGATTTTCTAAACGATTACGCAGGAGTAAACACCTAGAACAATTTTGGATGTCCCAAAGTGAAGCTCTCCCAAAGTGAAGCTCTTCCTCTCTTGATATTGACTAGGTTTATAATTAATATACAAAGCGGAGTAACATGAAAATGCCTTGGTTGTATTCAAAACATAAGGCTCTAATGAAATAGTAAACATAATTTTAAAATGTTGCTCAAACATTAAACTTTTCCAAAGAAATAGGTCGAAATACGAAATTGTGTTCATTATATAGGACGTTCGTTAAACAGCTTCCTTCTTAAGTACCAGGCCACTCAGAAAGTATTGCGAAAAATAGTTTTTATATATGGGAGACTGGCCGGTCAGAATCTTTTTCGAAAATATGATTACTTGTAAGTAAAAATATGTGTGTTCCATTTTCAAAATTTCCCTCCACATTTTTTGCGAGCCAATTCAAAGTATCGTGTCTTACTGAAAAATGGATCTGCGCCGGGAACATTTTAGAGCTATGATTTTTTACGATTTCAAGTGTCGCCTGAAACCGGATGAATCGTTCGATAGACTTCAAATGGCATTTATGGATGAAGGCCCCTCCAAGGCAACCGTGTATCGTTGGTATAACGAATTTAGGCGCGGTCGACCAACCTTGAGGGATGAAGAAAGAAGCGGTCGCCCTTTGACGGCTATTACGGAAGAAAACGTGCTAGGAGTGAAAAATTTAATCCAAGATAATAGGCGAATTACATATCAGGAGATTCAGCACATATTAAAGATTGGATCGGGAAGCGTTCACGAGATTCTACACGGGCATCTTCGCGTGAGGAGGATAGTATCGCGCTGGGTGCCGCACTACCTCACCGACGCTCAGAAGCAGGCCCGGGTGGAATGGTGCCGTGATATGCTGAACAAATTTGAAGCAGGCTCGTCTCGGCGTGTTTACGACATCGTAACAGGTGATGAGTCCTGGATTTATCAATACGATCCAGAAACCAAGCGCCAGTCGACAGTTTGGGTGTTTTAAAATGAACCAACGCCTACCAAAGTGAAGCGATCTCGAAGCGGGGGGAAGATTTTGATCGCCAGCTTTTTTAATTTGACTGGCCACTTGGCCTCAATTCCCTTACGAGATCAAAGAAGCATCAACGCCGAATGGTATACTACCAAATGTTTACCAGAAATTTTTTCTGTTGTGAGCAACAAGCGACCAAACACAGGGCTCCGCGGACTACTGCTCCACCACGACAATGCGCCTGCACACACCGCGCTCAAAACGAGGGACTTCCTGGACAGCACACCAGTCAAACTCCTGGGTCACCCTCCTTACAGCCCTGATCTAGCACCGTGTGACTTCTTTTTATTTCCAAAAATAAAAAATCAGCTCAAGGGGATACAATTTTCGTCGCCGGAAGATGCGCTGGCTGCGTTCGAGCAGGCTGTAAACGAGGTGTCTACGGCGGACTGGAAAAAGTGTTTTGAAAACTGGTTCAGACGCATGAATCTTTGTATAGAGGCTGGTGGAGAGTACTTTAAAAAGATTTAATAAAAATATATGTACCTGTAGAACAATTTTTTTTAGTGTCGCAAATATTTCTGAGTGTCCCACGTACAACAAAAAAGTTAAACATCTGTTGAACACTTGATCAAACAAATACAAAATAACTCTGGCTATGTCATTGATGCGCAGAAGTCAAAAATGACTTATTTTCTTATGACTTGACTTCTGCGCATCAACTGACATAGCCTGTTATTTTGTGCGATTTTTTTGATCAAGTGTTCAACAGGTGTCTATTGTCTAACTTTTTTGTAGTTAGACCCCTTGGATTTGCATTGGTTTTGCTCCGGAAGCCCAGTGATTCTATTCGTGATAACAAGCAACTTTACCGAAGAGAAACATTATTGACTCGGACTTTTTTTTTCGACATTACATACTGAAGTGGTTGACTCATTTTGTATGGGCAGGAGAATATTTTTTTTTTTTCGAAAAAAAATCACTCCTATCCTAACTAACGCAAACATGTATAATCTGTTATTGGGCATGGTTTGGGGAAGTAAACACTATCGCATACAAGTGATAGATAACAAAACCAGTCTAAGCTGAGCCAGAGATACGCTACAAGAGACCAAAAACAGATCTGCGGCCGATTGTACTTCTTTGTCTTTCCCTTCTGCTTTCTACTTCGGAATAGCTAAGGTGCCAGTTCCCCATGCAGATTTTAGTACTCTTAACGAAAGGCAACGCGCTTTTATCGTGCCCTCGGTGCCCTCTTTCTTGTAAATCAAAACTGACTATAATTATAGTTACATTCAATGGCTCGGTTAATTCCAGGAGATGACTCAGTGTTTATTAAACAAACAACTTGCCAGTAAAAAGCTCTTTCTTCGAGAAAGTTGCTTGTTTCCATGGGTAGAATCACTGGGCTTCGGAAAACTCCTAAGGGTTGGGCCACATTGATCGACAGCGATCGACGGTTTGCTATACAAAACGAGCGCAAAGTATGGAAATCCTTTCGCATCGACGTGGCGAACGCGCTCTGACGGCGAAACGCGGTCGACCGTCGGCAGGGATCGACGGCGATCGACGGCTAACGACGGCTGACGAGGGCTGACGACGGCGATCGACGGCTGGCGATGGCGATAAAAGAGGCAACAACAGTATGAGATGTTTCCATCGATTCGGCTGCGTACGGATGCGAACGCGTCCATACGGCTGCGTACGGATGCGAACGCGTCCGTACAGCTGCGTACGGATGCGAACGCCTCCGTAAGCGGTGAATCGGCATAATGCGTCTAGTGTGCTCTTTTTCAATCGACAAAGTGCGAAAGGCCGTCGATCAATGTGGCCAAACCCTAATAAAACTTCTTTACTTTGACACATTGGACTTTGTACCGTTCTTTACGACTACAAGGTGTAACAGAAAGGTGTGATTATACTAAATCTGCCCATAAAACTGAACAACTTTTCCCAAGGAACATAGGTCATAGAACTAAATCAATTATTGACCTCCCATAGAAACTGCATCAGCTGTTAGCGCATTTTGTATAGGAGGTAAAATTTGGTTTTTCGTATTTGGATCTATGTTCCTTGGGAAAAGTTGTTCAGTTTCATGGGCAGATTCACACCCTTCAGAATTATCACACATTTCCGTTACACGCTGTAGAGTCACCCCGCAAGAGTCAAAATTGACCTGCACTTGACTCAACACATAAAGTGCCAGTTGCCCAAAGCTTTTTAAGAGTTAAAGCTCCATTAAATCTGTTGCTAACACTTAACTTGTCACCAAAATACTTTAAAGATGCTTGGTGCAAATGGCGGACATTTGCTAAAAGACATTTATGTGACAACAGGCGTGGTATAGTTCAGACGTCGGAATCTAGATGGCGCCGGTAGTTTATCAGAACACGGTAACATTGTGTTTTTGTGAAATATATAATTTATTTTAATAAGCCTCAAAGCTTATATCGTCCACTACTCCCTGACGAGTAGTCAGGACTGTGGGCCCCCTACTACCAGCCCCCAACCACGTCGTGCGAAGTGCGCCGCGCAAGCGTGCCGACGCCGCACCGCGCCCGCCCACCTCCGATGAAGAGAAGCCGCCGCTGGCTCGTATGCGCTTACTAGGCCTCCCCCAACGGGGAATCACCTGGTGGGCTGTCCTCGCCGCGGCGTGAAGACATGACCGGACATAGGCCCCTCGGGAGGCCGCCCCATCGCCACGCCTGTCGTCACAGGCGTCGTTTGAACCCAGCCTCAGTGGCCCAAGGCCAGAAAGGCTCTCCCCGCTGGGAAGAACCCACAAGCAGCAAAGCTTATATATCAGTCTTTTAGCCCAATTGGTAAATTTTTGAAAGTGTGTCATTATGTACGCATTATGTACGACGCACAAAGTATCTTATATTAGTTCTCATCAAAGTATCTTATCTTAGTTTCAAGGGCGATGACCGATCTCGCAAACCTTGGTGTCAGTTTTTGAGCCGTCGATCCGTAGATATAGTAGTCGGGACCAACGGCTTAACGAGCCTTCCGAAGCACGGAACATCTTTTCGAAAAATCAGGTGATTCATCTTGTAATCATAATCCCGTAATCATCTAAGCTTACCAAATTGGGAAGGTCGCACAAACGGATTTTCGTTTGACAGTGTCCCCACCGGGAATCGAACCCAGAACCTCCGGATCGAGAGCCGAGCGCTCTAACCACTACACCACGGAGTCTGTTAAGTTCTGGAAACATATGTCATGACGAAGGCCACGAATTGTTTTCCCGGCTAAGAGTTCCGTACCCATCCACCATATCATATTCTTCAAGATTTTGCTCTTTGATTTTAGAAACTTCTCGTCCACTCTATCTTAAGCCCAAGTCACACTGAGGCGGTAGCGGAAGCGTTCCGGGGCCGGTATTTTTTGTAAAGTATGAGTTCTTATGCACCCTGTCACATTGAAAGCGGTCGCGGCGCGGCGCGGTGCGGCGCGGGGGCGGCCGGGCCGGTAATACAACCCCGCGCGGCGCGGGGCCGAACTTTCGGCGGGAGCGGGCGCTGTATTCCATTGCGTTCAATGCAACCCGTCACACAGAGCGGCAGCGGCGCGGCGCGGCGCGGCGCGGTGCGGTGCGGTGCGGTCCGGGCGCGGACTTTGACGTTGTATGTTTTTTTACAAGAATTTTGCGGCTTTGCGCAGACTTTTTTTTAGGTTATCAGTTTGGTTTTTTGTTTAGAGCAAAGGATTTACGTCTTTTGAATAATCACAGATAAATAATGTCACACCGACCACTACCGCTTAAGGTTATGATATGACTTATTTGTAATTCATTTTATTTAAAATTATCTGGCTATAACTGGTTATCACCAGCCCTAACCGCCCCGCACCAGTTTTGGCGAAAGTCACGCACTGCACGCGAACGAGACGCATGTGCAGAATGTTTATTTTCATTTTTCCTTTTGCTTAACCTCGTAGCGGAATGTTATAGCGAAAAGTTTGTTGAGATTTTTGCACAAGTCGGCAACACCAGAATTATTGTATGCCTGTGTTTTGTCCATATGTTTACCCACTTTTTAGTGAAATAAAACATCTGGATGTTTTTTTTTTTAAATACAATCTCATTTAATCAAATAATTTTTTTTTATGAATTTTATGAATAATAGTACCTACCATCCCATACATACCCGTGGGTGTCGTAAGAGGCGACTAAGGGTTACAAACTGGAGGATGGGCAACAGCATCCTCCCGTGTATCATTCCATCTTGCTTACTACGGTCACCTCGACTACGGTGCCAGCCGTAACGCTAACAAGCGTGGTGACTATGGTACTTCCCCTCCACATTGTTTCAGCAAAGGCTGGAATTATGGAGGGAGTTCCTGTCCTGTAGTGGACGTTTCATGGGATGATGACCAACAGGTGACCGTAAAATGTAAGATTGTCTGATACACAAAAGGACGCTGCTGCTCATCCTCCTGTTTACAATCCCTTAGTCGCCTTTTACGAAACCTACGGGTAGAGATGGGTTGGTACTATTATTTGTCGGCACCACACAGTCCGTAACTAATTAATGTGTTATACTTATCTGACGTAAAAATTAACTAATCGTCAAGGTAAAAGCGGAAATGTCTCGTTTTACGGATTCCCTTTTCGGGTCTATTAGACCTCTAGGGTCGATTTACTAAAATTCCGGTGTCACCGCGTTACGTAGGCGGAAACAGGATAAAATGGCCGAAATAACGAGTTGCTTACGATAGCTATTCATCAGGATATTCCTTCCAGTATGATAAAAAAATAAAGTATCGCGCAAAAAATATACAGTAGAATCCGTTTAGTACGACGTCGCTTATAACGCCCGACTGCTTTTAGCGACGCATGTGTTTCTTTGATTTGATAAGAAATAACGTAAAAAAATTATTTCTTTAGTTCGACGACCGGATAGTGCGACGTAATATCACCGGTCCTTGAGTGTCGTTATAACCGGATTGTACTGTACCCTTGGCGCGCGAGTCCGAATCGCACTTGACCGGTTTTTTTCCACATGGCGCCACTTTTTTTGTGAAGCGACGTTATGTAACTGACGTCATTAAGAGATCCTACAATGAATAAAAAAAAGTTTTATGTAGCCAAAAGTATTTTGCAAGCCAAAATTAATTATTTAATAAAGATAGTAATTTCTATCTTTTATGAACGTCAGCTGGGTATAAATTAGCAGTAACCACAAAAAAATAACTTTAGCTAACATTTCTTGAAAAGAAAAGTGATTTTGCATCATCAATCAAATTAATAGTCTAAGCATTATAGGATACTGACCCATTACACAAAGGGGAAAATACATTACATTTTCTTAGGCTTATAATGTTTTATAAAGAAGTAGAAATCTTTGTATATTTTTAACTTTATAGGGTTCTGTCCGCAAATGTTGCCAACCGGACCCTATTGTGCGATGAAGGATTCATCATAACATTTTATTTATTTTAAAATTCCTATTAAAAGTGTTCGCAGAAGTAACTTTCTGTTTACTGCTGCTACTATTTCTAAGTCAAACTATACTTCAAATGCATTTTTCCATCGCTGTCTCGCACTTTATAACAAAGAAATGTCCCACATAGATCCCTTTCACATGAATATTTTGAAATTTAAAAACAGTCTCATTAGCCACCTAAACTTGCAAATAAAGCACCCAAAAAATAATTAGCATTACACCAAATTCTTTATCCTAAGTCTAATGATAAGTTTTCTACCTATTTGTTAGTTTATAATTAGAGTCATAATCGTATATTTCTTACTATGCTTAATTAATAAGTTATTCTTATTGTTATCCGCACGTCACTCTCTCTGCTTTGATATCCTTATAATATGTTAAGAACGCACTTTTGGGCACTCAAGGTTTTTCTTTAACTCATAAGAAATTGTATAAATATTTATGTAAACAACTGTTTGTTGCCAAAAAAAAATAACATCCCATAAAACGTCCACTGCAGGACAGGGAACTCCCTCCAGAACTTCAGCAAAAATGCGTGGTAGGTACTTAGGAGGGGATTAACCATAGTCACCACGTTTGTAAGCGTTGAGGCTATGGCGACCGCTGCTGTTGGTGACCGCAGTATGTAAGATGGTACGATACACAGAAAGATGCTGCTGCCCATCCTCAGGTTCATAACCCCTTAGTCGCCTCCTACGACACCCACGGAGATGCAATGCAAGCGATGAAGGATTAGCTCTATGCCATTGCTAAGCTTAGTATACGTGGTATGTCTAACCTATAAAATACCGTATCTTTTGAACCGTAAAAGCTAGACGGTTTATTATTACTATTATACTAGCAATATTTGTGAACAGTATCTCGATAACTGCTCTATTTCGATGAAATTTACTATATTTGGATTTTAGGGGGCGAAAAATCGATCTAGGTAGGTCTTCTTTATAAGTAAATTTGTTTTCTCAGTTTTATATGAGCATTTCTTGAAAAAAAAAAAGCATTTCATCAACCCTACAGCGCACAGTGGGCTAAAATTACCGTTTCATAGACATTCAATTCTTTTTTAGTGACGCTTTTTATGCTTGGAAACGATTGAGGATACCTACTTTATGCCTTATATAAATTAACTTTCAGGTTTATAATTGTAAACAGCGCAATCAGAATTTTTTCCGAAAAAAATTGTATGGAGTCGGCGTAATAAATGATGATATCTCCATTATCGCACAATTGCGCCTAATATCCTCTTAGGTGATTAATATATCAATTATTTTGGATTTTCTGACATAAAAATTTTGTTATTTTTTTCGTTTATAACTAATATTAAGCTTAAAATGGATTTAAATAGATTGGACATTTACGCAAATTAATTGTCTGAAATATTAGAATATGAAATTTGCTTAAAAATTCATTTGCTATATAGTAAACAAAAAAAAACTGGTAATTTTTTTAAAGTTTTGTTAAAAAAAGGCGCAAGTTTGGCCTTAGCATGTAGTATGTCAAAAAATCCAAAATAATTCATATAATAATAACCTAAGAGGATATTAGGCGCAATAGGGAACATGCACGAATTTTTTTTATTTAAGAAATTTATTCTCATTCATGTAATAAACAGACTTGTAAAACTATTTTTCGAATAACTATAATATTAAAAAAGATATAAGCCATCGAAGATTTGTTTCTGTCTCTTTCTAGCAAAACGAAATTTAATATGGAGTTTATATGGCCGTAGTGAATTTTGACGTCACTATTCATGTCGGATCTCTCTGTCTAATTAGTAGTTTTAAATGCTTATATCGGCCGTATTTCTTGGCCGATTTAAATTTTAATTTCACTTTTTGTCATCTCTACTACGGTATTTTCATATTTTATTAATAAATGCGACTATTAAAATTTATGCATGTTCCCTATTGTGCGATAATGGAATGTTGAAGAACGAAACCCTTGGTGCGCAAATCAGACTCGCACTTGACTTTCTTTTTTATTAATAGCTCAGCCTGCAACTGGCGATTTTAATTTCTGTGTCATGCTAAAAACGAAACAAAGACTAAATTATAAGACCCTCTATTACAAGATCTTTCACCATGTAGATTTATTGAGTACGAATAATTTGCTTCAAATTTGCTCTATGAATTCCAAGTTACATTACAGAGAGAAAGATATTAGCAATTGTTATTACTCACACAAAATGTCAAACAAATATATAGTGCGTACATTTAGTCGAGTGAAGTCTACAGGATGATTTTTAAAACAAGCAGCTTAAAGTATGGAATAAAGTTTGTGTCTTTGGTTGTTTATTATAGTGCGGTCAGTTAGCTGTTTCACGTAGACACGCCTTACAATTTCACATTTTTTTTCCAGGTATACTAGTTAGGTACATAGCTCTCAATTTTTGATAGGAGCCAATTCTTGAATAACAAAAAAAATTCGAAGAAAATTCAAGAATTGGCTCCTATTAAAAATTGAGAGCTATGTACCTAACTAGTATCTGGAAAAAATTTGGTGCAATTTGGTGAATTTGGCGATATAAGACTATAAGGGAGGGACGGGACTATTAAGGCTTGGCGTCCTTAACAGGCTCCGTGGTGTAGTGGTTAGAGCGCTCGGCTCTCGATCCGGAGGTTCTGGGTTCGATTCCCGGTGGGGACACTGTAAAAGAAAAATCCCTTTGTGCGACCTCTCCAGTTTGGATAGGACATTGCAGGATGATTCACTTGATTGTCCGAACAGTTAGAAGATTCCGTGCTTCGGAAAGCTTGTTAAGCCGTTGGTCCCGACTACTATCTACGGATGCAATCGTTAATGAGCCATGTCAGAGGCCTTTGGCAGTTCAACAACTCTGACACTAGGGTTTGTGAGATCTATCATCAACCTTGAAACCCACAAGATATGATGATGATAAGCAGTCTATACTAAAAAGAGTGGACGACGCGGTCCTCGCGTTGACCACTTTTTCACTTCTGAATTAAAAATAAACTGTGTTCCACAAAACTTAGTCCGTTTTTCAATAATTTGGTACCGAGGTGAGGCGATCCTGGTCTTGTGTTGAGTCCACCGACCCAAGTGCGTTTCAGACTCGCACTACGAGGGTTTCGAAAAGCAGTCACTTTGCTTCCTTACTTCCATGTAGCACAACTTTGTTTGAAACGCCTTTTTTTTTACGCGGCAAGTGGGCACTCTCTTATTAGAGAAATAATTTGACTCTAATAAGACAGCAAAGCGCGCTACCCACCCCGAGAACCAAGATGGTATGTCTCATGTGCCGTTAATTTCACTGACTCCCTTACTCTTCAAACCTCACAGCAATACAAATAATGCTGCTTTACGGCAGAAAAGGCAAGGGGGTGGTACTTCCCCAGACGGACTTTGCACAAAAGCCCTACCACCATCAAAACTTAATTTAACTGACGTCATGAAGTGATAAATATACAGGGTGTCTGGAATATCTCTGGCAATCTCTGCAAACCTCGCGGATCGTTGCTCTAACCATGAAAGGAACACGGCGACGACAACTTTATTTTTGTTTGATTTTCTTTACACAAGAAATCTACCAGCGCAAATAGAGGTGGATTAGTCACACAATGAGAAGACAAGAAAATTCGGCCAGCATTGCCTTCGATTGGCATCCGGGAAGCAGGAGACGTGGACGTCCCACCCACACTTGGCGGCGTTCTGTGTACTACTCGTAAAGGTGAAGGAAGTTGGGCTAAAAAGCACTCTAATCCATAGAGTAACACGATTTTCGCGCGCAAAGCCCGGAACGGGCGGTTTGACGCGTTGCTCTAAGCTCTAATCACTATTTTGGTGTTTGAATTTAGAACACACCAATTTAATCGACCTCCATCTCAATACTATACAACCTCCTTAAATGTACGAGTATATTTTCGCTTAAATCTTTCGTTTTCTCTTAGTCATGGTATAAAGTAAAAGGGATTTAAATCGAGGGCCATGAATTACTCGGGTCGCTCAGGATTCTAACACTTGAATCACTCCCGGCAGTCGTGATTCAGTCGTTAGAATCATTCACTTGCTCATGATTCATTCATCTGGCCCTTGCTTTAAATCTGTCTTTTATTCACTTATTGCATAATATACAATTTTACCATTATTTTATTTTTATTGGTCGTATCACTGAGCTTTGGGAGCAAAACCATGAAAATTCACATACACTTCTCGGCACAAAATTTAACCACTCCAAAAAAAAATTAGTATCACATATATTTCCTAGCACAAAACTAATTTATAGTTCAGAATCTAGCTAAATTTATAATCTGCCCCGCCGTTTTTTGTTTAACGGTTTTTCATAATGTATTTTACTATTTTCGATGATTTAATTGGCTTTTTTAAATTATAGGCTTTGTTTTACCGGGATCGGTTTACTCAAACAATAGAAATGAGGGTACATAAGTATTAATATGAAAGAACCCGCTTTTAACAACATTTTTCTTGATCAGTGACTTCAATAGCCAGGCGAGGGATATCCGAGATTTTACATGAGACCTCACTATTTATACCTTTTTGCCTAGTTTTTTTTCTATCTTTTTGACTTCTGACTTTACACAATATATTGTTTACATTTTATTTATTTTTAGTTTAATCGGATTTTCAGATTAATGTGATAATTGCTGTGCAGAGTTTAATATTGTTTACGCTGTATTATGCAATAAGCCGATTCTCTTAATTGGAAGAGATCAATTATCTATGTTTTTACCTTCGGTACGCCTTCAGATGTTTTTCTTTCGAGCTTAAATATAATAATTGTAAAAATATTTTTTAAAATAAGCTTTTATTAGATGTAGCAAAAGTGCAGTGCAAGCAAAACTCTGCTGCTTTACGGCTGAAAAAGGCAAGGTCGGCATCCTTATCGTTACTTATCGACCTCCTGTACAAAATTCATCATCATCATCATAACATCCCATAAAACGTCCACTGCAAGACAGGGAGCTTCCTCCAGAACTCCAGAAGAAACGCGTAGTACTTTGGAGGGGATTTACCATAGGCAACACGCTTGTAAGCGTTACAGCTGGCGACCACTGTTGTTGGTGACCGCAGTATGTAAGATGGTACGATACACAGAAAGATGCTGCTGCCCACCATCCGGTTCATTAACCCTTAGTAGCCTTTTACGATACCCACACGGGTCGTACAAAATTATCGTTATGATATTATTACAGTCAGAATTAGTCTTCAATATTTCATGTTCGAGGCATTTGGCAACTCAATAACTTTAATACTAAGCTCTGAGGGTTGGCCATCAATCTAGCAACCTTTCATCTGAGGTTATGATGATATCTCCATCAATTTCTCTCAGTAATAATTTGATTACTATTTATAAACCAATCAGCAAGCCACATTGTTTCTATACTATCAAGACGTATCAGGATTGAAAGCTTGCGAGGACGTGACTAAGTGGAGTTCGGTAGCTTAACAAACAGACTAGCTCGCCCCAATTTGAACAGATCAACGAGATAACTAGGTTCAAGGCTTAAGCAGTTTAATAATAACTAGAGTAAGCTTTTAATAATTTAAAGCTTTTGATGAAATTTCGATTCTTTATATCTGATTTAAAAATTGTGATTGGCATAATTTTAATACTAGAAATAAGTACAAACTTGATTAAACATATACTAGAATTATAATTAGCAAAAGTTACTAAATCTTTCGTTGTTCTATGTTTTTAAATCTTTAAGGCATGTGATGGATAAGGCACTCCTAAAGAAAATTTATGTCGCTTTAGCGCAATCTGTAATAATTTATTGTATTCCTATGTGGGGTGGAGCAACCAAAACTAATTTCCTAGATCTTGAACGTGCACAAAGATCGCTACTAAAAGTAATGTTTTTCAAGCCTTTTAGATTCCCTACTGATAACCTTTATATTGAATGTGAATTACTTTCTGTCAGAAAATTATATATTGTTAATCTCATAATGAAACATCATAAAGCAATTCCATTCGATCAAGACCTCCAGAATAAAAGACGTAATGATTTGGTTGCTCCTGCTCATCAGGTTCGCACTGCCTTCGCGCAGAGGCAATATACTTCTCAGGCTCCCTATTTATATAATCTGATTAACCGTAAGGTAAAAATATACCCCATGCAATTATACATCTGTCGACTAGCTCTCACTCATTGGTTAAAAACGCTGTCATATGATGAGGTTGAAGACCTCTTAGTACGATTGGTATAGAACATAAAGTATCCTGCATGTGGCTTCATTTCCGATCCCAAGGAACTCTTGCATCCGTAGGGCATGTAGGTAGGTACTTGCGTATATAATTTTACAGGTATCCACTCAGACAAATGGTGTATGTATATGAACATATATTTATTTATTTATACATATGAACATATATATATTTATTTATATACTTGTTTTAACATATATTTATATCGTCACATACATACATACACACACACACACACGCACACACACTAAAATTTGTATATAATAAGTAATAAGTGGCGCCGGTTCTGGTAGGCGCGGGCTGAAGCTGATTTGGGTTCGGCGGCTCTGGACCTGTTACTGTCTTTTTCTTTGACAAGGACAGCGACAGATCTGGACCTGTCGGGTTTGGTTTAGTGTTGGCCTGTGTCTGCCAGAATCGACTCCAGTAGCAGACTTAAGCTAGCTGTAAATCTTGTGTTATGTAACTTGGAGGAGCGAGGCATTCCCACTACAAGTATCTCTGATTACTTACAGGGAAGCCCCGGTATATGTATGTTTTCAGATTTACCTAAATAAAAATATTTTAATTTTTTTTTTTATACGATACTACAACAAAATACCTGACAATATAGGGCAAGTGCCTGAGAGAAAGTTTGAAGAATGTGTAAAGCAAAAGTTTAGAAAAAAAGCTTAATATGGATTAGATGACTATATCAATGACAAAGAGGCATAGTGCTCTGATATTCCAGCGAAACACAAGAAACACATTGTAAAAAGCCGACTCTTAAAGTAGGCCGTTTCTTTCACGCTGCTATAGCACGATCCGAAACGGCGTAGACTCGCTCTACCTCTATTTGCATTGTATTCTGCATGAAATTCAATAAGTATTCTGTAAAGTATCTACATTAAATAAAATTATATAAATCTGAATCTGAAATCGAATGGGATTAGAATATGATCAAATTAATATATCTACCTGCGGATCTTTCCGTCGCGGAGAGTTCCACTCATTATGCTCGCAACGCTTTTTAGGTTACCTATGATACATCTGGCGGAATTTCCGCTAGTGTCAAACTTGACAGATTTTTCGGACGCGGAACTTTCACACAAAAGTGGCCATGGTATTGGCATCACTTGAAAGATGTTGGTCTGCCAATTGTGTTTTAACATGATTTCATGCATATGAAATCATGTTAAAACACATACTTAAAACCATCCCATCCCAAGAAGTGAAATCACACGATAATGGATCATATCTAAAGCACCATTACGCGACAATTTATGCTCATCGTTTTTTTTCCGCAATCCATTGATTTTATCATGCTCTGTGGACATGTTGCACCTTTTAATATCTTTCACATCAACGCCATTTTAACAGAAATATGGAAATTAAAATTCACAAATTTATCGCCGATTTACAGCGCCGGTTTCAAATTTCACTTCAGTTGAGCCAGCCGTGGCACTCATGTGCCCAAAATCATGTTTAAACATTAATGGCATAAAATTATCTTTTAAATAAAGTCAAAAACGAGGCCATCAAGATTATGTTTACATGTTTTATTTCATTTTAAACAAAAAAAAACAGCCTTTATTTTTTAAATCTCATCAAAATGTATCTTCCAAAGTAAGCCCATAAAACAAAACAGCTAATATATAATGTAAAATCCAACCCATATAGCAACGTATCAAAATTGTGTATCCATTTGCATATTCCAAATCCACGCAGCATCTCAGCAAAATTTATTATGAAACACAAACATCACGGCTAGTCTGCTCCTGCCTTAATTTGTGGAACAAAATCCATTATAATGCCCGGTATACACTCGAGAGTCGCAAGCTTTGAGAGTTCGTTGTACAGTCTTTCGCAAATACTCGTAAGTAGAAAACTTAACAGACACTATGTCAGCGCTTTTGCCTAGGATTAGGATTTTGCCTAGGATTAGGATTTGGGATTAGGATTAAGGATTTAGGATTAGGATTTTGCCTAGGATAAGGATTTAGGAATTTGCTTAGGATTCTCCAAGCCTATCGTCATGGCTCTGTAGAGTCTGCTTTGATCTTTTACCTGTTCTTCAATAGATATTATGGAACATATCTAACTTACTTATTGACTAAATTCCAGTTAGTTTAGGATTAGGATTTGGATTCAGGAATAGGATTTAGGATTAGGTTTTAGGATTAGCATTCAGGATTAGGATAAGGATTTAGGAATTTGCTTAGGATTCTCCAAGCTCTGGCTCTGTAGAGCCTGCTTTCGGCTTTGATCTTTTACCTGTTCTTAGATATTACGGAACATATCTAACTTACTTATTGACTAAATTCCAGGTAGTTTGCAAAATTTACAGAAGTTTAGTCAATAAGTATCAAGGAAATAACCAAAACTCAAGCGTAAACTTTACAAATGAGCTGCACGGTGCGGGTCATTTGGCTTGTGGTCATTTGACCCGAATTCAGATGAAATGACCACTTCAACTTAGCACGCTTCCACTTTTAATTAGATTTTTTTGGTGATCTCATTTTCCACAATTTTTGTTATTTTTCGGACCTGACTTCCTTTTGCCCACTTATTAGTGAGGTCAAAAGCAACAACTTTTGTTCTACGACTTTGCTAACAACGCACGAAAAATTTTCAACTTCCCATACAAAATGGGTCGGTCACGTGACCACTTTAGTATGGAGAGTCGAAAATTTTATGTGCGTTGTTAGCAAAGCCATAGAACAAAAGTTGTTGCTTTTGACCTCACTTCTTCTTCTTCTTTCGTGTCGGTAAGAACACAGGCTAATAAGTGGGCAAAAGGAAATCAGGTCCAAAAAAATAACCTTGTATTTCTCCTTCTATAAAGTACCACTCCTAAAGCCTATGTCTACCGTCAAGTATTGGTACATAAATACTTTCACATGTGACATTTTGTGCCAGGAGAGAAATGGTAAGCATAAACCTCAGTCAAAGAAAATATAATATTACTGCGTAAAGTACAACGAAATATTAAAGAATATCAAATACCCGCCTCAATTTGTAAAACAAGATCCTTTATGTTACGCAACGGGTGGAATGGAATTGAGACGATGTAACAAAGGCTTATCCTTGAGAATATGAACAATTACATGTAATTTTGAAAGAAATGTTTATTACAAACAAATGAAAAACACTTCCGCTTGCGAATTTTTATGTGCTTTTATACAGAACGTTTTTAGCATACGTGTGGTGCTGGCAAATAGTACCAAACCATCTCTAATCGTCAGTGTCGTAAGAGGCGACTAAGGGATTATAAACTGGATAGGCAGCAGCATCTTTCTGTATATCGTTCCATTGGCAAGCCCGTTGGTGTCGTTGTTAGTGAGCCTGCCTCACACGCCGTGGGCCGCGGTTCGATCCCCGCCCAGGGCAAACATTAGTGTGATGAACACAAGTGTTTGTTCTGTGACTGGGTGTTATTTATCTATTTATGTATGTATATAGGGTGACTTTTAATTAGTTCTTGATAGCAAAAGGTATGCATGTACTCATGATACTGAACAACTTTCCCACGGAACATAGGTTAAACTTGATTTTCGTATTTCGACCTATGTTCCTTGGGGAAAGTTGTTCAGTATCATGAGTACATTCACACCTTTTTCTATCAAGAACTAATTAAAAGTCACCCTATATAAGTCTCTGGTACCCATAGTACTGGCTTTGCCTAGTTTGGGATCAGATGACCTTGTGTGAAATGTCCCCCAATATTTATTTATTATTATTTATTACGTACCCTGTCCTGCAGTGGACGTTTCATGGGATGTTATTAGTGAACGTTTTGTCGATCTAACTTCCAGTTATAGTTTTCTAAATTAATCGCATCCTAATCTGACAAATTTCTTAAATAATCACTTCTGCAAATGAATATTTCTCAAAATGGCTACTTCATGAAATCACCACTTTTTAAAGATAATTGTGAAAAAGACCACTCCTCAAGATATCCGCTTTTCAAAATACGTTAACAAAGTTTTCTCGATTTATATTCATACATACATACATACATCGGGGTAGGCAGAGACCACAGCCCTCCACCTGCTACGATCTTGACATACTTCCCTTGCTTCCTGTACTTTCATCAATCCTTTCATACATGCTCGTCGGTTTAGGGCACTTTTAACCTGGCCTTTATTCAGAACGTCCTGAATTTGGTCCTGGTACGTTCGCCTAGGCCTTCCCCTTCCAACGTTTCCATTCACTCTCGCCTGGTAGATCTCTTTTGTCAATCTTCGTTCATTCATCCTCTCTACATGACCAAACCATCTCAGCATCCCTTCATCATCTGTATACGTTTAACAGTCACATCAAGCTCGACACTTTGGTATTAGTACCGTTCTTATTTCAATAGACTTTGGAGCTAAAGTCGCGTTGCGTTGTCAAACTTGATCTGCACTTGACTGTCCAAACCTCACCAAATCCCACAAAACATTCGCTGTAACGCATTTCTTTCTATAGGTATCCTATGAACAAAAGGAACGCCCGTCATCTATCCACTCGAAGATTCGCTTGAATAATGAATCTCGACGGAGAAATATGACGAAAAAACCCTATAGTGCGGCCGCCGGTTGAGATTTACCTGCTTGATAAAGTACCGCTTTGATAGCCAGAGAAAACTAGCGGAAAATATAATTTTGAGGGTCACTTCTACACGGACCTTGAGCTTTAAAAATAACCCAATTTATAACACGTGGACGAGGGTCAGTAAGTTTATTCGCCTGTCTTTCTTGACGCGGCAAGATTTTTCAAGCGACTATGAATTTTCATCTCGTGGGTTTTGCCAAAATGCTGAAACACGTTTCTTTTTTTTTTATTAGCCTAAGTCCAATTTTTTATGCATCTTATTTCAAAACTTAAGATATGAAAAGTTGGAAGTATGGAAGTTGGTGTAACGGAAAGGTATGATAATACTGAAGGGTGTGAATCTGCACATGAAACTGAACAACTTTTCCCAAGGAACATAGGTCAAAATACGGAAAACCAAATTTAACTTCCCATACAAAATGCGCTATCAGATAATGCAGTTTCTATGGGAAGTCAATAATTGATTTTCGTATTTCGACCTATGTTCCTCGGGAAAAGTTGTTCAGTTTGAGTAGTCATGGGCAGATTCTAATCCCTCAGTTATTACCTTGCAGTTGTTATACCCTTTCTGTTATACTTTGTACAATATTCACTCTTCTTCTTTCTTAATTCTCTATTCTATTATCTTCTTCTTCTGTTGTGTTCTCTTTTTCATCTATTCTATTATCTCCTTCATCTAATTAATTATCTTCTTTTATTCTATTGCTTTTTGAATACTTCAACAAACTTTTTGTTTCATCCAGTTATTTATTACGTTAGTTGTCTTGCGACTGGAGGCAAGGCTATAAGTCTAATTGGCCAGACCGGTAAATTACTAGGATTAGTTCGCTAGTCTAGAAAGAAAGAGATGTAGAAAGATGTTGCCTTACAAAAAACTGAGGAAAATTTATTACAGGCATGAAATCTGCGGGAAAATGTTCTTAGTAACTTAACATAAAACGTGAGTATTGAGTTCGTAGTTTTAAGTCTTCACTTTTAGCGTTTAAAGGGTAGCTTAAATTATTAAGGACGTATCTTTTAAAAAAACGTATTTATTTATATTCAGCTTTAGCAGCAGAAACATAAGACGATGTGAGAGTGTAAGTTAAATGCTTTTTTTACGTATTTATTTTTAAGGTAAAAAGGTAGGTAGGTTTTTTGCGTATTTGTTTTTCCTAGGTTTTTTGGTTTGTTTTTTTTTTTTGGTATTTTTTCTGCCAATAAATTGAACAAGTTTTCTCAACACATATGTCAATACAAGAATTTTTTTTTTTTAGTTTTAGATTCCCATCCCATAGACTACTTAGTTAGATACTTATTTGCATGAAAGGTAGTTTTTTATTGCTTAGCAATACAGTAACTATGATAAAAAAAATATGATTCATACATTTAGTTTGTGGCATGAAACCAAGTTATTACTGAAGATTCCACGAAACAAGTTTATAATAGACTATTCAAAATATCCACAACCTAATAATTTAATACTAATATGGACGTGTAAATTTGATTCCCTTTGTCGACAAGCTAAATAAACGGAATATTATAGTTCAGCCTAAACCTAGCTTTTAATCAGATGGAATATTTGATATGATAAGTCAGAAATGATCGTAAAATGGAACTATTTTAGGACGAAAAGCTATAAACTAGGATATTTGCTTTTGTTTTCATCCATTTTACACTTATGAATAAAACTTACATACATAAATACATAAGATTTTTTTTTGGTTACATGTGGGCAAATGAGCAGATGGGCCATTATGAAGGTAGCGTTGCGTTGCGGCTGGCACCATGAATCACGGTGGTTGGTGACCGTATTATGATAATCGCAGAAGAACGCTGCCCGGTTGGCCGCTCCTGATATCGGTGGATTATGGATATCGGTGACGTACGGACGGACAGACAGAAAGACAGACATGACGAATCCATAAGGGTTCCGTTTTTTGCCATTTGGCTACGGAACTCTAAAAACTTACCTACATAACCCTCCTTATTGAAAATATATTTAAAAAAAGTGAACCTACCCTCTTTATTAAAAATATTGTCAAGTGGCGACAATCAACTGTCACCTGACGTGACGTCACTACATATTTGTCAATGTCAGGCCGACAATGGTTTCGATCGTCTGTCGAGCTTCGTTGAACGGAGTTACAATTCCAGAAATTTGACAGGTAAATAAATACCTGTCACAATTGTACATATTTGTAATTTTGTAGAACAGCACTTGTCGCGACAATTCGACAATTATGTCACTTTTTGATAAATTTGTAGAATTGTCAGCTTTGTTGAATAGGGCCCAGGCAGGCGACTAGCAAACCACCGCACAAGACCGGGACCAATGGCGGATTCTCGTTTCGGAGGGCAAGACTCATTTTGGATCGTTTTCTGTGTCGTTGCGCCAGAGGAGTAAGTAAGTAGTAGTAGAAGAACGGTGCTACCCATTCGCCTTAGTTGCCTTTTACTACATCGACGAAAAGAAATGAGACGATAAATTAATAAAGCAACATAAAACAAGCCTGTATGCGGTATTTTCCCTGTCCAGTACACGAACCCAACTAAAAAAACAAAAGCTCTGATATAAGGGTTCATATCAGCGATAACCACGGTATAACAGGCGAATTACAAGGAAAACATGAGCTGGAACAACGAGCTTTTAGTGATGGGGTAAAGTAGTTTACTTTATCAGCTATCGATGTTTTTAGGGTTCCGTACCTCAAAAGAAAAAAACGGAACCCTTATAGTATCACTTTGTTGTCCGTCCGTCTGTCTGTCTGTCTGTCAAGACCCTTTATCTCACGAACGGGTAGAGGTATCAGGTTGAAATTGATACCATGTATTAGGGTCCATGAACTACACAAGATCTGAAAATTACAATTTTTTACAACGACGCAATCAAAAGATATGGCATTTTATGTCCTTATCTCCATACATTTATGCAAAAAAGCAAAACCTACAGGGTACTTCCCGTTGACCTAAAATTATGAAATTTGGCAAGAAGCTAGTTCTCACAGTACAAATAATGGGAAAAGTCTGAAATAATTAAATATTACAACTTTTCTCACAACTAATGGTAACCAATTGTGGTGAGCTCCCGTTTCAAGAACATTCATATAAGAGAGGGGTCAAGTTGGATGGTAGTGGTGGCGGTTTTTGTTTTAGTTCTATTTTAAAAACGGGAACACTTACAAACTTGAAAATTGGTATGTTTATAGTGCATAAGCTATAAAATAACAACAAATAATATAATTTGGTCAAGCGCGTGTCGGACTCAAAAAATCTAGCACATTAACTTACTGAAATTTCAACTAATACAATTATGATTATGTGGTGGTAAGGCTGTGAATCTGCCCTCAACACCAACTTTTCTATAAAACATAAGACGAAATACAAAAAAGAACATTTTCAACTAATCATAGAATCTGCCTTAACTGATAGTGCACTTTGTAAGGGAGGACCACATATGTTTTTAACCTAGAAGTTACCTGAAGTTTAAAATAATTCTTTTTTCACGGAGAAGACGCAGGTTCGAATCCTGCCTGTGGTTGTGAAATTTTGCGATTTTCTACTTTGTACACCAGGAAGTTATTCAGAAAAATAAAATCCTTTGGAGTAGTTATACCCTTTCTGTTCCACCTTGGCATAGGGTATTGCAGTTATGTATTGTGTTTATATTTCGGCAGTGAAAACTATCGATATCCAAATCCCCCAGCCCTACACCACATTTGATATGAAATGAATGACGGGTAGAGATAGCAAGAGGGTCGTAAAACCGTAACGATCCTGGATTCAGCCAATTAATTGGCTAAGCCTAAGTTTTATTACCCTTTATGACAAACAGAGCTCTTGCACAAGACTTCTCATAAGACTTTCATTAGGCATTTAGGTTAAATGAGGGGGTTAAAAAGGCAATTACTTTTGTGAACTTGATAAGACTAATTAAAAGAGTTTTAGTCTTAGGACTCAATCTTTCATTTTAATGCATGTTTTTAGGGTTTCGTTCCCAAGGGGTGCCGATGGACCCTATTAGGGCTATTACTGTCTGTCTGGTTGAATTCACAGAGTATGCCTCGTGCAGAGGCGTCTGTGGCCTGCGCATGGGCGGGCATTTATTTGGCTTGTCTCGCTTCCTCTACTTTATCAACCTTTTCATACAAGCTCCTCGGTTTAGGCTACTCTTAACCTGGCCTGTACATAGAACACCTTGAATTTAGCCATGGAACGTTCGCCGAGGCCTGGAAGGTCTCTTTCGGCAATCTTCGTTCATTCATCTTCTAAAAATATTTTTTTAACATTCGTTCTTATCTTCTTAAAATTTTAATAGTCCTTGATTTTTACAGATCTTTCTCTTTAGCCCTTGATTTCTTACAGATCTTCCTCTTTAGCCCTTGATTTCTTACAGATCTTTCTCTTTAGCCCTTGATTTCGTACAGATCTTCCTCTTTAGCCCTTGATTTCTTACAGATCTTCCTGTTAGCCCTTGATTTCTTACAGATCTTCCTCTTTAGCCCTTGATTTCTTACAGATCTTTCTCTTTCTACTCCTTACTATCCTATCGTGTGGGTTTTCTATTAACCCTGGTTTCGGAGTTATTGAGCCACTAAAGACGTCTGACATGGCTCATTACCACTATTTCCGTAGATTGTAGCCGGGAAAAACGGACCTTATCCGAAGCACGGAATGACACTACTTTTCGAAAAATCAGGGCGTTTCATCCTGCAATATCCTAACACTATGGAAGTCTCTGTCTCCACCGGCAATCGAACTCAGAACCTCAGGATAGAGAGCCGAACGCTCCACTAGACCATAGGGGCTGTTACTTCCTTATTTATTTATTTAATCGTATGGCATTTTGAATAGGCGATATAATTATTATTACTTCCTTGTCTATGTATAATTATTTGTTATCCCACTGGTTGTTCATCAGTCACGAACAAATAACTTGTTTGTTGTAATCAAACTTTATACGATACGAGTATAACCGACAAAAGTCGATTGACAAATTAATTGATAAACTTTGTAGCAAACTTTACCAATTAAAGTGCCATTA
Source organism: Athrips mouffetella (assembly GCA_947532105.1). Lineage (NCBI taxonomy): Eukaryota > Metazoa > Arthropoda > Insecta > Lepidoptera > Gelechiidae > Athrips > Athrips mouffetella. The sequence continues at coordinate 3,368,452 of OX383968.1, read as the reverse complement.
AGTTATTCCAAAAATTATACAGAATGTTTGGAGATGTACTTTTGAATCTCAAGGGTATGTATGACCCATCTACCCATGAAATACTTTTCAAAAGCTGCTTTACTGCCAAAAGGTATGGTATCAGAGAATCTCATCATTATGAATATAACAAACATATTTTACTGTGATTTTACATATTTTTCTATAGTTTGCGATTAATTATTTGAAAATGTATGAATTACGTGACATTTTTCTTGATAATTCAGAGTTAGCATATATCATAACTTTCATGATGGTCAGGACCTAATATCGGGGTGAATAAGACCGTGTACCGAAAACTGAGGGATCTTGCTTAGTAGACAGAACATATTGCCACAAAGAAACTAAAAAAATATCGCTCCATATTAAATGATGGAAAATTCGAAGTATTTTATATTTTCCCAACGCATGATTTTATGTAAAAGTTGTTCAATTAATTTTAAAGATCAAACCCTTTTAATTTTTGGAACACCATCCGTTACACCCTGTATATATTTCGTTTAATATTTACGCCCAAAAATCTGCTTAAAACTCATCGCATCTAATTTTCCCCGATGTTATGATCCCAAGTCTACTGAAGCATGAAACTCGGGGCGCATTGTTAAAAAATATTGGTAAGGCTGATTCAGGCAGATGTTTTCGAAGGATAATCAATCAAGTCTGTTTGCGTTCCGATACACGCGATCATTACAAAACATTACGTTCCGTTGTACGCGGATAAATTTAAAAGGCTATAAATTTAATGATTTCCAAAATATTTTTTTATACCACTTCAGACAAAATGGATGAATGTACACCAAATTTGGGTAATTGGTTACCAAATTTATGCTGGTCAAAATTAGCCGGTTCGGTTAGGTTGTGTTAGGTTATCTTGCGACCACAACGCACGAGCCGAGCGACCGGAGCGAACGTGCCGCGGCAGCGGCCGGCGAAGTGTCAGAAGCAAATTTGGTGATCATTTAATCATTTTGGTGAACATTTATTTGGTAAAAATTTACTCAAATTTGGTGGCACGTTAATACACAGCCAATTTAAAATGGCAAAAGGGAACAGTTAAGGGTTATTGCGGGCGTGAATTACAGGTATTGGGAATTTATAAAGGCTGTGTTGATAGGCCTTTTGTTTTCCTTTTTTCGGAATGAATATCGAAGGTTCTTTGTTGATTTTATTGTATCTCTTTTGTGAAATAATGGTATCCGGCCATTTAATTATAAAATGAATTTTGTTTTCATGATTATTTTCAGATAAATTAAAGATAACATTTTACGGTAAATTTTCAACAAATAAGTACTGGTTGTAATAGTGTTCTTTAAATCAACGTTAGGCATTTTTTGTTGTCAATGGGCTTACTCCTAATACTATTACTAATATTTGAATATCTTTATTTTAGTATCCTGTAATCTTTCTGTTAGGAATGTGGCTTTAGTCAATGCACGATTAAATCTCTTTATTTTAGTATCCTGTAACCTTTCTGTTAGGAATGTGGCTTTAGTCAATGCATGATTAAATCTCTTTATTTTAGTATCCTGTAATCTTTCTGTTAGGAATGTGGATTTAGTCAATGCATGATTAAATCTCTTTATTTTAGTATCCTGTTATCTTTCTGTTAGGAATGTGGCTTTAGTCAATGCATGCTTAAATCTCTTTATTTTAGTATCCTGTAATCTTTCTGTTAGGAATGTGGCTTTAGTCAATGCATGATTAAATCTCTTTATTTTAGTATCCTGTAATCTTTCTGTTAGGAATGTGGCTTTAGTCAATGCATGATTAAATCTCTTTATTTTAGAAACCTGTAATCTCTGTTATTAAGGAGGCTTTAATCTAGTTTGCTAAAATGTTACCCTTAGTAATTGAATCTTTAATTTAACAAATTGTAAACTGTTATTGAGTAAGTAACTTTTAGATTAGTTTACCAATATAACTACTTCATACTTTGCATTACCCATCCTATCTTCACATAGCTATACAATAGTTTTATGTATAACTGGCACTCAGCCTTATGTTTTATTGATAATGAGCTTACTCTTGACTTCTGAGTCTTAAGGACAGACATAAGATCAATGATGGAACGAGCTTGCCCAGAAGAAGCCTATTCACTCGCGACTTGAATACATTCGGGTTATATGAGTTTGAGAACACAGACGCAGGCATAGAATTCCACTCTTTAGCCATGTGCTGTATAAAAGATTTTTCATAGAAGTATATACCTTATAAGTACTACCATAACAGCCGGTCACCTAGATTTGCTGCTCTATATTTTTTATAAATAATTTTATCTCATATCAAATCCGAGTGTTAGTAAAACTAAGTATTTTCTATCAGGATTTGCCTCTCGTCTCCACTAAGCCAAATGGGAAGGCGGATTTGGATCTGTGTCGGCACTCAAACTTTTTTCCAGAAAAAAAAAAAGATCTGTGAGCTTATTTTCACATTCTTCTTTTCCTTTTTCACCGGAATCCAAATGCTCTGTAGGGTTGATATTTTTGACAAAAGAGTGATCTCTCTGTATTTGTTAAAAATACAAAATTCATTATTTGCAAGTCGACTAAAGGAAGAATGAATCGGACTTAGCACTATGCTTTTATAGAGCTTTCTACAAATATCCCAAAAAAGTCCTCTGCTGAACTGGAAGCTCCCATTAGGAGTCGATTTGCTTGTTACAATATGCAGGATGATGTTGCTGCCCATCTTCCGCATTAAAAATCCCTTAGTTACCTTTTACGACACCCTCGGAAAGACAAGGAATGCCTGGCACAGGGTTTGCCCCATTGCCCAAAAAAGACAATAGGAAAGTACCAGGAGTGCATAGATCTGCAAGAGGTGACCAGCAACCGTTGCAATGGGAGTAGGCTTGCACTTCAGTCCTACTCCCATTCTGAGACTCACAGACGACTCAAATCTCGAACACCGGTCTCCCTCTATTATAGCGAAGTGCGAATGTCCATATAAACATATGTGAGATACTCCGCGGGCGGCGACTAGTCTGTGAGACCCGCGTAGGAGACTACGCGTGGGCGTATCGAAAAAGAATCTTCTACTGTCATAATAAGAACGTTACAAACTCCATTTTGTCTATTTTGATGTGCTTTTGCCAGTACATATGTTACACACAGTTCACTATGGATTTATATTCAAAATTATAATAATTAAAAATACCTTGTTGGTGCCATTCATACGAGTACATACAGCCGTAAGTTTTACCTACATACATCTATGAAGGTAGGTACAGTCAAGAGCTCGCTCCCTGGGTTATAAACTGGAGGATGGGCAGCAGCATCCTCCTTTGTATCTAACAACTTACTTGCTGCGGTCACCTACAACCGCGGTCCATGGTGACTATGGTACCCTCTACATTTTTCCAGCAAAAGCTGGAATTCTGGAGGGAGCTCCCTGTCCTGTAGTGGACGTCTCATAGCATGTTATGATGATGATGACTATCCTACAGAACGGACACTCTACGCCCCCCTTGCAAACCCCCTTGCGCACCCGCCCGCGAGATTCTCGTGGTCCTTCTCCCTCCCTCTTTTGTACTGAATATGCGGCCAATTTCAAATTCGCGCTCGATGTATGTAGTTCCCAGGGTGTGCCGAAAGCATAGAGGCATTCACGTTAGTCCGGTCGCTTAACGTCTTATATCGCCAAATTCACCAAATTGCACCAAATTTTTCCCAGGTACTAGTTAGGTACATAGCTCTCGATTTTTGATAGGAGCCAATTCTTGAATTTTCAATGGAAATTTTTTTAAATTCAAGAATTGGCTCCTGTCAAAAATTTAAAGGTATGTACCTAACTAGTACCTGGAAAAAAATTGGTGAAATTGTAAGGCGTGTCTACGTGAAACAACTAATTGACCGCACTACGTCAATAAAAACACTTTAAGCATCGCTGGTGTACATAGTTTTGAGGTCGATTCGGCTTTCCTGTCGCATTTCCTTCGATTACGTGACGGGAAAGACGAGTTGGATTGCGATCTGGATTGGATTCAGCCAAATTAATCTTGGAAGCTATGTAATAATAACGATCGCACCGCACGGAAAGGAAAACCGGTTAAGTGCGAGTCGAACTTGCGCGCCGAGGGTTCTGTATTAACAAAATGATACTAAACTTTTTGTGCAAGGTTTTTCAAACTATTATTCAAAATTTTGTTAAGTTCGACTCTCATTTGGCAATACTATACAAAATATGTACACACGGCCGCACATCAGTAGAAACACTTTTGAACCTTATGGGTTGGTAATAGAGTTGAAAAAGTTTCTACCGACAAGCGGTTGACCGTACCTATCAAGTTTGACAATGGCATGTGTTACCGTTTTTGCGGTAGAATTAAATTAAAAAACGTAGAGGACGCGAGGGAAGTATTTCAAGACCGTAGCAGGTGGAGGGCTGTGGTCTCTGCTTCTCTGACGGGAAATAGGCGTGATTTTATGTATGTATGTAAAACAAAAAACGGCAAAAAACTTGACGACCCTCCATATTTTTTTACTTTTAATTATTCTACTTGTCATTGCTGTCCTGCATAAAAAAAACACATATTTTGACAAAATTTCAACAAGCAAGCTATAATGGTTCAACACATACGCTCTTGTTGGAGAGATTATACGAATACTGATAAACGCCTACATCAAGCGTTACATAGAAGTCACAGCACAATACAAGTCAAAGCGATTAGTGTTAGGTAAGTGCATCAACGTTGGACACCTGACCGGAAACACCTGGTTGAGTCGATGACCTCATCCCCTGAGATTACTGAGATGCGACGCACGGTAACAAATTTACACGAGCTTCTCCACTATCTACGTCCGATATCGGAAGAAAAAGAAGTGGAAATTTGACGACATTTAGGCGTCTACCAGAAAAAATCATTCAGTACCTATCAAAAACATGTGTAAAGTGTGACTTCACATTTCCGGTTGTTAAGAGCTATGTTAGATTTGGCGGCTCAACAACTAATAAATGACACCAGGGTTTTTGAGGTTATTCATTGATATTGCAAACCACATGATTAAAATGGTAACAATCTATACTAGAATAATAATAGATTTGAAATACGTCAGCAGCTTTTTGGGAGAAACAAATATATGTATACGTGATAACTTACCAACTTGAATACTTCTCAAAATATAAGAATAAAAACTGCTGTCTTCAAATGTTTCTGTCGTCCTCCTAAAATATGTCCCCAATTTTGGAAGAACGACGAAAATATCCAAAGACAAGTCCATATAATATATATTAAAAAAACAAGGGTAATTTTTAGAGGGTCGTCTCTTCTCAGAAATAAATCTCGGCTATTTTCGAGAGCACCCTTTACTTCCCAAGATATGATACCTATATGGTTTTAGCTGTTTGAAGGGCTATAAAAATAACACTTTAAGTTAAACGTTATTTGCAAAACTAAAATAATTAAGTATGCATCTACGGATCGAAACAGTGGAGAAAGTCTCTCTAGCTAGCGTCGGTCTACCAACTACTCCTGCGTAATGCGAACACCCCTTAACATATACAGGGGGCACTGAAGTTGACCAAGATTAAATTAGTCCGTCAGTCTGATACATGCTGCTCTGTTGGGAGTTAGTGCTACCGTAAAGCGAATTTGCATTTCCATTTAGAAAGCGCAAGGGATTTTGTGACATGCTGTAATATTTTGACCTGTTAGAAAAACTTTTGTACTACGAAAAAATTCAGAATTATTTGTTCAGATTATTAACAGAATACCAGAATGCAAATAGAGCGAGTCTATTACAGTTTCGGATCGTGCTGAGACAGCGTAAAAGAAACGGCAAGAAAGCACTGCAACACGGCTTTGAACAATGTTTTTCTTGTGTTTCGCTGAAATGAGCACCATACCTCAAGGGATCATGGTGTCTCTATGGTACGGTCAACCGCTTGTCGGTAGAAACTTTTTCAACTCTATTACCACGCCATAAGGTCCAAAAGTGTTTCTACTGATGTGCGGCCGTGTGTACATTCGCCGTGTCCAGCAGAAGACTTTTGATCGGATTTTATGATGATGAAAATAATTTTTAAATACTTACAATATAATATTCTCTTAATTGCGGAAATGCTGAATTTTTCTTAATTCAGATGTCCCTTACCTGAAACAGGAAAAAAATTAAATTTTAATTTTCCTCAATTACAGTGGGCAGTTTATTTACAAAACTGAAACTGAAAGTAATAAGAAGACTGTAAAATATTAATTAATGAAATCTTCTATGATTTACAAGATAATTTTTATCATTGGAAAGATCCTATGGCATCCGTGTGGTCAGATTCAGATTCAGATTATTTATTCAATGTAGATTCTTTACAGAATACTTATTGAATGTCATGCAGAATACAATTCAAATAGAGCGAGTCTACGCCGTTTCGGATCGTGCTATGGCAGCGTAAAAGAAACGGCAAGAAACCACTGCAGCACGGCCTACTTTAAGAGTCGGCTTTTTACAATTTGTTTCTTATGTTTCGCTGGAATATCAGAGCACCATACCTCTTTGACATTCATATAGTCATCTAATCTATAGTAAGCTTTTTTACATAACGTTTGCTTTACACAGGTTAAATAATAGTACCAACCCATCTCTACCTATGGGTATCGAAAGAGGCGACTAAAGGATTATGAACCGGAGGATGGGCAGCAGTGTCCTTCTGTGTATCGTTCACCTTACACACTGCGGTCACCAACAACCGCGGACCATGGTGCCGGCCGCAACGCTATCAAGCGTGGTGACTCTGGAGCTGCAGTGGACGTTTGACGGGATGTTAAGATGATGATTATGATCATTCATCATAACATCCCATGAAACGTCCACTACAGGACAGGGAGCTCCCTCCAGAATTCTAGCTTTTGCTGGAAAAATGTAGAGGGGAAGTACCATAGTCACCTCGCTTGTTAGCGTTACGGCTGGCACCATGGACCGCGGTTGTAGGTGACCGCAGTTAGTAAAATGTAAGACACAGGAGGATGGTGCTGCCCATCCTGCAGTTAACCCTTAGTCGCCTCTTACGACACCCACGGGTATGTATGGGTTGGTACTATTCTTTGCCGGCACCACACGGGACATGATGATCATTACTCTAGCTTTATTCCTTTCCGTATACTTTAAACATCATCATCATATCGTGTGGTGGAAGATTGATGATAAGACGTCACAAGCCCTGATGTCAGAGTTGTTGAGCTGTTAGAGACCTCTGAAATGGCTCATTAACGACTACTTCAAAAGGTAGTAGGCGGGGCCACAAGCACGTAATCATATCACTTTTCCTATAATAAAATCAATAAAGGTTTCTGAGCTAAGCCGCGGACAGACAGACAGACAAACATGACGAAACTATAAGGGTTCCTTGTTGACTACGGAACCCAAAAAAATCATCTTGTAAAGTCCGTCTTAGCTAACCCCCAAAGTTTCACAAAGTGATTTTAGCATGTCAATGTCCTAAACGGGAATCGAACCTGGAACACCCGGATCGAGATCCGCATCCTCTAACCACCAGACCATAAGGGGACAGTTAAAAAGCGTATCACTTATAAAAATTAAAGAAAAGAGACGACCTGCCTACAAATTAACACTTTTTTAACCGTGTCACGTAAATACGTAATCAGCGAATTCCCGTTCGAGGTATCGAACACAACTCTTAATTGCCTAAGTAATTGGCTTGCCGAGTTTAAACCAAGTTTCGCTATTTACTGAGCTACAAAACTCGGTTTGTAAACTATGCTAATAGCGACATAATAGAAACTAAAAACTAGGACCAATACCAAAAAAAAGTCTAGAAATCTCATCATATTATTGGGGTTTATTTTTAGGGTTCCGTACCTCAAAATAAAAAAACGGAACCCTTATAGGATCACTATGTTGTCCGTCTGTCTGTCAAGACCCTTTTTCTCACGAACGAGAAGAGGTATCAGGTTGAAATTGATAACTAATATTAAGGTCCATAAGCCACACAAGATCTGAAAATTTCAATTTTTTACGACGACGCAATCAAAAGATATGACGTTTTATATCCTCATCTCCATACATTTATGCAAAAAAGCAAAACCTACTTCCCGTTGACCTAAAATTATAAAATTTGGCAAGAAGCTAGGTCTCACATTACAAATAAAGGGAAAAGTCTAAAATCATTAAATATTTAAATTTTTCTCACAACTAATACTAACCAATTAAGGTGAGCTCCCGTTTCAAGAACTTTTCTATAAAAGAGGGGTCAAGTTGGATGGACGCTGAGTTTTTAAAATCAAAGAGCAAAAGTTTTTAGTAGGTATATCATTTATGGTCGATAGGTACGGAACCCTATGGGCGCGAGTCCGACTCGCACTTGGCCGGTTTTTTTTGTTGTTATAGCGGCAACAGAAATACACAATCTATGAAAATTACAACTGAGCTACCTCCAGAATTCTAGCTTTTTCTGCAAAAATGTGGAGGGGAAGTACCATAGTCACCTCGCCTTTCAGCGTTACGGCTGGCACCAAGGACAGCGGTTGTATGTGACCGCAGTAAGTAAGGTGGTATGATACACAAGAGGATGCTCCTGCCCATCCTCCTGTTTATAACCCTTAGTCGCCTCTTACCCCCACGGATATGATTGGGTTGGGACTATTCTTTGCCGGTACCATACGAGACCAAAAAAAAAGGTAGCCAAAAAAAGCCCAGTGGCAATAAAAGGTGGCCTTATTACTCCTCAATAGGTAGTATCAATAACAATCTTCCTTTTCTCCTATAAATAAGACGGGCAATATTTCACAAGATCACTCTTCCCCGTATCGATTTTATGTCTAATGGCTGTTTTATTAAGCTTCATAAAAGAACCATTATGGATAACATTCTCTTCTCATAGCGGTTTATGAATGCGAAGTGGTGAGAATTGGGTCAGGATATAAACAGATTTATAATGAAGCTCCTGTTTCTGATGAAGCGCTCGTGGCCGAGGAGTAGTCGCCCTTCCTTACCGATCACGAAAGTAAAGCAACGTTCGCCGTGGTCTCTACCCGGATGGGTGACCGCTAGTGGCATCACAACAAGAGTTTCGGAAGGCACGTTAAGCCGTTTGACCAATGAAAATTCACATTGTACCTGAGAAGTTAAAATTTGCAAGCTTTCAGGGCCATGCAGCACATTTTGTATGGGAGGCCGAAATTTTTATTTTCGTATTTAAAGCTATGTTCCTCGGGAAAAGTTGTTCAGTTTCATGGGCAGAACCAAAATAACATTGTATTTTTTTAATGTTACATGAGCAAACGAGCAGGTGAGCCACCTGATGGTTAGTGGTCTCCACCGCCCATAGCAACCACTATCTGTAGTGACATACTTTGACACTAATAAGACAACAAAGCGCGGTGCCCACCCTGAGAATTCAGATAGTATGTCTCATGTGCCAGTATTTTCACATAATAAAGATCTCAATGAACTGAATATTCTCAAAAACCAACGAGTGTTTCAACAAGAAGGCACTGGTATCTCGCCATCTGCGTGTCAGAAATATTTTTGCCATTTCCCTTATAAATAACCTCCGCGGTAATATCTTATGATACCCGTCTCATCGATTCAGCGTCTAATGCATCTAATGGCATTTTTATTGAGATCCATAAAGAAAACATTTTTTCTACGGCTTAGAAATGCGAAATATTAATGTTTACCGTACTTATGAAACATTGTAATGAGAATTGCTTCTTTTAAATAACAGTACAATAAACAACTTTCGGGACAGAAGTCAAAATTAATTTTCTGTAATTCTATACGGCGTACAAAATAACTCTGTCTGTGACCGTTATTGCGCAGAAGATAAAAAAATTATCGCGGGGGTGAGCGCGGCAGGTAAGGGGAGGCGAACGAATCGTTCATTGGCTCTCCGCCTGTCACCCATGCGCAGAAAATAACCGTCATAGACAGACTTATCCTGACCGCGCTGTATTTAAACGCTCAAAAAACCCAGACCCGATAGAAATTAAATGTATATCAGAATTTGAGTAGTAATTATTATTGAAAAATGGCGTCCCATTTTCCAAAAGGCAAGTCAGCGACTTTTATATTAAATTTTGCAATTCGGATGAGTTTATATGCAGACTGTAGCGAACCTGTCAGACCAACAAACCTGTCAGACCAAAGTTTTGTGGATCTAATACGCTCTATCTACAAAGTTGAAATTTTGTTGTACTCAGAGTTTTCAAGGCCAAAAGATTCATACTAGCCCCATACACACCCGTGTGTCGAAAGAGGCGACTAAGGGTAATAAACTGGAGGATGAGAAGCAGCATCCTCCTGTGTTATCATACCATCTTACTTACTGCGGTCACCTACAAACGCGGTCCATGGTGCCAGCCGTAACGCTGAGAAGCGAGGTGACTCTGGTACTTCCCCTCCACATTTTTCCAGCAAAAGCTAGAATTCTGGAGGGAGCTCCCTGTCCTGTAGTGGACATTTCAGATATATATTCTTTATTGCACACATACTTAAAATAAAATTACAAAATTTAAAATATGTTGCAACTTCTATGCACATTTGAATAATTTTTTTTTGTATTTGTATATACAAGGGTGGGCTTATCTATAAAAGAGATTTCTTCCAGCCAACCTAAGGCAGTGAGAAAGTGAATAGAAGCGGGACACCATAGTGCAGAAAGTATAATTAAAATAAAAGTCCATAAATATACCTACAATTATATATAAATAACTAAAGGGATGTTATGATGATGAGGAAGCAAATCTCAAAGCCAAAAGATGCATACTAGTCTACGGAATAAAGGCTAGGGTTTGCCTTTATTTTCTCCACAAAAGATAAACAGAAACAATGAGACCGCTGATTGCTGTCCTGTTCAAACATCCGGATAACCGGTCAAGCCGGACATGTCTCCAATGAACCAGTTTGAACCGCTTCAGCAAACAAATCGTCCTTCAAACTCTGGCAAATATTGTTCAACAGTATTGGATGATTATTTGATGAACAGTAGCGAAACTGTTAGTGGGATTAATTTTGTTAGAAGCTTGACAATCGCTTCTTTTTGCAGATGAAATTCTATTTGTTGAAGTGCTAATTATAACATCCCATGAAACTAAAAATAAAAACAATATCTAATGCGTAGATTGATAGATAACCTATTTTTTTTATGAAAGTTGATATAATAAACTTTCATAAAAAAAATATGCAAATAGCTATAGAATTATAAGAGTTATGATCTCATTAATCTGCATGAAAATTTTGCCATTTGCATTATGTAAGACCCAATAATAAAACAAATCATTTTAAAAAACCGGTCAAGTGCGAGTCGGACTCGCGCGCCGAGGGTTCCGATATACCTATAGTATTTTTGGAAGCAATAAAGTCCATTTTCAGGACCGCAAAACTAAATTTGTTTGTAAAGGTTTTTTGCAGATTTCTGAAAAACTGTGCAACTTAGAAAGATCGTTTTATTTTTGCTGTAAAGTTTATATAAACTTCTGTCAACTGTAATTAATTCAGATTTTTCCTTACTCAAACTTCGGAGATAAGGGGGGGGGAATGGTATTTTTCTTGACATTTTTCATCATAACTTTAAAACTAAGAAATTTAAAAAAATACAAAAATATATTTTAAAATGTACAAGTAAAGCCCTTTCATATGATACCCCACTCGACCTAGTAGCGACAATTTGAAATTTGGCCCCCCCTATTTTGGCCCCCTTTATATTAATAATCATACTTTTTTCAAAAATTTTTCTTGTGCAATTAAGTTGGGCAACTATATTCTAAAACTATTCCAAATTTCAGGTTGATAGCATAAGTGGTTGCTGAGATATAGAGGTGTGACAGACAGACGGACAGACAGACAGACAGACAGAGCGGCACCATAAGGGTTCCTTTTTTTTACCATTTTGGTATCGGAACCCTAAAAACGTTATACCCGACTGTGTACAAAAATGTGAACTGAAAAGAGAAAAAACAAGTTCTAAAAATTTCATGGCTTACACTCCCACAATGAATACAAATCTAACGATACCTCACAATTTGAAATCAATCAAGCCGGCTGCAGAGCGCGACAAAGAAATTGACATATACATACAGTACCTGGACGACCGAGCTTCGCTCTGTTATAGCTGCCTCGACATTAAAATATCATCGGGTGAGCAGGCTATGCTACCCGCCAACAGATGGCACTGTTGGTTTTTGTCTAAAACGCAAATTTATAAAACGCGAGGAAAAACAATTTTCCCAGACAAGAGACCTAGCTAGATCGATTTTTCGCCCCCAAAAACACCCGTATGGTAAATTTCATGGGAATCGTTAGAGCCGTTTTCAAGAAACCGATTTCAAATATATATATTTAGTACCTGGGCGACCGAGCTATGCTCTGTATGATTAAAATATCATCAGGTGAGCAAGCTATGTTACTCAACAACAGATGGCGTTGTAAGTTTCTTGAACGCACTAAAACGCGCTAAGAAATATTCAAAAAGACAGTGAAAACGAATTTTCCCAGACATGAGGCCTAGCTAGATCGATTTTTTGCCCCCAAAAACCCCTGTATACTAAATTTAATCGAAATCTTTAGAGCCGTTTTCAAGAAACCGATTACTAATATAAATATACAAATATTCCTCGTTTTATAGTACAGGATAATTGTTAGACATGGTGACACTCTGAGATGAGCGCGTTGTTGTCCACTGACTGATATTATTTATATGTGTTATAAAATTATTGTATGATTATGTTTTTATTAACGTAGTTTTTAAGTCTTGACTGTAATACTAACGCATTGGGTTTCAAAGCCTTTTAATAAATTATTATTTTATTATTATTATTATAACCCTCTTGTTTAGGGGCAATCGGGTAAACAGTGACGTCACCGTATGGCGCTAACCGGGCCACAGCTGATTGATTGCAACCGGTCATCTAATTAAGGCCGCTATCCGTCAATTGTCGGGTTCCGGTCGACGTGTCCTTTCATTCTGCTTCGTTTAAAATCGGAATAGCGGGTTAAAGGGCAATGGAGTTTTTGACACTTAAGAGGTTAATATTTTACAGCGTTATTTTGACCACCCTGTATATTTTTGAAGGTGATTCTGCCCATGAAGCTAAACAATTTTAAATATTATATTTCGAAATACGAAAAATAATATCGTCAGTTTATGCAGTTTGTATGGGAAGTCGGAATTTTTTTTTCGTATTTCAAGTTGTTCAGTTTCATGGGCAGAAACGCCTCTTATGGGGCTGATAAGAGCTAAATTACCTCTCTTTCTAACATAGGACAGAATGCACGTGTTAGAACGGAGCGTATTCGCGCTGTTTTACGTTTTTCGCTCATTTTTGCATTTTTCCCAAAATCTGTACCCATAATATTAATTATAAAATAGCTATATTATTATGCATACTATATTGAATAATGTGTAAAAGTTTTAGCACCATAGATTAATGGGTAGGTACTAAAGAAAAACGGTTTAAAAGCAGAGGTAACTTTGGATTTTTCTTTCTGGCGTACGAAATATATTTAATCGTGTTTCAGAGTCAGCCATATTCTTGGAAAGATGCTTAATTATCACATTTTTCTTTTTCTCGGCCATACATTCATCACTTTTCGTTAAAAACCTGCTCAAGTGAAGCGTATTTAGCTCTTATCAGCCCCTTAAAATATTAGGGGTGATAAAAATAAGAGTGTATATTTCTTTGCCTGTTTATAGTTTTGGTGTGTGCAAAAAAAATAATACCACTTAAGAACTACGGGCTAGAAGTTTCTAATTTCCAAAAGGTATTTTCTAATTAAAACGATTTGAATTTGCTCATTAAATTTAAACTCTTAGATCGGTGATTAAAATTAGACCGAAAATGTTTAATATAAATAAAATAATTTACAGAAATTTTACATAAATTTGTTGGCCCTCTGTTGATTTAAATCCAATTATAATAATTACGGTACAAGCCGTACAAGCGGATTTTCAGGTACTAAGTTCTATACCCGGGAGGATAAAATGTAACGATTATTATTTAATATTTATTTTAAGAGTACAAGATTTAATTTAATTTTGTTTATTGGCTCACATAACAAGTTTTCGAAAATAGTTAAAGGATTTTCTTGCTAAAATAAAGGGTGTACCGAAACTGAAACGGCGTGCTCAGTGAACGAAACTGAACAACATAGTATGTATTTCTGTTGCCGCTATAAAAAAAAATACCAAAAATAGAGAAAAATAATAAATTAAGGGGGCTTGCGCAATTCTTGTTTCAGGTCTATCTTGAAAATGGGAACACTTACAAGCGAGAAAATTGGTATGTTTATAGTGCATAAGCTATAGATTCTATACCTTATGCACTATAAACATTGGACTCGGGTATTTTTAAGACACTTCTGCGTGACTGCTCATTCATAACTAAGATGGTATTTTTACCAGGAACCCTCGATGCGCGAATCCCACTCGTACTTAGCCGGTTTTTTTGTATGACACATAGAATGGCAAGAGAAGGCTCTGGATCTAAATTTACTGGACCGGAGCCAGTCCTAGGTATACCTAAATATGCCACCAGGTTTCAGCTAGGGGCTTGGGCGAAGTGCGAAGCCATCCTAGCTTGGCAAGGTTCAACTGGTCTCACACACTCAAAACAGTTGATCCGAGGCTTCTCAAAGAAATACACATCTGAAGCGCTCAAGCTAAATCGGAATCAATTTAGGATACTCATAAGAGCCCTAACGGGACATTGTAGGTTGTGCAAGCACCTAAACAGAATGGGCCTATACGAAAACCCATAATGCAGATTCTGTGCAGAAGACGATGAAACGCCTATACACCTGATCTGCCACTGTGATGCACTAACTCACAGTAGAAGTCGGAAAACGGGAGGACACATACTATACCCTGAAGATGCTCGAACTCTCAATCCTAGGCAGATTGTCACCTTCTTTGAGGCTGTCGGTGTGGCCGAGGAAATGTAACATAAAGGGTTGGCTACAATAGATCTGCACAGGTCGCAGTGGCCATCGGGAATAAGGAGCCCGGCCCCTTTGCCCTCAAAATATAAACATGACACATAGAAATCCTACTGATATTATAAACGCGAAAGTTTGTAAGTATGTATGGATGGATATTTGTTACTCTTTCACGTAGAAACTACTGAATGGATTTTAATGAAACTTTACAATAATCTTATGCATACATCAGAATAACACATAGGCTACAATTTATCCTGCGCAGACGAAGTCGCGGGCACCAGCTATTAAACTCATAAAAAAATGAATTTTCTGTGGTGTACAGCAGGCCATGCTGGTGGGCCAGCTTGGACAATGGCTGTCAATCACCAACTACCGCCACTGCGCTGGCCGATGCAGCCAGTCTCTATCGGGCCGTGGTACAGGACAGACGTCTAATAAGATACGAGTTATTAATATTGTAGCATTGATTTGTTAGTCTATTTGATCTTATACTTGTTGTGTCTTAACACTGAAAATATATCCCAGTTCACACGAGGCCCGACAGTGTCTAATTATTATCTATTCTAACCTCTTACCTACTCCTGTGACGTGCGGACGTCACATTTTCGAAATCCAAAAATCTTAAGACATGGGCTGAAAATCCTAACCTCTTTTAATGTCTGACCCATCAACTAACATTAAATTTAAATACAGAACTTCAATTAAAACTTCTTAACTGTTTTAAAGTTAAACACGATTGAATAAATTATGCATTTAAAATGACAATTTCAACTTTATTTTCACTCGGAAGTTAAGGTTTAATTATTCGTAAAATTAAATTTTATTACTATAACTGTTCAAAACTTTTAGGTTCAATCTTTAAAACAACTAAGACAAAAAGGACAGCTTAATGTGCCTTCCGAAACGTAGAAATTCCAAAGTTCCTATACTACTTGTAGTCAACCAACATTTTCATACACGCTCGTCGTCGGCTTAAGGAGTGATCACACCTAGCTGAATTCAAAGACTAATTCGGCATACATTGCTGGGAGGCATGGTTATGTTAATTGCAACATCCTTACTTCAACGAGCAATGTATGCCGAATTAGTCTTTGAATTCAGCTAGGTGTGATCACTCCTTTAGGGTACAAACTTGATCAATTAGCAAAAGTCAATACATCTTTTGTTGGTCTGTGTGTACGATACTACAACGAAATACCTGACAAAGTAGTGTAATTACCTGAGAGAAAGTTTAAACAATGTGTAAAGCAAACGTTATGTAAAAAAGCTTAATATAGATTAGATGCCTATCAATGACAAAGAGGTATAGTGCTCTGATATTCCAGCGAAACACAAGATACACATTGTAAAAAGCCGACTCTTAAAGTAGGCCGTGCTGCAGTGGTTTCTTGCCGTTTCTTGTTTGCTTTGGCAGCACGATCCAAAACGGTGTAGACTTGCTCTATTTGCACTGTAGTCTGCATGACATCCAATAAGTATTCTGTAAAGAATCTACATTGAATAAAATTATCTGAATCTACTGTTAACCTTATTTCACTCACCGAAAACCACATTTAAAATAATGTCTACATTCTATAAACCCTAAACTGAATGAAGTCATGCTATCTCGTTCATGGGCAATAACAATAATAATAAAATGAAACAGGCCAGACGTAGTAGCCCAGGCATTGACCTGGCTAAAAATATACAAGAGTTAGTGATAGACATAGACGAGCTGCATTGCAACCGCAGACTCTTAAGGGGCATACATGTAACGAAGTATAATAATAGTGCAATAAGATGCAAGTGCGCTATTTTGCAAATTACACTCTATACTCAGAAATTGTATTGTAAAAATGGCGGGTGTATTTTTTTCTTTTCTTCTTAGCGCATGTGTAGATGGAGAGGCACTGACTAAACTTCCAAACAGCCTATTACAGCCCATTTTGTAAAATTATATAATAATAATTTTACAAAATGGGATATTTAGGTACCTTAATGATAAAATGACTACCTAATTCATTATAATTATTTGATTAATGAAACTTTTGTTTATTTGCCATATTTATTCGAGCACAGTTTTTTTATGTTATGTATGTATGATTAATCTTTCAGCCATAAAAAATGGTTACTCCATGTTGAGATAAAAAAAAAGTTTCTCAATTTCATGGACAGATTTACATCCTACAGGGTTGATAAACCCTTTCTGTTACACCATGTATACGCTGCAGTTGCCAAAGGCGCTGCAAGATGCGTCGATGTTTTTATTTACTGCAAAAACTACAACTGAACTACGAATTGTTTAACGTGCAGTCAAAACGTGGTCCGTCTGATTTTAACATTAGACGCCAGTGCGTATGAGTCAGGGTTTCCAAGTTGTTTATAATAACTAAATAAACTATAACAATGTTTAAAATGAGTTCATATATCGCTAATTTACATCTATAATATACAGTTAGAGCAGAAAATTAACGAAAACGTAAACAACGAAAAAAAACGTAACAACTTTTCAAGAATTTAAAGGATCAAAGAACGCAAATTAACTAAAGTAGGGTTAACGTAAGAAGTCAGTTTTGACATTTCCTTAACACAAACAAACAAGGTTAATTTTTATTTGCAGGTCATAATTTTTCATACTTTTGACAGCTGTCACAACGGACCATTAATATGTCCTTACTTTAATTAGGTTGAAACAAAACGATAAACTTACTCGAATAGTTTTTTTGTTTTTGGAATCAAAAATTTCTTTGGACTATGATCGTCTTTTTTATAGTCATATAGTAATGGGTATCTTTTCAATACGATAATAGTCGTTTATGCAACGGTACATAATGAGGGGTATACAACTCGAGTGTCGGTTTATGGGACGCAGGCGAGCGTAGCGAACCAAGTTCCATAATAGAAGACACGAGTGTTTTATACCTTATTATGTGGAGTTGCATACACAACTTTATCTACTCTCATATCGTGAATCCTTAAATAATGTGTTCAAAAACAAACCTTATTGTCTGTCTCTTTTTCCGGTGATAGCTGCTAAGCGAAGTTCCTATACCTGCTTTAAAAACACTAGAAGGCAAATCGTAAACGATTTTATCACTTATTTCATTACAAAACTAATAAAATTATGTAACTACAACTTTTGTTTTCTGAGTTTTCCATTATTGCAATGAAAGCTCCTTGCAGCCATAGCCTACAAACGCATCAAACTGTCAATGACGCGCCTATAAAAATTAAAAAATTGTTTAATAGGTCTCCCGCGATGACTGTTAGTGAATTCAATACTTCATAATACACTCCCACAGATAAAAAAATGCTGCTAAGAGTGTTTCTAAGCACAGATTGACATTATGAAGATGTTAACCTAAAATTTTTGAACGCATTATTGAGGATTAACGATATGAGAGTAGATAAAGAAAATTAATTTTATAGCAATTTGCAAAGATGTGTGTAGTGTGTACCTTTAAATAGTGGGCCTATTCGGTCCCATATATTCTTTTACCATATACTCGTAGTAGTTCTTTTTCATACAAAGCAAAACAAACTACACTTTAAAAAAATATTTTAGATAATATGATGTTACCTCCCCCCCTAACGTAAATCCATAATTTAATTATTAGGTTAGGTACGCTACTCTGTATATCAAAGCACAATTTTATATTAAAGTTGATGTCTATCAACAAAACCCTTAGAGCAACGCGTAAAACCGGGCTTTGCGCGCGAAAATCGTGTTACTCTATGACAAAACCACATTCATTCACGCAAAGAAAAAAAAATGAAATACCTACGTCATATCCTATGGCGTCACAAATGTATTTTTTCTTTGTTAAAATCGTCCATCATACATAACACATAACACAGAAGTTAACATCTGTGCAGGAAACTGTTTGTTTGTTTGTTGAATAAAGTATAAGAAATATGTGCATTAAGTTCTTTCCTGTGTAATTGATTTGCGGATCATTCTTGTAGTGAGTACGAACTTTTATAGATTGCATACGCAAAGCTGAATAGATTTCCATGGACTACGAGTAGTGTAGGCAATGAAGCAGTTGACCCCAACATAAATTCCTTAGGCAGATTTTATTTGACAGGATGATAAAGAATCATTAATTAAATGTATATTCAAAATATAAAATATTTGCATTGTATTCTGCATGACATTCAATAAGTATTCTGTAAAGAATCTACATTGAATAAAATTATCTGAATCTGAATCAAAAAAAATATTACAAAAAAAATTTTTCATGCATGTTTTGTGTTTTTTGTATGGAAAAATTAAAAGTACCGATTTTTTTTAAATTCTTTTTTAGAAGGTTTGTCTCATGTAGTGTAATACCCCAGCAAAGTTTCATCGACTAAGGATTTAATGCGGGGGTCTTCATACAACGATCCGCTTCGTTGCCTAGACTAGTTCTTATGGCATAGTCGACCTAATCTATCCTCAGGTCTACCTTTAGTTTGAGGTCAATCAAAATCAAACCCGTTTAAAAATAATATACATGTCACTGGAAGATAACGCGGAATCGTAAGTTAATAAATTTCCTAGTAAGTTACACAAAGCACCTTTTATAATGCGCATGGCCAAAGAGTGACTTCTCTGCCTGCATCTGTGTTCCCGAGTTCATATAACCTGAATCTATTAAAGTCGCGAGTGAATAGGCTTCTTCTGGGCAAGCTTGTTCCATCTTCGATCTCATCTCTGTCCTCAAGAATAGATCGAGGTCAAGAGTAAGCCCATTGACGATAAAAAGAAAAGTTTACCAACTATCGAAAAATAACACACTCTACCGAATCCGCTTTTAGCGCTCGCCGGCTGCCAGCGCAGACACTCACTTCTCTCGCTCGGCTCGTGCGTTTTCTCGAGAACAAACCTTACCGATCCTACGGACCTATGGATCTACGAATTTACGAGTTTTTTTTTTCGAAGGTTTATCAATTGATTCGGAAATTGATCAACTCATGATGCCTTATTTTCCGGTAACATACATAGTCCATACATTTGAGTCATGGATTAAATATTCTTTCCAGAAAATAAAAACTACTCGTCGTGATCGAAAGTGAATATTTGTATTCTGTGGTTAGGAAAGGCCCTTCGACCACGACTTTACTCGTTGGCAATATGCAAATATTTTTTCAAATGAAAAATTATTGTCAAGTACAAACACTATTTTGATCGGACTACTTGTACCCACTACAAATTAAGACTTTACTCGGTTTGGTACTATAACTATTTATAGGTGGGTTTGTTTATTCGGTGGTAAGGGAACTACAGGGTCAGCGCACTGTAAACTAAACTTTTCAACTAGTTTAAACTAACTGAAAAGTTAGCGAATTTCACTGAAATTTAAGAAAGGTTCATTCAAGCTTCTTACAAAAAAAGAAATAATGTACCTCTCGTTAAGAATATCGTGACATTCTGCGGACGTGACCAGTTGCATGCGCGTGACATTATGCGCGTTTACATTTCACTTATCCCGCATAAGTGAAATGTCCACTACTGGAGAGGGCTCCCTTCAGAATTCTAGCTTTTGCTGGAAAAATGCGGCGGGGAAGTACCATAGTCACCTCGCTTGTTAGCGTCACGGCTGGCACCATAGACCGCGGTTGTAGGTGACCGCAGTAAGTAAGATGGTATGATACACAGTAGGATGCTGCTGCCCATCCTCCATTTTATGACCCTTAGTCGTCTTTTACGACACCCACGGGTGTGGGATGGTACTATTATTTGCCGGCACCACAAGGGATAAGATTAGTTGTATTTTTATTTTATTATTTATAATACACAAAAAAAAATTGATGAAGATTCAGTTTATATACCAATAGGTATTCATTAAACTACCAGTCTAATAATTCTAAGGGACAGTGTAACGAAAACTGAACGGGCTTGTTCAGTCAACTAAACTGAACAACTTTTACAAACAAACATTTCTGGGAAATGAAAACCATTTTTGACCTCTCCATACAAATTGTTCGATCAGAGTGAGCAATTTGCATGGAGAGGTCAATTTTTTTAAATGATTCTTTGGGATAATTATTGTTCAATTTTGTTGACTGAGCACGGCCTTTCAGTTTTCAGTACACCGCCCCTTACACCCAAGCAGGAATTTTTAATTTGTTTCGATAGACAAATAAATCATTGTTTGGTCTCTGTGCCGACGCCGTGGAGAAAGAGGCTTGATGATATTTTAAGTAAGAAAATCAGAAAATTTCCCGCAGATCTACCTACTTCTTGTTACATAGTGGTCACGTGACCGACAGATTATGAAAGGGGATTCGATTTTTTTTCGAGTTGAAAAGTCTCTTCTTTAAAGCAAATTAAAAAGCCATGTATTTTAAATGTACCTACATAATCAGTTTGCTATGGAAAATAATAATAATATGAAAATGATTTTATTTTTAACACTTCCAGTGTTCGGATAAACGTTGGAATGCGTATAGAGATCGCAGATTTCACAACATCAGGCAGGACCACAGTAGCCTAGTTGGTAAAGCGTCTGCGGTACTGACGCAGAAGACGCAGGTTCGAATCCTGCCTGTGGTTGTGAAATTTTGCGATTTTCTACTTTATAAAAATAATAATATGTTGATATAAGAGTAGTACCAACCCATCTCTACTCGTGGGTGACGTAAGAGGCGACTAAGGGTTATAAACTAGAGGATGGGCAGCAGCATCCTCCTGTGTATCACACCATCTTACTTAATGCGGTCACCTACAACCGCGGTCCATGGTGCCAGCCGTAATGCTAACAAGCGTGGTGACTATCGTACTTCCCCTGCACATTTGTTCCAGCAAAGCTTGAAATTTTGGAGGGAGCTCCCTGTCCTACAGTGGACGTTTCATGGGATGTTACGATGATGATGAGTACGAAACATGATACAAGTTACAACAAGTATAACAATATGAGTTTTCCTTTTTGAAACCAGAACAGTTTAGTATAAGTTAATCTGTGCCAGAACATAATCTGACCTAAATGTCGCTACAATACAAAACAAAATCCTGATGTTATTTCTATTCGCCATCAAACTAAATAATTCCCTTTAATATATGAGTACTAAACACGAACCACCCTACACAAAACACCACAATGTTTGAGGATAATGGCACGCACAGTGCAAACAAAAACAAACAATGTTTTGATTGTACTGCATTAGCAGGGCTTGCATATTACATGTGGGAAAATAACGACTTTAAAGCTAGGTGGTGAAAAAAAACCGGCCAAGTGCGAGTCGGACTCGCGCACCAAGGGTTCCGTACTACTACATACTCATAATTGTATTAGTTGAATTTCAGTAACTTAATGTGCTAGATTTTTTGAGTCCGACACGCGCTTGACCAAATTTTATTATTAGTTGTTATTTTATAGCTTATGCACTATAAACGTACCAATTTTCAATTTTTTAGTGTTCCCGTTTTTAAAATAGAACTAAAACATAAATCGCCTCCACGACTATCCAACTTGACCCCTCTCTTATATGAATGTTCTTGAAACGGGAGCTCACCACAATTGGTTACCATTAGTTGTGAGAAAAGTTGTAATATTTAATGATTTCAGACTTTTCCCATTATTTGTACTGTGAGACCTAGCTTCTTGCCAAATTTCATAATTTTAGGTCAACGGGAAGTACCCTGTAGGTTTTGCTTTTTTGCATAAATGTATGGAGATGAGGACATAAAAAGCCATATATTTTGATTGCGTCGTTGTAAAAAATTGAAATTTTCAGATCTTGTGTGGTTCATGGATCCTAATATATGGTATTAATTTCAACCTGATACCTTTACCCGTTCGTGAGATAAAGGGTCTTGACAGACAGACAGACAGACAGACGGACAACAAAGTGATCCTATAAGGGTTCCGTTTTTTTCTTTTGAGGTACGGAACCCTAAAAAGCACTGAAAACTAAAAAGTTCACAAAAACCAGATTTCTAAACTACGGACGGGCATGTTTTTGTCTAATGACTAAACAAAAATGGCAACCGCAAAATTTGTTCTGTTATAGCAGATATAAAGTTAATAATAGCGAGTTCAAAATGTGATAAAATCCCTCGAGATCCTATGAAATAAGCCTGTCTTTGTAAATGTCTTTTCGTGAAATCTGAATAGGGCTATTTTATAAACTTGCAAAATCATAACGCGTATGCTATTTCCCGTGTGGTGCCGAAAAAGAATAGTACCAACCCATCTCTACCCGTGGGTGTCGTAAGAGGCGACGAAGGGCTTATGAACCGGAGGATGAGCAGCAGCATCTTTCTGAGTATCGTACCATCTTACATACTGCGGTCACCAACAGCAGCAGCCGCAACGCTTACAAGCATAGAATACATGAAACAGATCATGTATTCTATGCTCACAAGCATGGTGACTATGGTAAATCCCTACCTAAGTAAGGACTCCTGGAGGGAGCTTCCTGTCCTGTAGTGGACCTTTCGCTTCCTTTTAAACAAGACTATAATCGAGCAAAAAAACAAAACAGTAACTTACTTTTTCATCTATAGTAACAAAAAACGTTAATCTATCAATAAACCACGTAGCGACCACACGTGCATTTTCGCATCAAACATTCTAAAAACGAACGAAAATAAACAAAATGGAAGCTCGGGTCGGTAGCCAGTGCACTAACACGGGGTGCGTTTTATAAAATATTTACTTTAGGGAACAAAAAATGGTGTGGGCCGCTTGCAGAGATCGCTGGGTTGGTCTATTGGACAGGAGAAAGCTTTTGAAACCGACAACAGAAACGACGAAAGTATAATCGCTTGAAGAGCTCACTTTAGCGATCCGACCACCTTTGTTTACATGGTCTTAAGTTTCCTGTATAAGAAAAAAGACTCTTTTAACTCTTATTAATATAAATAGAGAAATGTAGATGAAAGTAATGTTAAGCATCTACTTTACTCTGTACCTGACATGTCTTTTATCATTACTAGCTGTTTTTTATGTAATAACATAAGCCACCGATTACCAAAATGTTCCTACTGTTCAGGATTTTTTGGATAATTGTTAGAGATAATCAAATTTTTGATGACTTTCCACAAACCTCGATGCGAGTTGAGATTTAAGCTCAAAAACTTATGACACCGTGCAGTTTTAAAAATTATTAAAAGTCATAGAACAAAAGTAGTTCAGATTCATGGGTAGAGCAACCTGATATGTTGCAGAGGTTTACCAATGATCCTGTGTTTTGTGTATTAGCATTGTAAACGTGATGCAACGAGGTATGGTGCTTTGATATTCCAGCGAAACACAAGAAAAACATTGTAAAAAGCCGACTCTTGAAGTAGGCCGTGCGCTGCAGTGGTTTCTAGCCGTTTCTTTTACGCTGCCATAGCACGATCCGAAACGGTGTAAACTCGCTCTATTTGCATTATATTCCGCATGACATTCAATAAGTCTTCAGTAAAGAATCTACATTGAATAAATTATCAGAATCTGAAATGCTTTCATCGATAACTTGGACCACATCAAAAAGCGTAACGATGACGGATAGTCTAAACATAAACAAGCAGCGTCAAATTGCTCGCCTCGTCACGTTATACAGCAAATAAACCGCGTAAATGCGGCTCGCGAATAGAAAATAAACTATCATTCATTCATTCACATTCATTCATTCGGTCGTGAAAAGCTTTTACATTCGTAGTGAAAATATTATGCTCGAATAAGTATTTTGAGTATAATTCCGTTATATAACTACAGTTGAGATAATGTAGCTTGATGAAATTACAGCAAGACAAAGCTATGCGTGAGAGCAGGACGGAACAGTACGTGTTTCTGTCGCCCCAATGTCTTACTCATCATCAGGAAAATAAGGGTAATAGAAGGACGATTAATAGTAATAGTCTTGTCGATTTATGTTCTCCTGGTACTCACCATTTTATTTTCAATATAGGTAGTCAGTCGTCACCCAAGTCACAGTAAATAAGCTAAAGCAGTATGGAAACTCGTAACAAACGTCCAAAACTGGCGCACACACACATGCGCACACCGCTACAGGAAAATAAGCCGTTTTCGCGCTGAAGTAAGTGGTGGGTGCCAAAACCATAATACAAACAAATAGATACATAATATAGGGTCCCTATAAGTATGTCCCTGTCCTTGTGCGATAAAAGGCGACTAAGTATCTTAATCTGCCCTTGTGTCATAAAAGGCGACTAAGTGTCTTTATTTGCCCTTGTGTAATAAAAGGCGACAAAGTGACTTAACCTTTCCTTGTGTCGTAAAAGGCGACTAAGTGTTTCGTGATTAAGTGGCTTAGCCTTCCCTTGGGTGCTAAAAGGCGACTAAGTGTCTTCATCTAAGCTAATGTGATAAAAGGCGACTAAGTGATTTAACCTTCTGACTTAACATTTTATGCAAGACTGTCTGCTAAATTTAAGTTTCTGTGTAACTTTCCAAAAAATATATTATTTCGTATTTCGACTTTTTACGGAAAGTTGTTTAGTTTTACGGTCCCAGAACATGCTGAAAGGAACAAAGTTGATAGAAGCACCCAATATTTGAGTTCATCATACTATAATTATTTCAAAAATTCTGGGTTACAACCCTGACGCTCCGACGCAGAATAGTTCTTTTTTCAAAAAAAGGCCCGAGTTTCCATACTGCTTTAGCTTATATATTTACTGTGCCCAAGTAAAAAGTAATCACTCTAGTATTTTTACAAAATAATTTTATGATCAGAGTGTTAAAACTCCTTGGTAGTATACTTTTTTTACTTACCGCACTAGTTCGGTAAGTAACTACATACGAGCAATGTTTACGTCCTTGTAAGTACGATTTTCGAGCAAATTTATTGAAAAGAAATAATTCGACACTAGGTAGTGAAGGCATCCTACGCATGAAGCTTTATCCTACTTCCTATCCTATCCTATCCTACTAATATTATAAACGCAAAAGTTTGTAAGTATGGATGGATGGATGGATGTTTGTTACTTTTTCACGTAAAAACTACTGAATGGATTTTAATGAAACTTTACAACAATATAGCTTATACATCAGAATGACACATAGGCTACAATTTATAAAACTGCGCAGACGAAGTCGCGGGCACCAGCTAGTTTTGAATATTTCCTGGTGATCATTGATGATATGACATTCTAATTTGGGACATGCTGGCAGATGTCATCCCCTAGTAAAATAAATTAACACGGTATCTATTCCGAGCAAAGCAAGGAGGTCTGAAATCTTTGATGTTATCTAGCTACAGTATATCGACCTCCTATGATTTCGTCCATTGATGTAATTTCGACGTACAGCGCGACATACATACATACATAGATAACATCACGCCTTGTTCCCGTCGGGGTAGGAAGAGACCACAGTTCTCCACCTGCTACGATCTTGACATACTTCCCTAGCTTCCTGAACTTTCGTCAATCCTTTCATACATGCTCGTCGGTTTAGGGTACTTTTAACCTGGCCTTTATTCAGAACGTCCTGAATTTGGTCCTGGTACGTTCGCCTAGGCCTTACCCTTCCAACGTTTCCATTCACTCTCGCCTTGTAGATCTCTTTCGTCAATCTTCCTTCATTCATCCTCTCTACATGACCAAACCATCTCAGCATCCCTTTCTCAATTTTAGTCACTACTTCTTCTTTTACGCCACAACGTTCTCTTATCACACTATTTCTAATCCTGTCACTCAATTTCACACCAATCATACTCCTCAACGCTCTCATTTCTACTGCATTAATTCTACTTTCATGCTATTTCTGCCATACCCAGCTTTCACTGCCGTACATCAGTGTTGGTACCAAAACGCCTCTATGAACAGCCAGACTAGCCTTGTGAGACACCTTCTGACTCTTCATAAAAGCATGCAGAGCACCATTCACCATGTTTGCAGCATTCACTCTTCTTTCGCTATCACTTTCACACTTTCCATCTCACGTAAGCTTAGAACCCAGATACACAAACTCCTTCACTTGTTCGACTTGTTCACCACCTATTAATATAGTACACTCTGTCATACACTACTTTCGTCTTGCTTACTTTCATTCCTTTCCTATCAAAAGCCACATTCATCATTGTTACCATCTCCTGTAACTCGTCAGCAGATGACGCAAGTATAACTTGGTCATCAGCGTAGAGAAGACATTTGATGAGTAACTCATTCATTCTCAGTCCACACATACTCTCTTTCAGATCAGTCAAACACTTATCCATGAATAGGTTAAACAGCCAAGGTGACGCTACACATCCCTGCCTAACACCTTTTTCGATGCTAAACCATTCAGTGTACGCCCCGTTTATTCTGATGCAAGCACTGGAATCTTCATAGAGAGATTTCAGTGCTTGAATCAGATGACCGTTCACCCCATACATAGAAAATGCCGACCACAATTCATTCCTCACCACTCGATCATAGGTCTCTTCCAAATCCACGAACGCGAAGTAGACTTTTTGGTTTTTGGCCAAAAACTTTTCAGCTATGCACCGCAAGGAAAAGACCTGATCTGTACATCCCATTCCGTTTCTAAATCCCGCTTGTACATCCCATATTTTTTCGTCAGTATCTTTCATCACTCTTTCAATCAAAACCTTTGCATACAGTTTGCCGACGACACTGAGAAGACTTATCCCGCGGTAATTTTTGCAGTCCTGTTGTGACCCTTTTCCCTTGTACAGCGGCACAATCACAGCCTTGCACCAGTCACACCGTTCGTCCAACACAGGTTGAAAAGACGGTACAGCTGACTGGCCACAATGCCTCGCCCAGCCTTCAACATTTCGACCGACACTCTATCATACCCACCTGCTTTACCTGATTTCATACTTTTCATTGCTTTCATGATCTCATCCATACTTATCTCAATTACATTACTCTCATATTCATTCTCATGCATTTCCACAGAAGGCCTCGGTACGCTGGCCTCTGCTTCTTCTCTCTCAAACAGACTTTCAAATTATTCCTCCCATATCTTCAGCACACATTCTTCACCTTTTATAATACTTCCATCCTGGCTTCTGATTTTACTCAGCTCCGATGTTCCAAACTTTCCTCGGGCGGTCCGTATGGATTTCCAGAAAAACTTTTAGTTTGACTAGAAATCCTCAGAAAGCCTTCTGTCAAACTCATCCTTGCACTCCTCTTTCTTTCTCTCAACAACATCCTTTACAATACCTTTCACTCTTTTATATTCCTTTCGTGCTACTACACTAACATCATCACTTGTGGCCTTCTGCATTCTTTGATTAGCTTTTACAGCTAACCAATCTAACCATGCTTTCTTCTTCTCACAAACAGCTGCCTGTACACTTTTATCCATCCACACATTCTTCTTCTTTCCACCATATCTCCTTTTCGACACCCCACAAAAATTGACAGCTACTCCTACTACTACGCGCGACATGCTTAGATTATAATAATACTAACGGCGACATGGGTATTTTGGCAGGTGGGTGACGTTGTCAGGGGGGCGCTGCTGTCAAATATTTTGCTCGTTAAATTTTAAAAACCCCTAGTAGTGGCTTTAGTTCCGATTTGATCTACCTGCAAAACTAACGGTATCGCTCTGTATCCGAAGATTTGACAAGGGCACTGGTTTCATGCAAAGCTAATTCCGTCTGATCCTCAAAACCCCTCTGGAAAACTGGACCCAATCCTACGTTTTGCCAGGGTAGTAACTAACCTGGCTGTCAGTACTCAAGCCGTAAAATTGCCTTCCAAATAGCTTCCCGACTACTCAATGTATGTCAGTAGCCCGTCATGAAACGTCTACTGCAGGAAAGGGAGCAGCCTCCAGCGTTTAAGCAAAAACGCATGGTGTACGTAAATGTAAACGTTGGAGGGGACTTATCATAGACACCACGCTTGATAGGGTTGGCGCTGGCACTATGGACCGCGGTTGTTAAACGGCAGGAGGATGCTGCTGCCCCATCCTCCAGCTCATAATCCCTTGGTCACCTCTTACGACGTCCATGGGTAGAAATAGGTTGGTACAAATTGGTATCTAGGCTTTGTGATTACTGCCTAAAATACAGCCTAAAAATGTCCAGCCAATTTCTGTACGTTAAGCAATACAATGAATTAAGGATGAGTGTTAGTTTTTCCGCAAGTCCGCTCATCTGGAAATATTGTTTACCGATGTTACGATCGCGCTTTTCGAACCTCTCGTGTGTAAACATCTGATATATGATATACACAACATGCGGCAAAAATGTGTATACGAAGCTCAGCAGACGAGAGCCGGGCAGACACGGGCAGTCACGGACTTTGTAGTAAAAAAAAAAACAAGCTGTAGCAAAAGAACTAAAACGTTATCACAGTCTCAGGTTTTCAAATAAAGGCATGTTACATTATAAAAGAGAAAGAGTGAATAATAGTAGATTGTATCACAAGGCTGTAAAATAATATTTTTAAGGCGAGGGCGCTATTTTGAATCCAGAGCAAAGTGAAGGATTCTAAAGTAGAATCCTGAACGTAGCGAGGGATTCAATAGGTCGCCCAAGGTAATATTTAATATTTTTGCAGCCGCGTAATACACTCTACTTTTCACCTCCCTCTATGAGCAAACAATAAGAGGCTCATTGAGACACACACTCGTCATTAATTTTAAATATAAAATACCATTACAATATGATTACTTGATGAAACAATACTAAAAATCATATTAAGTATTATTTGCAACAACTGAAAATGTTAATGACATTTTTGTATCATTTAGGAACAGAACCTCTTTGGTTGGTAGTCTTGTTTACATTTCCAGCATATTTCTTTTTTTATATTCATAATAATTTTAATAGTACGGTCAACCGCTTGTCGGTAGAAACTTTTTCAACTCTATTACCACGCCATAAGGTTCAAAAGTGTTTCTACCGATGTGCGGTCGTGTGTACAACCGGCCAGTATCATTTTTCATACAATATTTTGGTTCGACCTCTATGGATGACCTAAAATATCCCTATGGTGGACCTAAATTATGATTCTAATTTTAAATCCCATTTTTACCCGCTACGAAAGTATCTTGGAGAAAACAGCTATTTTGTTCGCCTTTATTGACGAACCGTTCAGCGATTTTCGAATAGATGGGATGAAAAAAATAGGGTATAACACGCTTTTATTTGAAAACGTGAGACTGTGACAACGTTTTATTTCTTTTTGGACATCTAATAAAAACTTGTTTTTTTTTTCTTATAATTTATTTACATTTTTAACACATTTTTCTTTTTTTTTATGGTCAATGAGCTTACTCTTGACCTCGATCTAGTCTTGAGGACAGAGATGAGGTCAACGATTGAACGAGCTTGTCCAGAAGAAACCTATTCACTCGCGAGACTTGAATAGAACATGAATTTGAGGATATAACATAATATAAACATAAAAATACATTTATTTGCCACAAATTCATTCATTACAATAGGGATTTTTACAACAAGAAATAATAAAAATTATGTGGCAAAAGGCCATGACTCAGCTTGTGCAGTGCGGGAAGACACCAAAGGTTGCCGTTCCGCACGGCGCTGGTTTTCAGTCATACCCTTTTCCCTGAGGTGTTAGGCGGGAAAAAAGTACTGAGGAGGGCATTAAAAGATCTAAAAATAATCTAAATATGATTCTGTTTACACAACACCTGACTTTATCGTGAAATCCGGTATAGTTTAATCGTCTTAAAGTGATCTTAAGAAAAAAATCTTTAATGTAAACTTACATAAAGCTTCTCAATTACGTCTGCAAAATCATAATCTAAAACTAACAGCTTTTAACAAGTCCAGATGTATTCCAGCTCATTGCACAAGTCCAGAGCAAGTTAAAGTCCAGAACTTGGAACTAACTTGAAGTTTTCAAGTAGCCCGAAGGTATCTCGGCCAAGTTGGCCGTTAATGGACGGCATTAATATTGTATTAAAATATAATGGGATTAAACTAGTTGCTTAAACTGTTTAATATTGGAAGTTTGGATCTTTGGTTTCTGGTGTGGACTAGTAATAGTATCATCTTGCGGACGAAAAGACGATTGGGATACTATCTAGGCTACTGGCTAGGCTATCGTTGGTTTTTTAAGGGTGAAATGGTTCCACTAACGCGATCCGATGACCCGTCTGCGTACATCGCGGCGTCCCCAACAAGAAATGAATTGTTGGTTTTGGTACTTCTTAATTAGTACTTTTGAATGCATTATGTGCTTACTTGGTACACGATTTGATAAAAAAAATAAACAGTTTTTTGTTGACTGTACAAAACGTGGCAGGATGCGCCTAGGCAACCCTGTTTTTTTTACTCACCATTTCATTGTGCAGCTGCCTAGATAGGTCGCTGTTTGGTACCCGATGAGGTAGGGTTGCCAACTGCGCGCTCTTAGTCTATACTGACATGTCAAAAAAAAATAGTAATAATGCCACTTAGTAGCGTTTTTGTGAATCTATACCTCAGTAAATTTACAGGTTCAAAAACCGTCAACATCATTTTCTATGGCCCGTTATTTGATTGTTTTTACGCAGCGAGTTTTGTGAGCGACATGTTTTATTTTTAGGGTTCCGATACTAAAATGGTAAAAAAAGAAACCCTTATGGTGCGACTTTGTCTGTCTGTCCGTCTGTCTGTCTGTCACACCTTTATATCTCGGCAACCACTCATACTATCGACTTGAAATTTGGAGTAGTTTTAGAATATGGTTGTCCAACTTAATTTCACATGAAATAATAAAAAAAAAGATTATTAATGTAAAGGGGTCCCAAATATGTGGGCAAAATTTCAAATTATCGTTACAAGGTCGAGTGGGGTATCATATGAAGGGGCTTTACTTGTACATTCTAAAATATATTTTTGCTTTTTTTTATGACTCTTAGTTTTCAAGTTATGATGAAAAATGTCGAAAAAATATACCATTCCCCCCCTTATCTCCGAATTTTGTGAAAGGAAAAATCTGAATTAATTACAGTCGAAAGAAGATTATGTAAATATTACAGCAAAAATAAAACGATCTTTCTGAGTTTTACAGTTTTTTAGAAATCTTCAAAAAACCTTTACAAACAAATTTAGTTTTGCGGTCCTAAAAATGGACTTTTTTGCTTCCTAAAATACTAAAGGTATATCGGAGCCCTCGGCGCACTTGACCGTTTTTTAATTTATACGAATTATCTTAAAACTGACATTCCTTGTTTTTCCCCTGTAGTCTCCAACTGCTATGCCCAACTGGTGAGACCACAGTCCCATCGGTGGTAGAGAAGCATGTAGACAAGGGTTCAGATTCCAGATTCATATAATTTTATTCAATGTAGATTTTTCACAGAATACTTATTGAATGTCATTCATAACTTGTGAGGTAAATTTCCGATGCTACAGCCCGTAATGTGATGATGAGCAACATCAGTAGTATGTCAAGTACAAACAACAAATTAACCTAAAAAAATAGTTCATGTGCTCAGGCCACACCAAACTTTTAACCTTTTGCACCTATTTTTCTTTCTGTAAATGGAAAGAGTAGAAAAACAAATATCTAATTTAAAACCCCGAACGCGTACACAGCTCCACTTAAGTTTCTCCATACGAGTTAATAAACTCCCCCCATTAGGTACAGTGCTGGTGACAGGTTGCACATTTCACACGATTTGTGCTTCGAGAAATGAGGGTACTTGCAGTTTTTGGCCACGGCTTAGCTTCAGACAATATGCTGGATTTAGAATGGCTTTTAGGTTGGAGTTGTAAATGTATCTGTTTAAAAATGTTCCAAGAGGTTCAGCTGGACTCGCTCTATTTGCATTGTAGTCTGCACGATTCAGATTCAGATTCAGATAATTTTATTCAATGTAGATTCTTTACAGAATACTTATTGAATGTCATGCAGAATACAATGCAAATTGAGCGAGTCTACGCCGTTTCGGATCGTGCTATGGCAGCGTAAAAGAAACGGCAAGAAACCACTGCAGCACGGCCTACTTTAAGAGTCGGCTTTTAACAATGCGTTTCTTGTGTTTCGCTGGAATATCAGAGCACAATACCTCTTTGACATTCATATAGTCATCCAATCTATAGTAAGCTTTTTTACATAACGTTTGCTTTACACATTCTTTAAACTTTCTCTCAGGTAATTGCACTATATTGTCAGGTATTTTGTTGTAGTATCGTATACGAGTACACAGACCAACGAAAGATGTATTGACTTTAGTTAATCTAGTATATGGTTGATCAATTTTATGCTTATTTCTAGTATTAAAATTATGCCTGTCACAAATTTTAGGTAATTGATGAATGTTCTTTCTAGCATACATTATATTTTCATAGATATACTGGCATGGCACTGTCATAATGTTGATTTCCTTGAACAGTTCTCTCAGGGAATCACGAGTCTTCAGGCAATAAATTGCTCTTATAGCCCTCTTTTGTAAAACGAATATTGAATGTATATTAGCTGCTCGGCCCCAAAGCACATGACATTCAATAAGTATTCTGTGAAGTATCTACATTGAATAAAATTATCTGAATCTAAGTTCAATGTAAAAGTTCCGTAGCTGGGTTATTATTTATACAACGTGTTAACGGAATAAGCGAAATTGTTTGTTCAGAATCGAGAGTAGAATCAATTGCACAGGTTTTTGATTGGGGTATTTTTTTTTAATTATTGAAATTTTTGCCGCTTCTAAATATTTCTGTGGCCACGCGCGCGACCGGTGTGCGGTTAATCATCATCATCATATCGTGTGGGTTGCAAGGTCGATGACCAACCTCACAAACCCTGGTGTCAGAGTTGTTGAGCCGCGATTAATGAGCGGTGAGGAGAGGAGGGAAGCGGGCGTGGCGTGCGCGGACGCGCCATGATAGCTTGAAAATCTACTAGAACAACAATGAAACTTTAAAATAACAATATTTGGAAGAATAAATTTTTTTTTTAATTTTGGACATGAGTCGAAATACGAAAACAATTTTTGACCTCCCATAGAAACTGCACCAGCTGATGGCGCATTTTGTATGGGAAGTCAAATTTGGTTTTTCTTAGTACGACCTACGAGTATGTTCCTTTGGGAAAGTTGTTCAGTTTCATGGTCCAAGTAACATAATTAAATTATGTTCACCTCTTCTGTAGGACTGCATATATTTTTTTATGGAAACTTAAGCTTTAAAAATTTACAACGTTTTTATAAGCTTTCAAGTACAATACAATACAAATATACTTTATCGCACACCAAGAAATACAAGAAATAGTTACAGAAATACATAGAAAAAGAACAGAGTAGTACAAAAGGGCCTTATTGCTAAAGTAGCAATCTCTTCCAGGCAACCTTTAGGTGTTGAAATGGGCATAGGGTGGAAAATGCAACGCGGGTTGATGGCTACTTATAAATCCTACATAAAAATACACCATGTACATAAAACACTTAAATAAATTACATCATAACACACAAGTACCTATATTAGAAATCGTTACAAGATGTTTTTTTAAACTTAGTCCTTCCTCAAGCGACGTAATTCAGATAACTGAGCGTTTCTGAAATCAAATATTAATATCTTTAAAGTTTATCTGTAACATAATAACAAAATTTTCCACTGAAAAAAGATGCAATTTTGTATAATCTACAGACTACCCCAATAGTAGATTAGTAGCCAAGGGCTGTAAGGCATCAATTGCAGCCCGAGATATTTAGGCGCACGAGCGCAGCGAGGGCGTCTATAGTTCGAGGGTGCAATTGATGCTTACACCCGAGCTAACTACTCTGCTTTACATCTCGATTGTGAGGTAAGTAGGTCCTTATTACCACCAAATTGTAGGTGACCAATTAGCGCTCTAGGGTAATAATGTAGCTAGAAAAGCCCTAGGGCGGTAAGTAATAAAAAAAACACTTCTCTCTTTCAAAATTTAATTACTTACCGCCCTAGGGCTTTTCTAGCTACATTATTACCCTAGAGCGCTAATTGGTCACCTACAAGCCCC
Source organism: Athrips mouffetella (assembly GCA_947532105.1). Lineage (NCBI taxonomy): Eukaryota > Metazoa > Arthropoda > Insecta > Lepidoptera > Gelechiidae > Athrips > Athrips mouffetella. The sequence goes on along the minus strand of OX383968.1, from coordinate 3,333,709 downwards.
ATTTGGTGGTAATAAGGACTTACTTACCGAATATGAGAGATGTAAAAATAATTGAATTGAATTGAAAAATCATTTCACAACACCGACTTTAGTCTCTGCCTAAATTATTCAAAAATAGCATCCATGCTACTATCCAGCAAAATTGCTACGCAGCGCAGAACCAGCGTCTACTTAAATTACCGCGCACAAGTGCAGAACTAACGCCTGAATTAGGAGTGGAGTGTCGCATGAAAAATTTACATGCAACGCGGCTCTACGCGCTCGTTAAAAATAATGGCAAGCGCTACGCAACATATGACCAACGTTACTGGATGTAAGCTGTGATATATATGTTGGAATGTTGTATGGATGGAGATTTATTCTAACTGTGTTTTAGAGTCATAAAAAATAACATTTATTTTGTTCAAACAGGAAATTATTCGTTAAAATTTGAGCTTAGACACATAATAAAGTAATATAAATAAGTAAACTATCATACAGAACTGACACTCTCCGCCCCCCTTGCAATCCACCCTGCACACCCGCCCGCGAGATTCGCGTGGGGCTCCTAGGGATCTTTTGTACTGAATAAGCGGGCCTACGCGAACTGGAAGGTCGCGGTCAAAGGTGCGGGGTAGATTGCAAGGGGGGCAGAGAGTGTCCGTTTTGTATGATAGTACTATTATTTATTCTGTGACAATACATACTAATAATACCGCTTAAGATATGATAAAAATAATTTCCCTCATATAATAGCCACGCCAATACCAAATCGCAAAACGGAAGTCTAGTACCAAATGAATAGTCTATTCTAGACTTTCTTCACAAGGACCCTCCCTACTTTTAATGCGTACCAATTCGTACCAGTGTCTGGTGAAAAAGAAATGAAATACGAAATTTAAAAACTAAAAACCTACTAAGGCAGTTCTTTCAAAACTACTGTTATTACTTACTACTTGTACACGGAGCACCGTGTAGCTGGCTCAATTGTGGACGCGGGCCCAATCACCTTTGTGACGGGTTGGTGACATGTTTCTTTTGAGAATGAGGATTCAGTAAATCATGCTCCATGCCATGCCAAGTTTAAGAGGGTATTCTAGTCCGAGAAATAGGTATTTGTACAAATAAAGCCCAAGTCACACTGAGGCGGTAGCGGAAGCGTTCCGGGGCCGGTATTTTTTGTAAAGTATGAGTTCTTATGCACCCTGTCACATTGAAAGCGGTCGCGGCGCGGCGCTGTGCGGCGCGGGGGCGGCCGGGCCGCTAGTACAACCCCGCGGACCGGGCGCGGCGCGGGGCCGAACTTTCGGCGGGAGCGGGCGCTGTATTCCATTGCGTTCAATGCAACCCGTCACACATAGCGGCAGCGGGGCGGCGCGGTGCGGTGCGGTGCGGTCCGGGCGCGGACTCTGACGTTGTATTTTTTTACAAGAATTTTGCGGCTTTGCGCAGACTTTTTTTAGGTTATCAGTTTGGTTTTTTGTTTAGAGCAAAGGATTTACGTCTTTTGAATAATCACAAATAAATAGTGTCACACCGACCGCTACCGTCCCGCTGTCCCGCCGCGGTTTCCGCGCGGTACCTCTGTGTGACCGGTCCCGGAACGCTTTCGCTTCCCGCAGGTCCGCCCCCGGACCGCTTTACCGCTTGTACCGCTCTGTGTGACGTGGGTTTAATTCCTGTCACGCTACGCCCAAACAATCCTACCGTAGTGAGCGATAGGTAGGGACAACCTACAGCTTAGACCGATTTTACTACAAAAAGACGTTCCGCTTTCCCATGTTTTCTTCTCCAAAATGAGCTGATTCAATTATTTTTGCCATAAAAATTTAAAGGCAGAGTAGATCTACGCTCCTATTTTTTTCTTTTGTTTTGAAAACTTTTAATTTTTTTCTGGTAGTCGCCTAAATATGGCTGAAAAACGGGGCATTTTTGAAGGTTTTTGGGTGCCTACTCATATTTCTTTTGGTAATTATTTTTCGTAAAAAAATTATTGACAGGGGCATGCCGACAGCAGACCTTAATTTAAAAACAAAATACCATCGCTCAAAAGGCATTATCCAGGGAGGAAATAGGGAAACACATTAGTATCAATTTGTATGGAAGAAATGCAGCTACGATCCCCTCTTAAGGAACACAGCCGCATAAATTAGAAAAAACAACACTGAGAGAACAGCTTGATAGGCAAAACGCACAACCATGTTTTATTCTAAAGTTTTGTATGGTACTATTTTAATTTCTCTACATTAGTTCTTTACGATGCAAGGGTTGTGTATAATCTAATAAATAATGAAAATAATAACCTTACCCATTCTGCCAAGTAAAAGGCACAGTCGGCCACACGACAGTGTGGTAATACTTTCAGATGTTTGTAGAGTAGGGCTTGTTCAGCTTCTTTGCAGTTTCTTTTACGCTGCCATAGCACGATCCTAAACGGTGTAGACTCGCTCTATTTGCATTGTATTCTGCATGTCATTCAATAAGTATTCTGTAAAAATCTACATTGAATAAAAATATCCGAATCTGAAAACATAATTTGAACTTATAACCCCCCTTTCTCTGTCACTAAGTTTAATGTATGTACAAAAGACATCCAATACTTCAACTACAATGGCGTGCAAATGAACATGATATTCATGAACACTCGTCGGTCTCTCTAGTCTAGCTGACAAAGGGAAATGACAGTATGAAAAGTTCTAGGTCTTTTTGGCCGGATATTGGGAAAGTTGGTTTTTTATGTCGTGTGTGAGTATGTATTCAAAAATTTAGCGAAAATTTTTTATTTAATGTGAAATAGGTAATTATTTGACGTGAGTAAATGCTTCTTCGGGGCCAGCTCGTTCCATCGTCGACCTCATATCTGTCCTCAGGATTAGAGGTCAAGAGTAAAAAAAAATAACTTTAAATCATCGACATTTCGGTAAGTTGTTTTGTTTACTCAACTTCTGATTCTTATACCTGTCGATGACTGTACGATTCTGGTACAGTCAACGACAGGTCAAGCTTGACACTCGCATTGCGACTCTAGCCCGTACGTCTATTGAAATAAGAACGGTACTTCTTTCGCTTGATGTGCTCTTGAATGTACATGTATTTTGTCTATACGGTATCTATTTGTCCAAGGTTGACTGTTAGGTAACCACGTAGGTAACTCTAGACAACACGCGTTCTTGTAACCTAAGATCTGCCAATTATCTTATCTTGTGTTAATTAATCTAAATCGACAAGCAAAACCACAGTTTATAATGAGGACGTGCACGTGTAGTAGCTTTAACGCAGATCCTTACACTATTTTAATGAAAGAGAGATTCTATGGATGCACTTCTTATTCTTCTTCGTGTCAATGTACAAATGCTTTCCTCTCAAAACCTTGCCACTTCTATGGCTTTATCCGACGCCTCAGGAAGATCCTCGCCAGTGCAGGTGGAGGGGTACAGTAGTAGACAAGAGAGCAAGTGCGCCATGCTCTGTGATGGAGCTCCACAGTCACAGTGCTTTAGCAACTGGTCTGCGAAGCCCCACCTCGCCATGTTTTCTCTGCAGCGGCCAACCTGAGTTCGCACTGATTCCAATACTTCATCTTTTCGAGCCAATGGCCAAACTGACTATAAAAGCTTAGCCCAAAAGGTAGCCACATCAATGCCTTTTGGTTGCCTTCAAAAAGGACTTCTTGTTCTTCTTTAATTTAAGAGCTAGGCTCTTGTCAGTGCAGCATCCCTGTCAGTTCAACTTTGCAACTCCCTCCATCGTTTTCTGTCCAAAGCCGCCTCTTTTACCTCCTCATAAGATCTGACGCCTATCTTCTTCTTAATTTGTGATACATAACTTAACCTTGGCCTCCCTCTACCACGCTTTCCTTCTATCTTTCCTTCCATGATGTTGTTAATGAATCTGTCATGTCGTATTAGGTGGCCTATCATCTTTCCTGTGCTATTTTCTATCCTGAAGACTTACCCCTGAAATAATTTCAACGTATCTACCTATCATGTTATATTTCATTTCACCCTTGACTTATACAAGGTGTAATAGAAAGGTTCTACATATAGAACTGAAAATCTTTTTCTAAGGAACCGATATTTCTCTTCTGCTTGCGATAAACACGAAAAAATATTTGACTTGACTGTACCAGGTAATACCCATTCCAAATGCGGTATTATCTGGTACAGTTTCTATGAAAAGTGGAAACTATTTTTTTATTCAATTCCGACCTATCTTTCTTGGATAAAGTTACGCAGTTTCCTTCTGAAGAAAGGCTTTATACAGGTTTTAAAAAGAGAACTACCGATAACTGAAATAAAATAACAAGAATGAAAAAGAAATTCTATGAAAAATTGTTTTAGCAACTATGTCGTACATCATCATCATCATCATTAAAAAGAGAACTACCGATAACTGAAATAAAATAACAAGAATGAAAAAGAAATTCTATGAAAAATTGTTTTAGCAACTATGTCGTACAATAAAAAAAATTTGCCAAACGATTTGTAGGCAATATGTCGGCAATAGAATATTAAATCAAACAAAACAAATTAATAAATGCTGATATTGATAGTATTCTAGTCTACATATGTCCATCCTGAAAGTCGATTCAAACAATAAGTTGTAATTGTAGGTGGAAGGGCTTTTGTGCAAAGTCCGTCTGGGGAAGTACCACCCCCTTGCTTTTTTCTGCCGTAAAGCAGCAGTGTTTGCACTGCCGTGTTTCGGTTTGAAGGGTAAGGGAGCCAGTGAAATTACCGGCACATGAGACATATCATCTTAGTTCTCAAAGTGAGCAACGCGCTTAGCTGTCTTATTAGTGTCAAAATATGCCATTAATAAGACAGTGGGTGTTATGGCTGGTGGTGACCACTTACCATCAGGTGGCCCACCTGCTCGTTTGCTCACTTACATCATTAAAAAAACCCTATATTCTCAAAACTGTATAATCCACATTTCATTTATTCCAACGCTTACCAACTCATTTTGCAGCCATGACACTAAAACCAGAGTATATTTGACGGAAATAATAACATTGTTTTACAAACTTGTTTTTTCTGACAGCTTTAGCCGATTGATTTTGACATAGCTGCAAAATGTCTGGGTAAGCGTTGGAATAAAAAACCGGTCAAGTGCGCGTCGGACTCGCGCGCCGTGGGTTCCGATATACTTTTTGTATTTTTGGAATCAATAAAGTCCATTTTTAGGACCGCAAAACTAAATTTGTTTGTAAAGGTTATTTGCAGATTTCTAAAAAACTGTGCAACTTAGAAAGATCGTTTTATTTTTGCTGTAATGTTTACATAAACTTCTGTCAACTGTAATTAATTCAGATTTTTCCTTTCACAAACTTCGGAGATAAGGGGGGGGGGGGTAGTAGCGACAATTTGAAATTTGCCCCCCCCCCCCCCCCCCTATTTTGGCCCCCTTTACATTAATAATCAACTATATTCGGCAACTATATTCTAAAACTATTTAAAATTTCATGTCCATAGCATGAGTGGTTGCTGAGATATAGAGGTGTGACAGACAGACAGACGGACAGACAGACAAAGTCGCACCATAAGGGTTCCTTTTTTTACCATTTTGGTATCGGAACCCTAAAAATGAATAATGGGGTCCTTCGCACTGGCATTGGCGACGCCTGCCAACCGATAATACAAATACAAAGTGGTTAGAACACGAAAGCTCTTATACAGCTTTTAACACGAAAGGAAACATTTTATTAATTTATTGAAGTCAGCAAAGGTCACAGTATAAAATCTCCTTTACTTTTGTTCTCATACAATCGCCATTCTTATTCATTGAAACCTAGAAAAAAAAAAGCATTTGGTCAACAACATCTACTCAAACAATTTTTATTGATATTTTTCTACTGTTTCGGACGCAACAGACGAAACCGAGCGCCCGAATGAACTACTAACTCTATAATAATAATTAAAATATCATCGGATAAGCAAGCTACGCTACTCAACAGCAGATGGCGCTGTAAGTTTCTTGAACGCACTAAAACGCGCAGACGGTGAAAACGAATTTTCCCAGACATAAGACCTAACTAGATCGATTTTTTGGCCCCAAAAACCCCTGTATACTAAATTTCATCGAAATCTTTAGAGCCGTTTTCGAGAAACCGATTACAAATATAATATATTTATATATAATATATATAGTATAGGATAGGATATGTTTATTTAACACTAACTTAGCCTAAACATTTGAAACAGGTTTTCGAACTAAGTTGACACATTTTTTGAACTAAGTTGTTATTACAAAGTCCCAATGACCATTGGTTCCATGACTGTCCCCTCCTCTCATAGTGAATTGCATTTTTTAAACTAAATACAAAATCTTAGATACGTAGTTATATTTAATACCTTTACATACATTTTAAAGATTTCTAATTTAATTACAGTACGACTGCTACTGCTATGAAATATGATAGGCCTACTTATATTTCTTGCCTCAGGGAGGTTGCACGTGTCTGTGATTCGAAGTAAGTAAATCAGTGGGACATTCAAAGTATGGTACGAGTATATGCATTAAGAGAAAACATCGGTCAAGTTCGAATCGGACTAGCGCCATAAGGGTTCCGTACCCATCCACCATATCATGTTCTTCAAGTTTTTGCCCTTTGAGTTTATAAACCCCGCGTCCACTCTAACCTGCAGTCACTCTTTTATATGAATGTACTAGAAACGGGAGCTCACGTTAATAGGATAGGATTACTTGTAAGGACCTAATAAATAGCTATTTCATTATAACATCACATGAAACGTCCACTACAGGAGAGGGAGCTCCCTCCAGAATTCTAGCTTTTGCTGGAAAAATGTAGAGGGGAAGTACCATAGTCACCTCGCTTGTTAGCGTTACGGCTGGCACCATGGACCGCGGCAGTAAGTAAGATGGTATGATACATAGGAGGATGCTGTTGCCCATCCTCCAGTTTATAACCCTTAGTCGCCTCTTATGACACCCACGGGTATGTATGGGTTGGTACTATTCTTTGCTTTGCCGGCACCACAGGGGACAAATAGCTCTTTACGATAAGCTAAGCTATGATGTTTATACCACCGACCGTGAGGTGCCGGCAATGAATAGTACCAACCCATCTCTAACCGTGGGTGTCGTAAGAGGCGAGTAAGGGCTTATGAACCGGAGGATGGGTAGCAGCATCTTTCTGCGTATCGTTCCATCTTACATACTGCGGTCACCAACAACAGCGGTCGGCGGCCGCAACGCTTACAAGCGCCGACCATGGTAAATGCCCATCAAAGTACCACGCGTTTCTGCTGGAGTTCTGGAGGGAGCTCCCTGTCCTGCAGTGGACATTTCATGGGATGGGTTATAAAATATAGAACTACCAAACAATACTAATAAAAAGTTTTGTATTTGTGACGCAATAAATTAATTTCTAAAGTGGCAACACTTTTTTCCTCCGCTCTACAAGCGCCTTAAGAAATTCACTTACCGAATTAAGTTACCCGCGCCGTCAAAGAAACTATCATATTTCAGCCGATACGGACCGACAAGCCGATACGATGAAAGTCGCCACGGAATTGAGGGACAAGACGAATTGCCCGAGTAATGTATTACGAAATAAAACTTCTTGTAACTTTATATTTTAGGACTGTTGGATAAATTTTCGTTCAGGTAGGAAGCAAGGTTTTGTAATTCTCTCGGTTGAAATCCTATACTAGAAATTCGCATTAAAACATTTTAAGGATATTAGTCATAGAGTACCACGATTTTAGCTCGCAAAGCCTGCGCGGTTTGACGCATTGCTCTATGGTTTTTGTCGATCAATTGTTTTATAACCATTTTAAAGTTGAATTAGCAATATAATGTGATAGTTTAAGGTTAGCTTATGACGACTATTTGGCAGGCCAAGATACGGTTGGAAGGATGAAGTCGCCAAGGATCTTCAAGAGCTGGGAGTGCCCGACTGGACGGAATTGGCACAGAACAGGGAAGCGTGGCGTACTTTGATGTCGGAGGCCAAGAACCACTATGGTTCACTGAGCCAAAGAGAATGAATGAAGAATGAAATTCTCTCGTTGTGAAATTTAAACATCTTGAAAATTTAACTTTTCTTCAAGTCATCTTAGTTTTTCCATACGGAAGCTTGGAAGAAATTGCTGCCATAGCAATAAGGTCGCCTATTTGCACTGTTTTTGTGTATGTTTCCTGTATTGTCTCTGTAGTTTTTTTGTGTTATAACGGGTGTTAATTTAATCGCGTGCAGAGGCGGGATGAGTATCAGTAAGTGAACAACTTTTTCCAAGGTACATAGGTCAAAATACGAATATCAATGTTTGACCTCCCATAGAAACTGCATCAGCTGATAGCACATTTTGTATGGAAGGTCAAATTAAATAAAAACCCGTATTGTAATAACAATACGGTTGACAGTTGACGCTTTTTCGATCAGGCTACGGATCTGACGCGAAATCTGACGCGACATCTAACGCGAGTTTAACATTTTTTAACAATTTAAAAAAGTGCCAAGCGCCGCTTAAGAAGTTTTCACTTGAAAAATTCTCAATTTTAGATATTTTGACGAAATGAATCGGAAAATATTTATGGTAGAGGAAACTTAATTGGGGCAAAGTCCCTCGGGTCTTCAGCTATTAAATTGCTCAGAACAGTAATCATTTGATTCCGGTTGTTATAAGGAAAGGAAATTGGCGGGTGAAACAAAAGCTTAGGGAAATGGGAAATGGTATGAAATAAATTGTGTGTAAGGAAGCAAGAAAAAGGAGGCTGAAGTAAGGAATCAAAATCGTTCGTCTGTGTTGAACCGGTCAAGTGCGAGTTGGACTCACGCGCCGAGAGTTTCGATATACCTTTACCTTTAGTATATTCAGAAGCAATCCTTTAAAAAAATCGCGATTGAGAGCGAACTTAATCTAAGTTTTTTGTTGGAGTCGAGTGTCCCCCCCCTTCCGGCTGAACCGTTGTTATTGGAAATGTGAAGAAATTTAAAGTAGTAGCATATATGATGAAATCAAAAGGAAAACTATCGCAGTTAAGTAGGCTTTACAGGTTAATGAGCTATAGTCGAAAAACTAAAAATAATTCAAATAGCAATAGCAATCAAGCGCTAGGTCCTTGCTGAGCATTAGGCGGTAAAAAGTTTAACGTTATGAAATACATACTCAAAACTCGCTTTGCCATAAAAAAAACCGGTCAAGTGTGAGTTGGACTCGCGCGCCGAGGGTTCCGATATACCTTTAGTATTTTTGGAAGCAATAAAGTCCATTTTTAGGACCGCAAAACTAAATTTGTTTGTAAAGGTTTTATGCAGATTACTAAAAAACTGTGCAATTAAGAAAGATCGTTTTATTTTTGCTGTAATATTTACATAAATGTCTATCGACTATAATTAATTTAGATTTTTCCATTCACAAACTTCGGAGATAAGGGGGGGGGGAACGGTATTTTTTTTTGACATTTTCATCACAACTTGAAAACCAAGAGTTGTAAAAATATACAAAAATATATTTTAGAATGTACAAGTAAAGCCCTTTCATATGATACCCCACTCAACCTAGTATCGATAATTTGAAATTTTGCCTCCCCTATTTGGGCCCCCTTTACATTAATAATCATATTTTTTTCTTAATTCTTTCACGTGCAATTAAGTTGGACAACCATATTCTATAACTATTCCAAATTTCAAGTCGATAGCATGAGTGGTTGCCGAGATATACAAGTATGACAGACAGACAGACAAAGCGGCACCATAAGGGTTCCTTTTTTTTACCATTTTGGTATCGGAACCCTAAAAACTACGGAACCCTATACTGCGCGTGGCCCGACACGCACGTGGCCGGTTTTTTTAAATATTTTTGTATCATTATTATTTTATTTAATATTTCGATAACGTCAGCTATTTTCTGAACACCACCCCGTTGCAGAAAGATAATCTTTACTCGTACAACCTAAAAAAATTACTAACCAATAAATTCACTGATACATTCCAAACACCGATTCTTTCCAATAACGGTACTATCGACGTGTTCCGATCAACAATTATTTTCCCAAAAAATTAAAACGGTATAACAGAAAAATATTCCCCCATTTATTTACGAACGCTGAACCGCGGAGTTTATTCTGCTAAGTCAATAAATATGATTGCTTACTGAATTGGATCGATAAAGAAAACCGATTGCTCTTTGTTTTCAAAATAAAAGTTTGTCAACAAGTTTTTCATCTCACAAGTACGTGAAAATTTTCTTTATCGGTCGAAATCTGTGTGCAAAATTCATTTTTTGCCGCTAGCGTGAAAAAAGTTTTTAAAATCATGACGTGATGATGAATTATGGTGTATCAAATCCAACATAGTTTATTCATTGTTGGATATTAAAATCTCTTAATGACGTCAGTTAAACTACATCGCTTCACAAATAAAGTGGCGCCATGGTGGGAAAAAAAGAAGCGACAATAAAAACCCACGCGCTCTTTAAAATATGTTTGAATATAAAGGGTTGATACAATAAGGCCATGTCCCCATTAGGCTCATAGTGAACCGCTCACTGTTTGCCTCCAGTACGCCTCCCTATGTATTTTAAACGGAGCGTCCATTCAGCACTTACTGTACGCAATTTGCGGCGTTACGCTTGCGGATTCATTCAGTGAGCAGCTGAGTCGCCACGAACTACGAGTATGCTCCCCGGTCGGCGGCGGCGGCGGCTCAGTCAGCTCACTATGCCGACGTAACGCTGCGTAGCGTCACGCGGTCATCTGCGTAGCGCCGCTCAGAGTCAGTCGGCTCACAGTGAGCGGCTCACTGTGAGCCTAATGGGGACATGGCCAATTTGAAGTTTGAAACTACTTTCTACTTCTGTAAGCATTTACGTCGCTAGAGTGAGGTGAAAAATTGTGTTCCGCTTGGAAACTAAGTTATTTCGCGTCTCGTGCCTTGAAATCCTCGCTACGTAGCTCAATTCTACTTTCCCATGCTCGAGATTCGATACACAATAACAATTCTGCCGTGCATAATAAATAAGTACCTGAGCAACCGAGCTTTAAAATATCATCGGGTGAGCAGGCTATGCTATCCGCCAACAGATGGCGCTGTAGGTTTCTGTCTCAAACGCGGCAACTTAAAAAATGCTTAAAAACACGGGGAAACGAATTTTCCCAGACATTAGACCCTTGTGTCAGAGTTGTGGTGCCGGCAAAGAGTCCCGTGTGGTGCCGGCAAAGAATAGTTCCAACCCATACATATCCGTGGGTGTCATAAGAGGCGACTAAGGGTTATAAACTGGAGGATGGGCAACAGCATCCTCCTGTGTATCATACCATCTTACTTACTGCGGTCACCTACAAGCGCGGTCCATGGTGCCAGCCGTAACGCTAACAAGTGAGGTGACTATGGTACTTCCCCTCTACATTTTTCCAGCAAAAGCTAAAATTCTGGAGGGAGCTCCCTGTCCTGATAGTGGACGTTTCATGGGATGTTGTGTGTCAGAGCTGTTGAGCCGCCGAATTCCTTTGAAAGCAGGACTTAAAAGGTTGGACAGAAAAAATAAAATAAGGGTGATGTGTGGGGCGTTGGTGGTGAAGAAACACTCGCGATTCTTGTAGAAACTGAACTGTTTATTGATAGAAAATATATTTTTCAATACATTTGCTCAAAAACGTACTTACAAGGACATAAACATTGCTCGTAAGTAGTTACTTACCGAACTAGTGTGGTAAGTAAAAAAAGTATAATACCAAGGAGTTTTTACACACTGATCATAAAACTATTTTGTAAAACTACTACAGTGGTGACTTTTTACTTGGGTGACGACTATATTTTAAAATAAAATGGAGAGTACCAGGAGAACATAAATTGACAAGAGGCAGACAGTACCCATGGTTGGTTCCTTTACCAAGTGTATTACTTATACCTGTTTTCTCACAAATGTATTGAAAAACGTCGTAATAATAGGTCTTTACCTATGAAATTGCCGTTTTGTATGGCGAATTTTAGGTAAACTTAATTTTCAGTACTAATATTTTTGCATTTTTCTTAGAAATTATAAATCCATCTATTTAAAAAAAATATTATCACTATTGGGAAGACATTAAGCTAACAGAAGCTTAAATTTAATTTTCGAAAAATATTATCTGTAAAAATATATAACAAATCTAATGATGAAATCAGACGACATTTAAGACGAACAATTTTCGAACCTTTCATTTTAAATATCAAACTAAAAATATAAACTTAACTTTATGCGTACATTGATAACCTTGAAGTCAACTTTCAAATATAAGAGAAATGAAAAAAATAGCATTAGAATTATAGGAATTATGATCTCATTAATCTCTAAGAAAATTACGGCAATTTCATAGGTAAAGACCTATTATACACGTCCGTAAGGGTTATGACAAACTCGTGCCGATGGTAATCCCTCGACTTCGTCTCGGGCTTACAAAACGTCAACTCGTTTGTAATAACCCTACTTACGGAACTTGTATCTTTAACTACTATTAATTGGGTGTATGGATGTCGTAGAATACAACCCTGGTCACTGTATAGGTGTTCCCGCGGGACATGGAAGTAATAAAGAGAAAGTGATCACGTGATTGATACGGGGTTTTTATCCGACAAGTTCCTAGTTTTATTTGGTCATCGAACTATCATTTGTTTTAGTACACCTTCAAGTCTTTAGGGGAATCGAAAGCGATGTCTTCACTTAATCGTTCAACGATCTTACAAATCTTACGATACGATGGATAGTAAATTAATTGGTCCGATTGAAATATATTTTTAAGCTTTTAAATTTTATGTCTTTAAGACGTGATGACATTTTTAAAGCCACAAATAACGTAGTAAATGTGGCAACGTTCGTGCTACAAAAATGTTGTTCTTTTTTAATTGATCAACACGCTAAGAAGAATAATAAGACAAAACAGGCGTCACTGATAATACATACATAACATCACGCCTCTATTCCATCGGGGTAGGCAGAGGTCGGACCACAGCCCTCCTCCTGCTACGAACTTGACATACATCTTCATACTTCTGTCACTATTAAAGAGGAAGAAAAATTCGACACCAAATGAAAAATAGGCAAACAAAGGGCTATAGAAGTAGCCACGTTTAGGGCTAAGTTATCTTAAAGTAATTTTGTCATCGACACGAAAAAAGAGAACTACTTCTCCCCCCCCTTGATACGCCATCGCTCTCTGTACTAGGTTTTTCCAAAAAACTAAAGCTTGAATATTACCTTAAAAATAACATTCAAAAACTTTAGCGCAGTTGCTATAAAACCTCACATAAACCATCAATCAAAACACAAAAATTATAGCCTTAAAATATTTTTATAAAAAGCGTAGCAATAAAACGCGTAAACCAGTCTCAGTTTTTTTTTAAAAGATTCGTCCCGTTATAAATTATTTCAGAATGACCGCCCTAAATCTTCTTTCCCTAATTTTCCCGTAATCTGGGGTATTCCTATGCGAATGTCCACAACTTGTCAGAGTATCCAACAGCCATTGTCGTGAAGACCTCGTTTTTCCTTCTCCACTTCCCTATCCGGCTTTCGACAAACTTATTGACAAAAAAGTTTTTTCTAAAGGACTGTTTCTCTTAGAAAAAATAACAAAATGAAACAAGAATTCAAGAAAGCATAAATGAAGACTACAAGGGAAAAACAAGTTATGTAAAAAAAAACTGGTCAAGTGCAAGGGTTCCGATATACCTATAGTATTTTTGGAAGCAATAAAGTCCATTTTCAGGACCGCAAAACTAAATTTGTTTGTAAAGGTTTTTTGCAGATTTCTAAAAACTGTGCAAATAAGAAAGATCGTTTTATTTTTGCTGTAAAGTTTACATAAACCTCTGTCAACTGTAATTAATTCAGATTTTTCCTTACTCAAACTTCGGAGATAAGGGGGGGAATGGTATTTTTTTTGTCATTTTTCATCATAACTTGAAAACTAAGTAACTTAAAAACATACAAAAATATATTTTAAAATGTACAAGTAAAGCCCTTTCATATGATACCCAACTCGACCTAGTAGCGACAATTTGAAATTTGGCCCCCCTATTTTGGCCCCCTTTACATTAATAATCATACCTTTTTCAAAAATTTTTCATGTGCAATAAAGTTGGGCAACTATATTCTAAAACTATTCCAAATTTCAGGTCGATAGCATAAGTGGTTGCTGAGATATAGAGGTGTGACAGACAGACGGACAGACAGACAGAGTGGCACCATATGGGTTCCTTTTTTTTACCATTTTGGTGTCGGAACCCTAAAAAACTACACCTCAGTAAAATTTACAGATTCAAAAACTATGAATGTCATGTCCTATGGCCCGTCATTCAATTGTTTTACCAAGCAAGAACCGTAAGTGTCAATTTTTATTTTTTTAAACAAGGAATGTAAGAAAGAAATTAAATTTATGTAAGTAATAAGTCATGCCATTTTGTTGCGCTTTAGCGAATCTACAGCTCAGTAAAATTTACAGATTCAAAAACCTTCAATATCATTTTCTATGGTCCGTTATTTGATTGTTTTCACTCAGCAAGTTTTGTGATCGTCATGTTTTGTTTTTTAATTTATGTAAATTAGCTTTCAACTGACATTCTTTGTTTTCCACCTGTATAGTCTTCATTTATTAACTGATAGTGCACTTTGCTTGGATTAGGTAGGTAGGTGGAAGGGGGTTTGTGGTAGGTAGGTAGGAGGGAGATTGAATTTTTTTGTACTAATAATAAAAATGTCGCTAAATTTTTTACGTCTATTTTAATTTAGTAAAATCATTGAATTTCAGTTGTATCACCAAAATATTTAAGAAGTTTAAAGAAGTTTCTTCCGTCGCTTCTTCTACTATAATCATCCTTTAAATACAACTCTCACCATGCGGCATTAAAAAAATCGGAACGGAATACTGGAAAAGCTCAGGTACAACTCCCTAAGGATGTTAGGCAGAGGCAAAGCAGGGAAATATTATTATGTGACTGTGCAATGTCGAAAGTTTTCGGACGTCAAACGAGGAGGCGGGGCAGAATGGAGTAAGGAAGTTAGAAAATCATCGTGGAGTTTGCAAGTTTTAGTAATTCTTGACATATTTTTATTTCAGCAGTGGTTATATATAAATAAAAGAAATAAATAACCGGTCAAGTGCGAGTCGGAATCGCGCGCCGTGGATTCCGATATACCTATAGTATTTTAAGAAGCTATAAAGTCCATTTTTAGGGCCGCAAAACTGAATTTGTTTGTAAAGATTTTTTGCATATTTCGAAAAAGCTGTGCCACGTAGAGAGATCGTTTTATTTTTCCTGTAATATTTACGTAATCTTCTTTCGACTATAATTAATACAGATTTTTTTTTTTATATACTTCGGAGATAAGGGGCGGGGAGTGGTTTTTTTTAAATTTTCATCATGAAGTAGAAGTAACTACGAGTCGCAAATAATTTTAAAATCTATTTTGGAATGTACAAAAGTAAAGCCCTTTCATATGATACCCCACTCGACCTAGTAACGAATATATTTATAAGTTTATGTAGCCGAACTCATAGATTGCACATACAAAAACTTCTGTAATATAAATCTATTCAAATAAAAAAATATATACTGATACTAATCCAGCCCCTAATTAAAACCCTGTATATGACTAACAACTACAAGACATCCAGTCTTAATAGTGTCCTTACTTAGATAACTTGTAACACTAGGTATGCGAGATAATTAAACTTAGTGTACACTGTTGTGAACGAAGTTAGCAGCGTCTAGTGTACATTCTCCCTAATGCTATATAAGTTGCCTCAGTGGTAGCTTTACTATGTCAGTGTTCTAGGACAGGACTTTATAATCTAATTACTCGAAATATGGTACTCGTACTCAAAATAATTAAAAACCTATATGGTGAGTTTGCATCCGTTTTAAACCCAAATCCCACTGATTCCCAAAGCATATTTCACATCCCATGAAATGTCCACTACAGGACAGGGAGCTCCCTCCGGAATTCTAGCTTTTGCTGGAAAAATGGGACATTTTCTCCAGATTATAACCCTTAGTCGCATCTTACGACACCCATCGGTATGTATGGGATGGTACTATTATTTGCCGGCACCACACTGGACACGAGGCCTCTTGTTTGTAACAATTTTTTTTTAACAAAATACTAAACAATCACACATGGATTTTCATATATGTATAAATAAATTAACAGTTATTAAGCTGTAAAGATCATCAGTCTCTTAAACCAAACACATTAATTAATCACAAAGTGTACACGTTGCTCTTAGACTAATTACAAGGTGATTTATTTAGCCGCCATCTTACAAAACTCTAAAATTAGTACTGAAACCATTAATTCTATGCCGCCATTTTTGTGAAAAAACATATTTTTAACTTAAGGCAACAGTTAATCTGAGAACGTTTCATATAAAAAATTATAACGAACTAAATTCAGCATTGGTTACGATGTTTTCAATTACACTTTTATAATTGTTAAAAGAAATATATAAACAAATACATAAAAAGCTTGCACTATTTTTTTTGATAATTTATGATATTCTTTGAATCAAAACAGGTAGAAAGCAAAAATTCAAAAATTTTGTATGGGCGAGACTCATAAAACTATAGAAGCCTAACTAGCAGACTTACCCCAATAGGAAGCTAAAAATAGAAAGATGTTCTGCTGAGAAATCTTTTAAAAGATTTAATATTTCTATAAACGTCCCTAACTTTAATAAATCGGCGGTCTTTTCGACTTATGTTCCTATCGATAAGATGTTGTTTTATACTAAAATATTATGTCCATGGACTTTTAAAAATTTGGTTTGCAATCAAAATTATTTTCTTTTTTTACAGGCTGCATATTTTAAAATTTTAGTGTAAAACTTTACGACAAGCATTTCGCACGTTTTAATTGCAGCGTCCGGTTTTTATTTTCAAAATGCAGTAACTAAAAAAATACAGTTAAAAGCGAAAAAATATAATATAAAAATATGAAAATACCGAAAAGTGAAATTAAAATTTAAATCGGCTAAGAAATACGGCCAATATATGCATTTAAAACTATTAATTACGCGCCGATTAGACAGAGATCCGACATGGACAATGACGTCACATGTCACTACGGCCATATACACTAAGTGTTAAATTTCGTTTTTCTAGAAAGAGAAAGAAACAAATCTTCGATGGCTTATATCTTTTTTAATTTCATAGTTATTCGAAATATCGTTTTTTCACTTCTCATGCTCTGAAAGTGTTTATTTGTGCAGGATATAGGCTGCACAAAGTTGAATTTTGTGCACTAGGACATGCAAGTAATCTCGGTGGTGTACGCCCTGCGCGCGTGCATGCTGCACCCCCCCCCCCCCGCGCCGCGCGCGCGTCAACATATTCTTCACTAAAGCAGAACAACTCATTCTTCAGTTACATTTAGAGAGTACTTTTACGTTTTATTTCCTCGCAATCAAAGTGAAAACAGAGTTTATAACTCAGAGTTTATAAAACCATTTTATCCTCGACATTACTATCAGCCCTCGCCTTCGGCTCGGGCTGCTAAAAGTCTCGCAAAAATGGTTCGTTTTGTGCACTTGTTGTAAAATCCACTATACTAAACTGTTTATTACAGTAACCTTAAATAAAAGTACCCTAAACCGACGAGCATGTATGAAAGGATTGATGAAAGTACAGGAAGCAAGGGAAGTATGTCAAGATCGTAGCAGGTGGAGGACTGTGGTCTCTGCCTACCCCGACGGAAAAGTATGTTTATTACATGAATGAGGATAGATTTTTTTTAAATTAAAAAATCTAGCATATTCCCTAAATATTTGCAAATATTTTGCCAGTGAAATTACCGGCACATGAGACATACCATCTTAGTTCTCAAGGTTGGTAACGCGCTTTGCTGTCTTATTGGTGTCAAATTATTTCACTAATAAGACAGTGGGTGTCATGGGCGGTGGTGACCACTTGCCACCAGGTGGCCCACCTGCTCGCTTACCCACTTGTGACATAAAAAAAACACTTATAAAGAAACATTTTTCAATATTTACAAAATAAGACACCAATAAAGTACAGTAGTGATATTGCTACTATTCTCTACTAGACTCTTTCCAAAGTAACTTCATTCGAGTAAAGAAAATGGATGAAAATTGAAAGCGTTCCAAGGCACTACAAGTGGGAAATGCAATTCAGGTTAATGGATTGAAAAAACGCGGCAAAAAAGTGGAAATAAGCGAAAATGGCACTTGACTGTGTCACATTTCTCGAGAGCATTGAGATAAAAAAAACCGGTCAAGTGCGAGTCGGACTCGCGCGCCGAGGGTTCCGATATACCTATAGTATTTTTGGAAGCAATAAAGTCCATTTTCAGGACCGCAAAACTAAATTTGTTTGTAAAGGTTTTTTGCAGATTTCTGAAAAACTGTGCAACTTAGAAAGATCGTTTTATTTTTGCTGTAAAGTTTACATAAACCTCTGTCAACTGTAATTAATTCAGATTTTCCCTTACTCAAACTTCGGAGATAAGGGGGGGGGGAATGGTATTTTTTTTGACATTTTTTATCATAACTTGAAAACTAAGAAACTTAAAAAAATACAAAAATATATTTTAAAATGTACAAGTAAAGCCCTTTCATATGATACCCCACTCGACCTAGTAGCGACAATTTGAAATTTGGCCCCCCCTATTTTGGCCCCCTTTACATTAATAATCATACTTTTTTCAAAAAATTTTCATGTGCAATTAAGTTGGGCAACTATATTCTAAAACTATTCCAAATTTCAGCTCGATAGCGTAAGTGGTTGCTGAGATATAGAGGTGTGACAGACAGACGGACAGACAGACAGACAGAGCGGCACAATAAGGGTTCCTTTTTTTTACCATTTTGGTATCGGAACCCTAAAAAGTTAAGTGACAAGTTAAATATAGAGGGTTCCGTTGTCTTGGTAAAAAAATTCTAACTTTGTATTTGCACCACGTGTAGAATTAATAAAGATTACACACAGAAATATTCCGAGTGGTGCCGGCAAAGTACCAACCCTTTTCTGCCCGTGGGTGTCGTAAGAGGCGACTAGGGCTTATCAACCGGAGTTTGAGCAGCAACATCTTTCTGTGTATCGTACCATCTTACATACAGCGGTCACCAACAACAACGGTCGCCAGCAGCAACGCTTACAAGCGTGGTGGAGTTGTGGAAGGAGCTTCCTGTCCTGTAGTGGACGTTTCATGGGATGTTACGACGACACACAGAAATTGCCTATTAACAAGAAGTACTTCGTTCAAGCAAAATCTGCACAAGAAAGGCTCACCATGACATCCCATGAAACGTCCACTACAAGACAGGAAACTCCCTCCAAAATTGCAGCTTTTGTTGAAACAATGTGAAGGGGAGGTACCAAAGTCACAACACTTGTTAGCGTTACGGCTGGCACCATGGTCTGCGGTTGTTGGTGACTGCAGAATGCAAGATGACACGATACACAGAAGGATGCTGCTGCTTTTCCTTCGGTTCATTAACCCTTAGTCGCCTCTTAAAACTCCCACGGGTAGAGATGGGTTGATACTATTCTTTGCCGGGACCACACGGGGCAAGAAGGGCTACAGTCGAACTACTTAAAACGACGGCAGGAAAAACTATGCGCGAGAGCAGGTCGTCGGATCGATGCGTGTCTCTGTCGCAATATGATAATGTGATGACGTTTAAAAGTCAAGTACCTTGGCAACCGACCTTGTCACTGTATAATCTTAACTAAAGCCGACTAACAGATGGCGCTGTTGGGTTTCTGAAACGCGCTATTTTGAAGAAATGCTCGAAAACCGAAGAAAACGAATTTTCCCAGATAGTTGCTCCTAGCTATATCGATTTTTGCTCCCAAAAATCCTACTAATATTATAAACGCGAAAGTTTGTAAACATGTATGTATGGATGTATGTTTGTTACTCTTTCACGTAAAAACTACTGGATGGATTTTAATGAAACTTTACAATAATATAGCTTATACATCAGAATAACACATAGGCTACAATTTATAAACCTGCGCAGATGAAGTCGCGGGCACCAGCTAGTTTATATATAAATTTTATCGAAATCGTTAGAGTCGTTTTGGACAAACCGATTACAATACAATGTGTCCAGTGACCGACTTCACAAACTTAAACAGTATCTAACTATGAAACTGTTAACTGTTTTGAAACTGTTAATTGGACCTCGGACATACTCGTACAGGGTGTAAGAGACGGTGTACCGAAAACTGAAAGGTTGTGCTCAGTCAACGAAACTGAACAACTTTCCCAAAGAAACATTTTCGGGAAATGAAAATAATTTTTGGCCTCTCTGTTCGATCAGAGTGAGCAATTTGAATGAAGAGGTCAAAGTTGTTTTTTCATTTCCCTAAAATGTTTCTTTGGGAAAGTTGTAACAACGAGTCTGAACACGACCTGTCAAAATTTGAAATTGGAAGAAACGTGGGCTTTTATATTCATTACAACTGACCCGCCGATGCACCACGGGAACGCGCGGGCAGGTGCGCGCGGGGTTGTGGGGGTAGATTGCAAAGGGAGGCGGAGAGTGTCCGTTCTGAACGACAGCATTATTATATTCTGTGCCAATACGTATTTTTTGACCCTGGGAATACCCGTACAAAATTGTTTACGGAACCCTTAGCTAAAAGTCAAAGTGAAAGACATGTGACTTTGAAGTGTGGAGAATTGGAGATCCGTAAAGACGCGATCACATCCATTATGGAACCTCTTGGGACCAGCTTTGGATTTTATCAATGCTATTGATCGATACATTTAAACGTCACTGCAGTTTTGTTCAGGGATTAGATTATCTATACATATAATAAAAGAGTAGAAACCGCGTGTCTGTACTTTTGATAAATTTATAAAAAAAATAGTGCGGGCGATAAGAAACGACTAATAAAACTCAAAAATATGTTTTCTGAACTTTTTGTCTGTCTGTCTGTATGTTTTCGATAAACTCCGAAACTACTCGGACATACAGTACGACAGCAAGTAAACAAAAACCAACTGTAAGCTTTTTCTTAACTTATAGAAGTGAATATTCGTCGTTAAATATAATTGTTTCTAATACTAGTGAAGTATTTAGATATGTTGGCAGTCAATAGTACGGTTATTCAAGCTGTTTTTGTGCACAATACATAGATTTATATAGTCAAGATAGGGTCTTGGGAACAAGCGGTTCAAAATTTCCCCATACAAGAAAAAATAGCGCCATCTGTGAAAAATCGCGTGAACTACGTTGTGTAGTACTTCGGTCGGTACTAAATACACGGAACGGAAATAATATGGCGGGAAAATACAAAACAAACTTTTTACTGTTTATATGTGATTTAGGCCTGGTTTTTCAGTTTCATTAATTGGATTATAGTCAAAAACAATAATAAGAAATAATAATAAGAGTATATTGTTTCTTGAACTAAGAACATTCCATTTTGTTGGTAAGTTTATTTGCATCCAATGTTGACAATATGACTGACAACGACTGACATTTGTTGGTCCTAAACGTCAGATTTCGGACCAACGAATTGGGGACATTGTAACGTGCCGATGGGCTAGTACTTATATATAAGTAAATGGCACAATACTAAATTCCTCTTTCTCATTGGCTAGCAGCGCATCATGAAACATATGAAAAAGAAATCGGCCTCTCCATACAATTTGTCTAATCAGTTTGCGTTTTTTATGGAGTGGCTGATTTTTAAAAAAATATTTATAATATTTATTTTAGCACAAATTACATAAAGTTGTAACATTAAAGTTGTTTTCTAAGGTGAGAATATCTTTATAAGAAATCTCTTCCAGCCCACCTAGCTGGTGTGAAGGAATGACATTGAAGAGGGCGCAGGTATAAAATAAAGATAAAAATATCTTCTTAAACTACACACTATTATACTTTAAATTACGATATAAATAATGAGGCATTTTTAGGGTTCCGTACCTCAAAAGAAAAAAACGGAACCCTTATAGGATCGCTTTGTTGTCCGTCTGTCTGTCTGTCAAGACCCTTTATCTCACGAACGGGTAAAGGTATCAGGTTGAAATTAATACCATATATTAGGATCTATGAACCACACAAGATCTGAAAATTTAAATTTTTTACAACGACGCAATCAAAAGATATGGCATTTTATGTCCTCATCTCCATACATTTATTCAAAAATGCAAAACCTACAGGGTACTTCCCGTTGACCTAAAATTATGAAATTTGGCAAGAAGCTAGGTCTCACAGTACAAATAATGGGAAAAGTCTGAAATCTTTAAATATTACAACTTTTCTCACAACTAATGGTAACCAATTGTGGTGAGCTCCCGTTTCAAGAACATTCATACAAGAGAGGGGTCAAGTTGGATGGTCGCTGAGGCGATTTTTGTTTTAGTTCTATTTAAAAACGGGAACACTTACAAACTTGAAAATTGGCATGTTTATAGTGCATAAGCTATAAAATAACAACAAATAATAAAATTTGGTCAAGTGCGTGTCGGACTCAAAAAATCTAGCACATTAACTTACTGAAATTCAACTAATACAATTATGATTATGTGGTGGTACGGAACCCTCGGTGCGCGAGTCCGACTCGCACTTGGCCGGTTTTTTTATTCAAGGTGCCGCTAGCAATTAATTTCATAAAATGGAGCCACCTCTGCACACATAGCAGAAAAATGAATTTTTGCTAAAGTTTGAACAGTAATGAGGTAAATCTCCTCTTCTGGCCGATATCAAAGGCAATTATTTATTATTTTCGGGGTTTAAGATCCAGACAGACCAGTGGGAGCTTTTAACTCTCAATCGGTAACAAACACCCGACAGGGAACAGTGGGAGGCTTTTTCTTGAGCGCATAGCCAAAAATAAGTTACTGCTTTGTTTAAACACAATTCTTAAAAATTGGAGATATATTGAAAAATATCCGTTTAAAACGCAATTTTAACTTGTTTCAACTTGATGGTGGTAGGGCTTTTGTGCAAATTCCGTCTGGGGAAGTACCATCCCCTTGCCTCTTTCTGCCGTAAAGCAGCAGTGTAAGCACTGCTGTGTTTCGGTTTGAATGGATAAAGGAGCCAGTGAAATTACCGGCACATGAGACATACCATCTTAGTTCTCATCATCATCATATCAGCCGAAAGACGTCTACTGCTGGACATAGGCCTCCCCTAAAGATCTCCATGGCTCGCGGTCCTGCGCTGCTCGCATCCAGCGGCTTCCCGCGACCTTGACCAGATCGTCGGTCCACCTTGTGGGGGGCTGCCAACGCTTCGTCTTCCGGTACGTGGTCGCCACTCTAGAACCCTTACGCCCCATCGGCCATCGGTTCTTCTTGCGATGTGCCCTGCCCACTGCCAACTTTAGTTTAGCGACTCTCAGAGCTATGTCAGTTACTTTTGTTCTTCTGCGGATCTCCTCATTTCTGATTCGATCTCGCAGAGAGACTCCGAGCATAGCCCTTTCCATAGCATTGCTGTCTTATTAGTGTCAAATTATTTCTTCAATACGGCAGTGGGTGTCATGGGCGGTGGTGACCACTTACCACCGGGTGGCCCACCTGCTCGTTTGCCCCCTTGTGACATAAAAAAAAGATAATATGTTGAAATTTATAAATTCTTAACTGTTGAATGTATACGTGCGTGTCGTGTTAGTGTTATATTTGTATATAAATATGTATATTTGTAATCGGTTTCTCAAAATCACCTCTAACGATTTTGATGAAATTTTCATGGGTTTTCGGGTGCGAAAAATCGATGTAGCTAGCTAGGTTTCATGACTGGAAAAAATTGTTTTCTCCGTAACGCCTAACTTTTCGTACAATGAAAACGTCCAGCCGATGCCTGAAAATTTACAATTACAAACTCAATTTTTTACTCAATACTGAAGAAATAAAAGAGTTCCTTCTCACCTCAAGACGATGTCTGGACAGGCGTTACTTCATCTGTAAAGAAAAAAAAACTAATTAAAATTTACATGAAAACTTCTACTTGTCGCGCTCGAGTTGTTAATTTTTCCGTTTGAGCGGGATAATTTCTTCCATTTCTTATTTAAGAAAGAAATACAGAATTTTGCGAGATATTATAAAACACTGTCTTTTTAAGAATCTTTGCTTTAAGGCGCATATAGTGCTTTTGTAGGTGGTAGGGGTTTTGTGCAAAGTCCATCTGGGGAAGAAAATTACCAACATACTTAATTTAAAAAAAATACGACAATTATTAAAGTTACGAAACGGATTCAGATAATTTAGAAACAGAAAATTGAAATATTGATGAATTAATTTATTAATTAGAAAGGAAAACTATCACAGCTAAGTAAACTTTACAATAGTCAAAATACTGAAAACAAAAGAAATAAATAGCAACAACAATAAGCCGCTATGACCTTTGAAAAATGTTTTTTCGACACATTTGCTCATAAAACAGCTCCATTTGCACTGTTTTAAGGTCCATAATCCAGCTTATGAAACACGAGTGTCTTTTTTATTATATTACCGCACTAGTGTTTTTTTTTGTTTTTTTTTTAATCTCGGCTAAGAGCAAGTAGATTTTATGCTTATGAGTTTATTAAAATTTTAATATCATAAATAAATGTTCATTTTATGAAATTGTTTATATTAACTAATAAACCAAATAAACCTGATGGGTTTTTGTGGTACGGAATTTAGTTTCACAATATGTAATTTCTTGATTTGTTGAAACTGTACAATAAATAAATAAATAAAATAAAAAAATTGTCATTTAAGTAACAAGATATTCAATTTTTGATAATTTATTTCAAGGTTAATGGAATAGGCTGTTTGAGTCCATGAATTTTAAATACGCGTATAATCAGTGCCCGCTAAAAGAGAAATAATGCGCGCCATTTTACAAATATTTCTTGGTCTTTATTATAGTAATTATTTCTAAAAGTGTCGTCTTCTACGAATAAAAAACTGTTCCTGAACCGTCTAAAATACTCATACACGAAATACAATTTTAAATGTTGTGATAATCAAAGGAAAACACCAACATGCAGCCGACAAAATGATCCGGTGGACGTTCGTTGGACATAAGGTTAGCAAAGTTTAGTATTTTCACTGGTAAATGTGTTGAAAAGCGTCGTAAGACGCACGTGCGCATTGCCATTACACTCTCGGCTCCATTACGCCCTCGCCTGCGGCTCGGGCTGCAATTTCTGAGCCTCGTGTGTAATGAGCAAAACAGCACACTAGCATCTTAATGTACCATTAAAAAAACTTGCTCAACAATAATGATTCCTGAGGCAACTACGGAACCCTATCCTGCGCGTGGCCAGACACGCACTTGACCTGTTTTTTATACATATTTTATTCATGCCTCTAGGATTTGCGGTGTCAGTCATAGTGAAACTATATTTTCTCTTTATCTACCGCCAGTCACAGTTACACACGAGAGCGACAACTACATCCAAGACAAAGTTCTGACACATACGGGTTCTCATGATAAACTAGAACACCATCGCTAAATCTCTTTGTCAAACTCACTTACTCGGACTAACTTTGAATTTGCAGTTGTATGGAGGGAGAGTTAACTATACTGTTCCTCTTTGACCGTTTGAAATACTAAAAAACGCTAATAACTTCTTGTTTGTCCAAAAACCACTCCTAAGATATCCAATCATCATCATCATCATATCAGCCGAAAGACATCCACAGCTGGACATAGGCCTCCCCTACCACGCACAATGGTCCATATAGGACTAAGTGCGGAAACCACACACTTAACTTAGGCCTCCCCTAAAGATCTCCATGACGACCGGTCCTGCGCTGCTCGCATCCAGCGGCTTCCCGCGACCTTGACCATATCGAAGGTCCACCTTGCGGGACGCCTGCCAACGTTTCGTCTTCCGGTACGTGGTCGCCACTCTATAACCCGTACGCCCCATCGGCCATCGGTTTTTCTTGCGATGTGCCCTGCCCACTGCCGCTTTAGAGAACCAATAATAATCCCTTATTAGTATTTCTAAATAATGATTTAAAAAAATCGTTTTTAGGGTTCCGATACCAAAATGGTAAAAAAAGGAACCCTTATGGTGCCGCTCTGTCTGTCTGTCTGTCACACCTCTATATCTCAGCAACCACTTATGCTATCGACCTGAAATTTGGAACAGTTTTAGAATATAGTTGCCCAACTTAATTGTACATGAAAAATTTTTGAAAAAAGTATGATTATTAATGTAAAGGGGGCCAAAATAGGGGGGGCCAAATTTGAAATTGTCGCTACTAGGTCAAGTGGGGTATCATATGAAAGGACTTTACTTGTACATTTTAAAATATATTTTTATATATTTTTAAATTTCTTAGTTTTCAAGTTATGATGAAAAAAATACCATTCCCTCCCCCTTATCTCCGAAGTTTGAGTAAGGAAAAATCTGAATTAATTAAAGTTGACAGAGGTTTATGTAAACTTTACAGCAAAAATAAAACGATCTTTCTAAGTTGCACAGTTTTTCATAAATCTGCAAAAAACCTTTACAAACAAATTTAGTTTTGCGGTCCTGAAAATGGACTTTATTGCTTCCAAAAATACTATAGGTATATCGGAACCCTCGGCGCGCGAGTCCGACTCGCACTTGAGCGGTTTTTTCCTACGCTTATTAATCTATTTTGCAACCGTGACATTAAAACCAGAGAATATTTGACGGAAAGAACAACACTGTTTTACAAACTTGTTTTCTCTGCCAGCTTTAGCCGATTACTTTTGACATAGCTACAAAATGTATTGGTAAGCGTTGGTAAAAACGAAAAACCGGTCAAGTGCGAGTTGGACTCGCGCGGCGAGGGTTCCGATATACCTATAGTATTTTTGGAAGCAATAAAGCCGATTTTTAGGAACGCAAAACTAAATTTGCTTGTAATGGTTTTTTGCAGATTTATAAAAAACTATGCAACTAAGAGAGATCGTTTTTCGCTGTAATATATATTTACATAAACTTCTATCGACGGTAATTAATTCAGATTTTTCCTTTCACAAACTTCAGAGATAATGGGGGGAATGGTATTTTATGACATTTTTCTTCATAACTTGAAAACTAAGAGTCGTTAAAAAATACAAAAATATATTTCGGAATGTACAAGTAAAACCCTTTCTTACGATACTCCCCACCCCCTTCCCACTCGACCTAGTAACGACATTTTGAAATTTTGCCCCCCCCCCCCCCCACCCCTATTTAGGCCCCTTTTATTATTATTATTTATAGTTTATTGCACACAAGAAAACACAATGGACAATACATATAAAAAGACGACACAACAGGTACTACTTATTTCACTAGTACACCCTTTTACATTAATATTCATAAGTATTTATATTTTTTCATGTGCAATTTAGTTGGGAAATCATATTCTAAAACTATTCTAAATTTCAAGTCGATAGCATGAGTTGTTGCTGAGATATACAGGTATGACAGACAGACGAACGCACCATAAGGTTCCTTTTTTAACATTTTGGTATCGGAACCCTAAAAACAAGTTTGTGAAACAATGTTATTCTCTCCGTCAATTTTTTTTTTTAATTTATCATGGCCGCAAAATGTTTTGTTATGCGTTTGAATAAACGAAATAAAAATATATTATAGATACAACTCTTTTTTCCGACTTCATAACAAATCCATGGACTTCCAGAATAATTACGAAACCCCATCCATACGCTAAAAGGCTATCATATATCATATTATCTTGCTTGACAAAATACCAGGAGAGCATGAACAAAAGGTATTAGCAAGCAAACATCAAGCGGTGTCCATCTTGACATGCGATCCCACGGTCCTAAATAAACACCATCAAGTACTGGATGAACCGAACTATAGATAGTTTGTTGGAACTATAAATAAAAAATTAAATGTGGGTACATTTTACACATTGTCAGATATCAGAGTTTGTTGGAACTATAAATAAAAAATTAAATGTGAATACATTTTACACATTGTCAGATATCAGAAACTGATATTAATACATAAATTGATAAATGACACTTGGACATAGAAAAAACGTTTGCTATGGGCGGGGATCGAACTCGCGATCTACGACGCAGAAGCCAAGTTACCTACCATTACTAAACCAACAAACTAAAATAAAATCCTATGAATAAAAGTTAAAGGAATATTAATAAGGGGATAACTATGTATGGTGACTTCTCTTGTAAATATCAATATGCAGACAACGTCAACTCTAATAAATTAGTTCAAGCTAATGTGGAACTTTTGTAATTTTCGAGAATTTATGTGACGGGTTGGGTGTGTGTGGCTCTGTGAAAGTGAAACTGCCTTGAACACCCCATTTTCCGGGTTCAGCTTCCATGGTAGGTAGCCTATCTTATAGAATTTGTTAAAACATTTTTTGTCGAAAACCACTAGACATTTTTTTGGTTTCTTTCGTACATCGCATCGACAAGAAAACGGCGCGGAAATGTAACATTCCAGGCATTTCCAGGATTTTTTTTTGGACCCATGGCCAAATTTTTGTATGTGACTCAGAACATGACACTCAACAACTTTTTCAAAATCGACGGATGCTTCATTCGATAAGTTGATCAGATTAATTTTCTAGGTAACATACTATTTGGGTACAAAAATAACCTTATATAGGTCAACTCATAACACATCTTGCGTTTTCTTTATCGACGTCTTCTATAAATCCTCTTGGCCCATTGAATTGACATATCGCCCGTTGAAAGGGATAGGATGCTATGCACATAATTACACAGTGGCATGTCTTCGCATTAATTACAGTATGTCTCGTCATATTGAATAATAAATATGTCTAATTGAAAAATAAATGGTGATATAACTCACATAATAACGTAATTCCTGCCTTAGTGGCGCGTAAGATTAATAATAAAACGTATATCTGTGGGATCTTCTCATTGGGGCTGGTTTTAGGCTAAATGTGTTTGCTATGGTTTAGTTTATTTTTGTTAAAACTGATTTTGTATTACCTATCACTATGTAATTTTCATCTTGTTTATTGAGTGTGTAATGTGCCTGTTTCCAGTTAATGAATGTGTGTCTATAACTACATGAGAAATATCAAGCCTCGATGTGCAAAGCTTGTATGTACTATGCGTTTCAAAAGAGAATAGGATTGGTTGATGGTTAACTTCAGAGGTTCCCAGTGGTTGTGCAAAACAAAATCGAAACATGAAGGTAGTTTGACAGCCACTACTTCATATGATTGAGTGTTAGTTCCATTAGAAATGCATCATTAGAAATGCATCATTAGAAATTCATCATTAGAAATGTACGAAAGGGTAGATGAAAGTAGAGGAAGCGAGGGAAGTGTGTCAAGATCGTAGCAGGTGGAGAACTGTGGCCTCTGCCTACCCCGACGGGAACAAGGCGTGATGTTACTATTATGTATGTAAGTACTATTATCTCCTCCTGATCCATCTGCTCTTCAACCTGTTCTCCACCACTGCAACTTCAGAGCATTCCACAAACCCACGAACATCTGGCGTGACCTGCCACCGTTCTGTCACAATGTATGGTATGTATGTGCACATGATTTCTACCCCTAAAAGCAAGAGATAACGCATTTGCATAAAGATAAACCCAAACAAAAACGCAACAAGGGTGGTAAAGGGATATACTTTACATACATAAATACATTGTCGTGAGAGCCCGCCATTAAATACAAAACATATAGAGACGGAATATAAGTCAGTTTGGCTCAAAATACCGGTCGGATGAATTTTATAAGGACGTAAAAATTAAAACAAAGAAGAAAATAAGCTCATCAAAATGTATTCATTGAAGCAAGGGAAGTATGTCAAGATCGTAGCAGGTGGAGAACTGTGGTCTCTGCCTACCCCGACGGGAAAAAGGCGTGATGTTATGTATGTATGTATGAATAGCATTCTTCTTCTTCTTCGTGTCAATGTACAAATACCCTGGCGTTGGATTAAATAACTTCCTCCCAAAACCTTGCCACTTCTACGGCTTTATCCGACGCCTCGCGCAGGTCCTCGTCAGTGCAGGTGGAGGGGCACAGTGGACAAGAGAGCAAGTGCGCCATGCTCTGAGATGGAATGAAGAAACAATTTGAACTCAAAATTTGCCATCATAACTACAGTCCTATACAAGTTTTGATCAAGTGTTAAATTATATGTAAATTTAAAAAGAAAGAAATTTTCCAAAATTCATGCAAAGATAGAAAAAGCAAATATTATCTGTTACATAAATACAAATAAAGTAGCTTGACGACCGAGCTTCGCTCTGTATAAACTCAACCAGCCATTAACCGCCACATATTGGCCTCACGAAAACTCTGACAGCCAAGTTGGCCACTAACCTGTCAAAGCCTAATCTAGGAGTGGGCCTGGTTTGCCCTCTGGGTTGCGGAGGTCAGATGGTGCCCACGTCGAATCCCCTAGGTTTAAAAACCATTGGCAAAAACGGAATAAGGCTAATAATGATTATGATAATCGTCTCTATAAGCTGCGAGTTCGGTGGGACCCGTACATTTTAACAAACTTTGTTTTGGACAGCTCCAGAGTTTACCTACCCGTATTTGGGTCGATGTGGTAAAGGATAAATCGCCGAGGGAAGGAGGGCTTTAACGCCATATTTTACCTCGTTTTCCGCATTCCTGGGGAAATCTTTTAAGTAAAAGGGCGGTGAAGAGGTAATGGACGTTAAAAAACTGAATTTCGAACCATTTATTAGAGATGTGTGGAGTGTGGACATTTTTGTGGGTAGAGGTTTTGGTAAACACTGACACATCATCATCATAACATCCCATTTAAAAAAAACTTCCACTACAGGACAGAGAACTCCCTCCAGAATTCTAGCTTTTGTTGGAAAAATGTGGAGGGGAAGTACCATAGTCACCTCGTTTGTTAGCGTTACGGCTGGCACCGCAGTTAGTAAGATGTAAGATATAGAAGAGGATGCTGCTGCCCATCCTCCAGTTAACCCTTAGTCGCCTCTTACGACACCCACGGGTATGTATGGGTTGGTACTATTCTGTGCCGGCACCACACGGGACAACACTGAGAACAACAACAGAATTATTTATAAATAAAAAGACGTTTTATGCCTCTTGCACGTATTTACGAAAGGTTCTCATGATAATAAAAAATACTTATACTATTATCACACCCGGATATCACATACATACAACGAGCGCGAATTTGAAATTTGAAATCGGAAGGTCGCATAGGCCCGCGTATTCAGTACAAAAGACCCTTAGGAGCACCACGATATCGCGCGGGCAGGTGCGCGTGAGGGTGCGGGTTGGATCGCAAGGGGGACGCAGAGAGTGTCCATTCTGTATAATAGTACTATTACTTTATTCTGTGTTATTATGTTAAGATTGATCTTTATTCTGTGTTATTATGTTAAGATTGATTATTATGTTAAAATTAGAATTGAGATAGCCCGCAGTGCGTTTATGAAAATGAGCTCATTATACTGTAATAAAGACATCAATCTAAAGCTGAGATGGCGTTTAGTTAAATGTTATGTCCTGTCCATACTGATGTACGGTGTGGAAGCGTGGACCTTAAATAAAGCATCAATAAATAAATTAAATGCTTTTGAAATGTGGTTGTACAGACATATGTTAAAAATTTCATGGACGGATAAAATTACAAATGAAAAAGTTATGGAACTTATGAACAATAAAAAGCCAGAAGTAGTAATAACTATAAAGAAGAGGAAAACAGCTTATTTAGGACACATATATAGAAACTCAAAATACGAATTCATCAGAAACATCATTGAGGGGAAAATTGAAGGCAGAAGGGGAAGAGGAAGGCCACGTACAACCTGGGGTGAAAATATTAAAATCTGGACCGGAATCAAGGACGCAGCCACTCTTTGCAGGATGGCTAAGGAGAGAGAGGAGTTCCGCATGCTGATCGCTGACATCCGTTAGGATATGGCACCAAGAGAAGAGAAGATTTAGCAGCAACAAAAATGTAATATCTTACTTCGGTTCACCATTCTCCCGTCAATGTAGTACAAATGAAAATACCACCCTTGACTTAAGAGCGAACTAGAGACAGGACTTGGAAGAAACAGTATTTTTTAAAAGAAGGTCACATACTAAAATCTAGACAGGGACAGAGAGTGTCTATACTTCGCGCTAGTACTTATTATTCTAAAATACTGTTAACCACAAATTGAAAGAGTTTTTTACTCGACTTATGAGCCGGTTTTCAAAAAAGAAAAACTAGTTTTAATTTTCTTGATAGATAGCGTTGTTGTAGGAAACTTTAACTGTCAACTTATTTTTCCTATCTGTTGTAATTGTTGCCTAAGGAGGTTTATTTACTTCAAGCTTCATCTATCACCAGTGGCGTGCACTCCATAAAGACAAAAAGACACTGCCTACCCTACCTACTCTAACAAAATAATCGGATTTTATTTGGATACCTTGTCACATTGTATTTATTTATTAGTGGTATTTACTACCTACCATCATTGAAAGCAAGCACATAAATGCACTATGTGTGCGTTCTTATAAATACATGGCACACAATGATACAATTAACGCACACAGTCGCACAGGGTAGGCAATGTCTCACTTTGGCCGAAAGTTACCGAAGTCTTACGTAACAATTTTAAAAAGTGACATTATAAAGACCATTATTATTACCTTTTATTATTATTATGTTCTTCGTGCTTATGAACCTATGTATTTGAATGATAAATTTTATTTATTTTTTATACTGAGTCGTCATTGTTTGTTTTGATTTGTTTTGACGATAGTAGGCAAATAAATATAAGATTTGAGAAAACAGAAAACGGAAAATTTCGAAACCCATTTTTAAATTAAACACACAATCAATACGTATTAGTATTTTGGTAAGTAATAGCATCGAAAATTTTTTGCCTACCCTGTCTAAAATCTCTGTGCACGCCACTGTCTATCACAGATTTATTTTAAGTTCTTTAGCAACTGTCTTCAGAGCCATCTATCGACACCTTTGAATAGTCAGTTGACGCTTAGCTGCGAAACCGGCTCAATAAAATAATACTTGAAAATGATTTTATTTTAACACTTCCAGTGTTCGGATAAATCTACAAAGTAGAACACGGTAGCCTTTTTGCGATTTTCTACTTTGTAGAAAAATAATACTTGTTTCGCAAATTTCTTATATTAAATCTAAATAGAATAATATATATTCTATATATTCAATGTGGTTTTGAAAATAGGGCGTTCTTCAAAATCTTTTGACGCATGTATTTCAGAATGTCATAAAACCATATTGCAAAACAGGGTCCAAATTAGGAATTCGCGATTAGAAAGGGAACGCATAGCGTAGTAAAGAGCGCCAAATTTCACATAAAGCAAAATCACAGTAACCTTGTAGGTTGAAGCGTCTCCGTTACTAACGAAGAAACGAGAAGACAGAGGTTCGAATTCTTGCTGTGGTAAAAGATTTAGCAATTCTTTTATTAAAAAAACCGGCCAAGTGCGAGTCGGACTCGCGCACTGAGGGTTCCGTACCACCACATAAACATAATTATATTAGTTGAAATTTCAGTAAGTTAATGTGCTAGATTTTTTGAGTCCGACACGCGCTTGACCAAATTTTATTATTTGTTGTTATTTTATAGCCTATGTCCTATAAGCATACCAATTTTCAAGTTTGTAAGTGTTCCCGTTTTTAAATAGAACTAAAACAAAAATCGCCTCAGCAACCACCCAACTTGACCCCTCTCTTATATGAATGTTCTTGAAACGGGAGCTCACCACAATTGGTTACCATTAGTTGTGAGAAAAGTTGTAATATTTAATGATTTCAGACTTTTCCCATTATTTGTACTGTGAGACCTAGCTTCTTGCCAAATTTCATAATTTTAGGTCGACGGGAAGTACCCTGTAGGTTTTTCATTTTTGAATAAATGTATGGAGATGAGGACATAAAATGCCATATCTTTTGATTGCGTCGTTGTAAAAAATTTAAATTTTCAGATGTTGTGTGATTCATGGATCCTAATATATGGTATTAATTTCAACCTGATACCTTTACCCGTTCGTGAGATAAAGGGTCTGACAGACAGACAGACAGACAGACAGACAGACAGACAGATAGACAGACAGACAGACAGACAGACAGACAGACGGACAACAAAGTGATCCTATAAGGGTTCCGTTTTTTTCTTTTGAGGTACGGAACCCTAAACATGTCCTCTAGAACATAGTAATATGAACACGTTTTAACTATTATGTAACACTGTGTCACTGTCTTGGCTGTGTCTAGACGATGGCTATCGTCTTTGAGGTCGGCCTTGACGGCGGGAGTGACTAACAGAGTAGACTAAGAGCTGGCAGTAGGCAACCCTATCTCATCGCATACCAGACAGCGATCAATCTAGGATTCTACATCTTGAAAAGGTACGTTCAAATAAATCGGATTGCCTGGGCGCAACTTGATACTTTTTCTACAGTTGAATAAAGCCTTTTACTATCGGTATCAAGTAAGTACAGTCAAGAGCACATCAAGCTAGACATTTTGTACTTTGTCCCGTTTTTATTTCTACAGCTGAAGGAGCTATAGCAGCGCTGCGAGTGTCAACCTAGACCCGTTGTTTACTGTACATACTAATAAAGGAAGTACCGAAATCAAAAAGATTGCCTTTTTGATAAAAGATGTTGAGTACAATAAAAAAATAAAACACGTCGTACCACCTTGCAGAGTTCTACCAAATCCGTGTACGAACGAACCGACCAAAAAGTCTCATAACATGACCACAGGGCCAAAGTAAATAAATAAGCAAAATCATTATGGAAACTTTTACCACACGTCCAAAAATTACGCACTCAAATATGAGCACACCGCTACAGGAAAATAAGCAGTTTTCTCGCTGGAGTCAGTCGTGGATGCCGCGTCGTCGATTCAAGCAGTCAGGTTTTTTATTCCATGTCAATTAATTATTGTTATAGGTAATATAACTACTTTTTCAACACATTTGCTCATAAAACAACTCTATTTGCATTGAATTAAGGTGCATAATCCAGATCATTAAACACGCGTGATTTTGTCATAATATTACTTAACTAGTGTTTTATTTTTGTTTTTTGTTTTAAATCGGCCAAGAGCAAGGAGTTTTTATGCTTATTATGTTACTAAAATTTTCAAGCTGACTTCGAGAAAATATCATAAATGAAGGTTGATTTTATGAAATTATTTATAGTAATTAACTAATTAACAATAAATTTGTCATTTACGTGACAAGATATTCAATTTTTGATAATTTATTTCAAGGTAAATGGAATAGGATGTTTGGGTACCGAGTGACAATTACTTTTTTTTATAGCTTGGTTACTGGATTGACTAATAATTGATAAAAGATTGATGGTGTAAGATAACATGGTAATGTTTTGGGAGCTCCTCACGCGACGTATAATCTGTGACCGCTGAAAAAGAAAGAATGCGCGCCATTTTACAAATATTTGTCGTTTTTATTATTGTAATTATTTCTAATAGTGTCGACTTCTGCATATAAAAAACTGATCCTGAACCGTCTAAAATACTCATACCCGAAATACAATTTTGAAATTTGGTAAAATTAAAGGGAAGCATGAACATATGCAGCCGACAAACGTTCCGGTGGACGTGCGGTGGACGTAAGGTTAGCAAAGTTTAGTATTTTAAAGGTAACCAATTTGATTTGTTTTTATTCGCAAATGTGTTGAAAAACGTCGTAAAAAGCTCGTGCGCGTTGGTAATTACACCCTCGGCTCTGCAATTTCTGAGCCTCGGCTGTAATATCCAAAATAGCGCACTTGCATTTTAATGTACTATTCTTGTATCAAAAATTCTGGCTAACAACCCTCACGCTTCGACGCACCACAGTTCTTTTTTCAAAAGAAAGGCCGAGTTTCCATACTGCTTGAGCTTAGGTATATATTTACTGTGACTGGGCGAGAGAATCCTGCGTCCTCTCTAAAATCATGGGCATAGAAAGACCCCGTTGGTTCTGCCTTTTTGCCTTATTTTAAGACTCACTTATCTTTTTACTGTCTGGTGTCTTATTGGTATGCTATGAGGAAGGGTTGCCGATGAACAGCTCTCCACCAATTTATTTACGGCAGCATTTTCCTACCAACAGCCCCGTTTTACAAATTACTCTAATATGACATAGAACAGTTACAACGGCCCAGAAATTATTTTCGTAATTTGGTTACAATTAGTCGTAATTTTGATTATGTCCCCGCAATCATAATTGCCTGTTTCACGTTAATTGCCGCAGTGCTATAAAATTATATTTCCAACGTAGCAACAAACAATACAACGATAACGGAAAGGTTAGATAATAATGAGAGTGTGAATCTGCCCATGAAACTGAACAACTTTTCCCAAGGAACATAGGTCGAGATACGAAAAACCAGACCTCCCCTACAAAATGCACTATCAGTGAAGCAGTTTCTATGGGGGGTCAAAAATTTATTTTGTTCTATGAGCTATATTCTTTGGGAAAAGTTGTTCAGTTTCACTGGGCAGATTCCCGTGTGATGCCGGCAAAGAATAGTACCAACCCATACATACCCGTGGGTGTCGTCTAAGGGTTATAAGCATCCTCCTGTGTATCATACCATCTTACTTACTAACCATGGTGCCAGCCGTAACGCTGACAAGCGAGGTGACTATGGTGCTTCCCCTCCACATTTTTCCAGTAAAAGCTAGAATTCTGGAGGGAGCTCCCTGTCCTGTAGTGGACGTTTCATGGGATGTTATGATGAAGTTTCTTGTGTTTCTGACTGAGGTGGATACATGAGGTGGAGTGGACTGGAAATATGTAAAATATACGAAAAATTCCTTACTCCCAGAGGAATTTATTTTAACTTATTAAAATACATCATTATAACATCCCATAAAAAGTTCACAACAGAACAGGGAAACCTCCAGAATACAGCAAAGACCCATGGTTCTTTGGACGGGAATTACCATAGTTACCATGCTTGGGAGCGTTGCTAATGGCTACCGCTGTGGTTGGTGACCGCAGTATGTAATATAGTACGATACTCAGGAAGATGCTGATACCCATCCTCCGGATATAATCCCTTAGTCGTCTCTTACGACACCCACGGGTAGAGATGGATTGGTACTATTCTTCGCCGGCGCCACACGGGCAATTAAAATGTTACGATTCGTAAAAGTAAGCTGCTGCCCAACCTCCGGTAAAAAACACCCTTTAGTCGCCTTTAACGACACCTACGGATAAATTAGATGGTACACAGACTTATATATTCACACTCATCTGTTATAGTAAAAGGAATTCATCATCATCATATCAGCCGAAAGACGTCCACTGCTGGACATAGGCCTCTCCTAAAGATCTCCATGACAACCGGTCCTGCGCTGCTCGCATCCAGCGGCTTCCCGCGACCGCCACCAGATCGTCGGTCCACCTTGTGGGGGGCCTGCCAACGCTTCGTCTTCCGGTACGTGGTCGCCACTCTAGAACCCTCACACCCCATCGGCCATCGGTTCAAAAGGAATTATACCGATCTATTTAAACACCTACATTAATACCAAATAAATTATCCATTTCAAAAGCTTTACACAAGAAAACAAATTAAATTTGAGATAGCCAATTTGTGTTAAAATCCTTAGTGGTATAAATTGGATTTTCCACGGATGGTTGGTTTTGGCAGGCAGACGATAACAATAGGTTCAGTCAAGAGCACATCATGTTGGACACATTGGACTTTGTACCGTACTTGTTACCGTTTCTTACTTCAATAGCCGGAGGAGCTTACGTCGCGTTGGGTTGTGAAACTTGACCTGCTCTTCACAGTACAATGCCACCGAATAAAGTAATAGTACACTCGACAGCATTTCAGTAGAAACACTTTTAGACCTTATGGCGTGGTAATAGAGTTGAAAAAGTTTCTACCGACGTGCGGTTGACCGTACTATCATACAGAACGGACACTCTCCTCCCCCCGCCTGCAATTCACCCCGCTATCCCGCGTGCTCCCGCCCGCGAGACTCTCGTGCTCTTTCTGAGTGCCTTTGTACTGAATATGCGGGCCTGTAGTTAGGGTGCTGTCTGCAATTCGGGTATATGATTTGCTCATGATTCATATTAATACGGATGATAGATCAGCTCAATACGAATCGATTTGGTCCTTACAAGTTTTTCTGTGCGTCGCTGCGTTTTTGAGTTAAAGAAAAAAAAATTAAAATAAGATAATAAATAATGTTTTTTTGGTCTGCCTTTGTGGCTCCTGTTTAAAATACTTCTGAAGATGTAGAACATCGAAGAGGCAGACATGCAGGGCTCTGCATTATCACGGGACGAAGAAGTGAATTTTTGCATTTTGAAGATCTGTAACTTTACGACGCAGGGCTATTATGGTGGCAGACTTTTTTTCTGGGGTTTAATACATTGTATTTAAACAGATAGTAATAGTCTGCCAGGTGTACGTTTCATTTTCAAATTTCAAAATAGTTAAAACTTAATTCCTCAAAAACGCAGGGGTGTGGATGTCCGCCAATATTTTTTGTATCTTCTAGAGGATGCTCCTTATCATCAGTCAAAGAGGCAGACATGAGCAAATCATATAGAAATTTGTCCTTCATCACCCTAACTACTACGCGACCTTCCAATTTCAAATTTCAAATTCGCGCTCGATGAATGTAGTGTCCAGGGTGTGATGGTACAGTCAAGAGCACATCAAGACTTTGTACCGTTCTTATTTCAATAGCCGGAGGAGCTAAAGTCGCGTTGCGTTGTTAAGCATGACCTGCTTTAGACAGTACAATGCCTAACATCATTCATGGTCTAGTGATTAGAGCGTTTGGTCATAATACGCAGGTTCTGGGCTCGATTTCCGGTGGGGACACTGTCAAACAAAATCACTTTGTATTGAATCCCCAGTTTGTGCAGGATGAGTCACCTCGGCAAAGAACAAAGAAAGATAATTCCGTGCTTCGGAAGGCACGTTAAGTTGTTGGTCCTGGATGTTATCTACGGGAGTAGTCGTTAATGAGCTATGTAAGAAGCCTTTGGCGGTTCAATCCAGGGTAGGGTTAGATTTGTGAGGTCGGTCATCAATCTTCCAACCCAAACGATTTTCTTTTTGTTGTCAATAGGCTTG
Organism: Athrips mouffetella; assembly: GCA_947532105.1. Classification (NCBI taxonomy): domain Eukaryota; kingdom Metazoa; phylum Arthropoda; class Insecta; order Lepidoptera; family Gelechiidae; genus Athrips; species Athrips mouffetella. The sequence continues at coordinate 3,294,707 of OX383968.1, read as the reverse complement.
CTCTTGACCTCGATGGAATGGAACGACTATTCACTCGCGACTTGAATAGATTCGTGTCATATGAACTCGGTAACACAGACGCAGCAATACAAATTGTAACGAGTCTTTGAAAAAATCCCTTATCCCGCTCACACGAAATAAATATAAAATGGTAATAAGGAATCAATAAAATAAAGTACGTAAGTTTACAATAAAATATTCTTAACTAGTAATAAAACTTTGACTATCTTTCAGAGCGCTAGAAAAAATATCCTCAATCCTCATACAATAAAGAAAATATGCGTCAAGAAATAAAGGTTTATTATTCTTTATAGTATTTGCTCCATCTATCCATATATTATTAGCTAGATAGAAGTATAACAATATATCTTTACTGCGCTCAAGGTCAACATCTTGACAAAACTAGGCTAATCAAATCAGATTCTAGGTTGTAAAAGTCTATATTACATCGTTGAGGTCCTAAAAATCTTGTAGCAGTCCTATTGAGGCAATCAGAGAGTTTTTTAGATTTTTTATTTATTGCAACAAAAAATGTTAGTAATGTAGGGTTTCGTAGTTGCTTTAAAATTAGTATGGTCGACCGAGCTTCGCTCTATAATAGCCGCTTCAACATTAAAATATCATCGGGTGAGCAAGCTATGCTACCCGCCAACAGATGGTGCTGTATGTTTCTATAAAACGTAGCATTTTAAAAAATGCTTAAAAACGGGGAAAACTAATTGGCCCAGACATGAGACCCAGCTATATCGATTTTTTCGCCCCCGAAGACCGCCGTATGGTAAATTTCACAGAACAACGATAGGGCCACTCCGCGCAGGGCAACACGCATATACTTCAAAGCTCTGTGGAAAATTTCATCGAAATCGTTAGAGCCGTTTTCGAGAAATCGATTACAATATATACAACATAATACACAAACATTGCTCGTTTATAAGGATGTTTATTATCTGTTAATTGATTTTATTATTTCATATTAACATAAGAAATTGCTTCTAAGAACATTTGATAAGTTCGGCGACTATTAGGCTTACATAAGGGCAAAGGATAGGCAAGGTAAGGCACAGTGCCACTTTAAAACTTGTCCACTAGCGCACCTCTTCATACTACGGGGTAGTGAAATATCTTCACTTCACAGTACTTAAAATTTAAATCAATAGTACTACGATAAAGTATTCACCCGCTACTAAGCTATCAACATCCGTTCAAACAATACCTCAAATTGACGATGCAATCAAACCGAAAACCGAAATCACAGTTCCCAACTATCACACTAATACCCCAATATCTTTACATCCCATCTGCTACCAAAAGAACAAGTTTGATCCTAAAATCAACTTGAGCAGTTCCAAGTTTTAGGCTGCATAAAGGCTGTGTAACATCCGTATATGAACACACCTCACGTGCCATCAATAAACCAGCACAATAGCTGTATTAGACCAATAATAACTTAGAAGAAAGAGGTACTATGGAAACTCGACGAAAACTCGAAGTGAACTCGAGCGATAAGGAAAAGTTTTGGTCTTTGTTTTTGACTGTTTTACGGGTGGTTGGCTTTCAAAGCATATATTTGAAGTTAGGAGGATTGAATAATCAGTATTATCGGTTTTTGCTTTCTAAGAATGTACAGTCAACCACTCATCCATAGAAACAACATTTGCAGGAGCAAGATGGAAGTCATTATTAGAATCATACAAAATAATTAAAAAGCAGTAATATCCTAAAATAATTAAGACTTACTTAGGAGCTGGAAACTTTACTGCTTTTAGAAGACACAAAATTAACCGCCGATTGTAAAAACCAAAATTTAGTTGTAACTGTACGTTTCGTTACAGTAAAAATAAATTTTCTCCGTGTTTTTAGTATGGCTTAGGAAAAATCTCTATAGCGATTCAGGAAACCCGCCCGCCCAGTGAAACAACACCTTATTGTGTTGGTCCGCGTTAGTATAGAGGATTTCAAGCATGGTTCGGTCAGCCAAGAGCAGATACAGCTTTACACTCGCATCACGACTTTATCTCCTACAGATGTTGGAATAAGAACGATACAAAATCCAACAAGCCAAGCTTGACGTGCTCTCGAATGTGCTACAAGATTAAATAAAGATCTAAACTCCCACACAATATCGAGAGCCAGTGGTACCACTTCCGTCCCTTTGAGTAATTAGCAGACCAAAACTTGTCTGTAACTTGTCCAAAACAATAGCCGGGTTACTGAGATGAAATATTGATACTGCGTTATTGGAAATGCCATGATCTTGCCCGTTTTTGGCTGTGTAGAAGGCTCATTATGGGAGAAAATATGGTTTTTCTTATTATTTCTTCTGTTATTGACAAAACCTAATTGATAATTACCTATATTGTGAAAGGTACAAACTTTATTCACACAAGTCCATGTCAACAGCAGATAGAAGCTACGTAAACTAACTTGCTATACTTTCAGAACCTCTCGGCGGATAATGTCAGGTTCGCAAAATGTCACTTTCGCAAAATGTCACTTTCTCAAAATGTCACGTTCGCAAAATGTCACTTTCTCAAAATGTAACGTTCGCAAAATGTCACTTTCTCAAAATGTCACGTTCGCAAAATGACACGTTCCCAAAATGTCACGTTCGCAGAATGTCACGATCGCAAAATTTCACGTTCGCAAAAGGTCATGTTTCATATACGGTATTCTGTGCCACCCCCTAGCCTATTTGCATTGCTGTGTTTCGATTCGAAGGGTGAAATTACTGGCACATGAGACCTACCATATCGTAGTTCTCAGGGTGGGCTGTTGCCCAAAGCAAACGTCACTTTGCTGTGATCATAGCATTCCTATGAAGAAAACGTCCACTACAGAACAGGCAGCTCTCTCCAGAAGTATATCAAAAACGCGTGAAGGGGATTTACCATAGTCACCACGCTTGTAAGCGTTGCGGCTGGCGACCGCTGTTGTTGGTGGCCGCAGTATGTAAGATGATAAGATACTCAGAAAGATGCTGCTGCCCATCCTCCGGTTCATGAGCCCTTAGGCGTCTTTTACGACACCCAAGGGCAGAGATGGGTTAGTACTATTCTTTGCCGGCACCACACTGGAACCTGCAAGTCATCATCATCATAACAAGCCATGAAATGTCTACTGCAGGACAGGAAGCTCCCTCCAGAATTCTAGCTTTTGCTGGAAAAATGTGGAGGGGAAGTACCATAGTCACCTCGCTTGTTAGCGTTACGGCTGGTGACAGCAGTGAGTAAGATGATATGATACACAGGAGGATGCTGCTGCCCATCCTCCAGTTTATAACCCTTAGTCGCCTCTTACGACACCTACGAGTATGTATGGGATAGAACATATCTTTGCCGGCGCCACACGAGTACCAGAAACGAATTCGGTAAATTTTATAATTTTTCGACAGTATATACTGGGAAATTGATCAACTTACTATACCGTCTTATTTTCGGTTGACATTAATATCTATTAAAAAAACTTGAAGCTACATACTAAAACAGTCTAGTCCTAAAGAAAACCACTTTCTAAGAACGATTGTCGTGGGAACAAAAATACGAAGGGTTAGCATAACTGGTCCCTGAAAAGTATCAATTGAGCCTGAGGTTTATAGATATTGCCAAAAGTTTTGGGTCCAGAAATTTACAGGGACTCGGATGGGATAAGTTACAAAGGGGCGTTTTAAGTTTTGTTTTGTATATTTTTTGCTGTTTTCGGTGGCCTGGGGTTGTTTACAAAGAACAGATGGTGTTGTGTCTAGTGAAAAATATCTTGGTTTAACGTGCACCAAAGACACAGTCTGATGATGATATTATGCGGCTCAATAAATCTTGAAACCGATTATCAACTTTACAGGCCACACGATATGATTATGATGATGTTTTGAAATGTTGTAAGGGAGCAAATGAGCTGGTGGGTGATGGATGGTGGTGGATGGCGGGTGGTGGATGGATGGTGGGTGGTGGGTGGGTTTTGAAGGTTGTAGGGCTTTTGTGGAAAGTCGGTCTTGGGAAGTACCACCCCCTTGCTTTTTTCTGCCGTGAAGCAGCATTGTTAGCACTGCTGTGTTTCGGTTTGAAGGGCAAGGGAGCCAGCGAAATGACTGGCACATGAGATATATCATCTTAGTTCTGAAAGTGAGCAACGCGCTTAGCTGTCTTATTAGTGTCAAAATATGCCATTAATAGGATAGTAGGTGTCATGGGCGGTGGTGACCACTTACCATCAGGTGGCCCACCTGCTCGTTTGCTCACTTGTTACATAAAAAAAGCGATCATCACCACTGATAGTACCCACTAACTTAACTAGGAAAACATATTAACCCGTTTTTTTTTTGCTAGATAATGCGCTGCTAGAAGATTCTAGGACAAGGTAGGAATTTTTCTTATCCCTGATTTTTACAACAGGACACCACTTAATTTGAAGAAGTCAAATGTTTATTTTCTAATTTAGATACTTTAAGATTATAATGCATTCATTGGATATAGATACGATGGTTTTACTATATTAACTTGCTTGTCTCCCCTCTGCGTGTGTAAGTTTTTGGAAGATGTCTTTGTATAAAATTTTTAAAGTAACAAAATCTACCGACTCACACTAAGCATCTAGCTTAGTTATAAAGAAAGTGGAATAGAGCACTAATCGATCGCTATTAATTACATTATGCACCGACAAACAAAGGGTCATCATGACACGGTATGTTATCAGAACACTTCAAACTGAACCCTACATTTGCGCATACATTGTTCCTTCAGCGACAAGCTTTTGTACAAGCTTTGGCCTTTGACGTTCAATGAATATTAAAGTGGTCGCCTAATATACTTTAGTAAGTATGTCACATACAAACAACACATGCCGTTATTGTAATTAAATTTATTACAATACATAAATTAGAAACGTTCTGTATACTAAGCACTGTAGGGAAAGGAGTAAGTTCGATTATTTTGTTATTATTGAAAAACAAATCTTGATTGTTTCAGAATAGAGCGGATTATCCTATGACGGTAACCATGAAGACCACGAAGAACAAATATAAGCGAATACTATAATGTATTAACTAATCATTAATAGCCCTGGAAAGACTCAGTATTGGACCAATAATTGAAATCCACAAGCATCAGCTCGTCTTACCACCAATTCTTTCGACCTAACAAAAAAATTAAAATTCAAACTTTGAGCCGGAAATCGAACCCTGAACAATTTGCAGGAAGCCAGTCGGTCAAATGCTTCAGGCTGTCAAATAAGACAGAATGAGGAGTCACGGAATGAATGAATGAATAACGTCTCTTTAACTGCATTAAAGAAAGAATTTTAACAGGGATTGCAGTCAATCTTGTTGAAAGTTTACGGAGCTAACAAGGCAACTTTCTGGTTGGAACTTGAAAGCTTTTAAAGAAGAATAGAACTTATGCTTGTCTCATAAATTGGAACTGTGGATTCCGATCATGAAACTGTATAATGCTCCGTCATACATTTGGCAATTTATTTTTATAAAGAGTGTAGGGACAGTCTTCCGAAAACTCATCAACGTAACTGAACATATTTCATTGAATAAAAGTCAAAGGAAATTAAAGAAAAAACCGGCCTCTTCATACAAATTTCAAACTTGATTGGATAGTTGGTATTGAGAGACCGACTTTTTTTCTTTTCCTGAAAGTTTTACTCGCTAAAGTTATTCAGTTACGTTGACAGATTATGCCCTTTCAATTTGTCGGAAGGCTGTCCTTTACACCCATATTTAGAAGATTAAAGATTACAAACTTTGGTTGGAAGCTCCTTGCTTGAAATGCGTACATGTTTGAAACAACAATTTAAGCCTAATGTCATCTTATATTGCCATCCAAGTTAAAGGATTACCTTTCCATTAGGAAAATCGATCCAAAGGTTACTTTATTCGGGTTAAAGACGTTTACTAAAATCAGTTACTACAGTATACACTGTGTCTGGGGACCGACTGCACAAACTTAAACGGTAGATTCAAATCATGAAACTGATCAACTTTTCCCAAGGAATATAGGTCAGCTGATTCAGTTTGTATGGGAAGTTGTTTTTTTTTTCGTATTTCGACCTATGTTCCTTGGGAAAAGTTGTTCAGTTTCATGGTTAGAATCTACCGTTTACCAGACACATTGTATGTGTCACCGAAAAATTATACGGAATCGTAAGTTGGACAATTTATTATTAAAGTTGATCAGCTTTCGAAAAATAATGAACTGTACCGAATTGAAAGGGCGTGATCAGTCGTGTAATTGAACATAAGCGAATAAAACTTGCAGGAAAAGAAAAAAAAATCGTTGTCTCAATACAAACTGTCCAATCAAGTTTGAAATTTGTATGAAGAGGCCGATTTTTTTTTCTGTGTTAGTAACAACTTTGTCAAGTATCTCGAGCTGGCAGACGAAGTGACCGCGATGTGGCGGGTGGCGTCCACTGAAATCATCCCGGTCGTAGTATCGACGAACGGGTTGATCCCAATCAGCTTGCGCCAGCATATTTCATATTTTTTCATATTTTATTTAATGCAGTCACAGGTATAAAAGATGTTAAAATTATAAAATAAGTACAGGTGACACCCTGCAACGGCACAGCAAACATGAGAGGACTAGTTGCCACAATAAAAATAAAATTTATGTACGTTAGTATTTATTAGTATCTGCAGCGGTTAGGCCTTCGTGATGGACCAGTGACGGCCTCAATTCAAAAGACAGTCCTGCTGGACAATGCCAGAATTGGGCGCCGATTTCTTTCTCCACCGACCTGACACCTCTGGCGCTTGTCTTGGCTGCGCCAGGGAGTCCTCCTGCCCTCTCTTCTCTTCGGAGAAGAGAGTATTAGCAGTGAGTTTGTTTTAAATTGATAAAATAATAATAACATAAACGTGAAAGGTTTTCCTGATAAATTACAAAACACGTTGCATGAGTTCGGTAACTTACTTGTTCCCTTATTTTTGTGAACATCTTTTTGACAGTTGTACTTTACCTGCAAAAAAGGAAAAAAAAATTAATTCCTAAATAAATTTATTTATTTATCGTATTCGTATGTTATATATCGTCCCTCTCATCACCAACTTTCTGTCCTATCTGACTGACGTATACCATTTTATTTTCTTTAACGTTCGTACGCACTCTCGTATCTATGCGTTCTCTAGATATCAAGTTTGCATCTGGACGTAACTGCAAAACTAATAATATCACAAAATACTGTATATTAGATGGAAACTTACGACTCTTAGTGAAAACAAAAAAAAGTGGATAGTGATGATGATGACCTGTGACTTGTACACAAACTATAAGAAACGATTAAAAAAACCTAATAAAACTATACAAAGAAAGGCAACAACAACCCTAGATATTTTTAGGGTTCCGACCTCAAGAGAAAAAAACGGAACCCTTATAGGATCACTTTGTTGTCCGTCTGTCTGTCTGTCAAGACCCTTTATCTCACGAACGGGTAAAGGTATCAGGTTGAAATTAATACCATATATTAGGATCCATGAACCACACAAGATCTGAAAATTTGAATTTTTTACAACGACGCAATCAAAAGATATGGCATTTTATGTCCTCATCTCCATACATTTATTCAAAAATGCAAAACCTACAGGGTACTTCCCGTTGACCTAAAATTATGAAATTTGGCAAGAAGCTAGGTCTCACAGTACAAATAAAGGGAAAAGTCTGAAATCATTAAATATTACAACTTTTCTCACAACTAATGATAACCAATTGTGGTGAGCTCCCGTTTCAAGAACATTCATATAAGAGAGGGGTCAAGTTGGATGGTTGCTGAGGCGATTTTTGTTTTAGTTCTTTTTAAAAACGGGAACACTTACAAACATGAAAATTGGTATGTTTATAGGGCATAGGCTATAAAATAACAACAAATAATAAAATTTGGTCAAGCGCGTGTCGGACTCAAAAAATCTAGCACATTAACTTACTGAAATTTCAACTGATACAATTATGTTTATGTGGTGGTACGGAACCCTCAGTGCGCGAGTCCGACTCGCACTTGGCCGGTTTTTTTTTATGTACTTTCCTCAGGTACACATAATCAATATTTTTCGTTTACTCAAGGCTTACTTATCTATTTTGGAGCCATGACACTAAAACCAGAGTATATCTGACGGAAATAAAAACATTGTTTTACAAACTTGTTTTGCTGACAGCTTTAGCCGATTGCTTTTGACATAGCTGCAAAATATGATAATGATAATGATAATGATAATTTATTGCATAACATTCGTTACATGTCATATACACATTTTAGTACCTATTAATACTATTCAAACATTTTAGGTATACAAAACTATACAATGTACAAATTTTTTATAAGCATTAAAAATATATATATATGAGTCAATTAATTAATTGATGAACTCAAAAAATTATCATTAAATCAGGTCACTAAAGACAGGTCTAACATCTCCTTAAAGGAGTAGAAATTATTGTTCAAGAGCCAACATTGGATCCTGCTTTTAAAACATTGCACTGACTGAGCATTACGTACAGAGTCAGGTAGGCGGTTGTATATCGCGGGGCCTAGCACGTACACTGACTGCTCCGAGCGGGCGAGCTTGTGTGCGGGCGGCACCAGGCGGGCGCGGTGCGCGTTGCTGCGGAGGTTGTGCGTGGGAACACAACCCTTGCGATCAAAAGCGTTGCTGTTTAGGTACACAAAAACTGCCATTTGCGATATAAGTATGCACGGCATGGTCATAATCCGAAATTCTTTAAAGTACTCGCGAGCTGACTCGTCGCTAGGAATATGGGCGATGCTACGCACCGCACGTTTTTGCATTTTAAACACTCGCTCCCAGTCTGCCGCTCGACCCCACAACTCAGTGCCGTATGAGAGTATCGAATGAACCGTGGCGAAGTAGCAGGATATAACGACTTTCCTGGTCGCGGTTTTAGCTAGACGATGCAGTGCGTAACATGCCTGTCCCAGACGTGCGCACAGGGAGTCTATGTGTTCCTGCCAGGTGAGTGAACTATCGATGATGAAACCTAATAGTTTGGTAGACGCTACCTGTTGGATTTTTGTATTATCTGCATAAACAGAGAGAGGGGTCGGGAGATGTCCATTTAGATTGAACCGAACGTAGCACGTTTTCTCTTTATTCAGTGCTAAGCCGTTTAAGGTAAACCAATTTTGAAGATGTCTAACAGTTTGATGGAGAACAATCTCCAATGCGCGTTCTGATTCTGCTGTAACTACAGCGGTCACGTCGTCCGCATACATGTATGTTCCGACATCTTTTAGAGACAATGGTAAGTCGTTCAAGAGTATTGTGAACAACGTGTTCGATAAACAGGAACCCTGCGGGACTCCCATGACGCTTTTAAGCTCCTTTGATTTTACTCTTCCCTTATCTCCCACTACGATTTGTGTTCTGTCCCTCATAAACGAAATGAGCGTGGCAAGGGCTGGTCCGCGGATGCCGTGATGGTCCAGCTTGCTGGCGACAAGACAGTGGTCGGCGGTGTCGAAGGCGCGCGAGAGGTCGCAGCATAGCACAGCCACCTGCCGACCTGCCTCGCGCGCCCTCAGCACCGCCCATACTACCTCGCGTACTAGGTCTGTCGTACAGCGCCCACGCTGGTATGCGTACTGACGGTCTGACATCACCTTTTGCGTTAGCCAAAAGGATAGGATACGCTGATTTAAGCCAACCTCAATCATTTTACTAAAAACCGGTATCAGGGCTATCGGGCGGTACGATTTACTAGCGCTTTTCTTACCCTTACCCTTATAAAGCGGTACTATTTTTACCCTTTTAAATGATTCCGGAAACGTACCTTGTTTTACACAGACATTAAAAAGGTAAGACAACGGGTAGCAAATCACAGGGCTAACGAATTTAATTATATTAGGCGAAAGCTCGTACACATCTGTGCTCGACTTAGAAGCGATACAATTTTTTAATATTTTTACAACCTCATCCGGCGTAAATGGTCTAAGTCGTATAGATTTGTCAGAGGGCAGCGCTCGCTCGACGAGCCCGCTCAGCGCACCGGTTACATCGGCGGGTGGCGCACCGCACGACGCTGCCGCGCCTATGAACTCCTCGTTTAACGAGTCGACAACTTCTTGCTTAGAGGACACCGGTAGCCCGCTACAGTCCTTTATCGTTTCTGTAAAATCTACCCGTTCCGATGACTTCCTCGCCAACTCATTGTTTATTACCGACCACATACCTCGGCTTTTATTTGTCTGGTTTATTAATTTATCATAATATTCGGTACGTTTTTTATTGAGTTGACTAACGTACAAAGCCGAGACTTTTTCCGCGAACGTATTTACGTCAGGTACGTTAGGGAATAAGTTTTTTATGCTCATAATGTCGAAAAATAGGCCTTTAAGATTAACTATTTCGGCATCTACCCACGGACTTAATTTCGAGGTTAAGTTCGATATTTTCTTAGGGAAACAAATATTAAATTTACCTATTACTGCATTTAAAATAGAATCTGCCAACTTGTGACAGTTCGAATTGTGGTAGCTTCCACACCCATTTAAGATCTCTGTCCAATTTAGTGATTCGAGTTCATTTCCGAAGCTAATCTTATTAGCAAGCGTAAACTTACGTCGCGGAAGTATGTCTCGATTTTTACCCACCGCCCGAGCGATACAGGTTTTTTGTGCCGTATGATCGCTGAGGTGCGTTATCACACTCGCTACGGACACACGGTCGCCGCGAATATTTGTATAAACGTGATCTAGTAAAGTCGAGCTATTCTCTGATACACGCGTAGGAAAATCTACATGTTGGGTAAAATTATTTAAGTTAAGAATGTCAAGTAACAATCTTTTTCAAGTAACAATCACCAATTATGAGGGCATCAAAACCATCATCGTTAATTTTAGTCAAAAGTTTGTCAAACAGTTGGAGATATTCCGGATGACTAGTTAAATTGGAGTGGTATACCCCGACTATTAGCAACTCGTCATCCACTAAGTTTATTGCGCAGACGTCAAACAGCTGCTGCCGCGATAGGTCAGAGTAGTCAGTCATATTAATAGCTTTTATGCCTTGTTTAACGTATATACAACTGCCCCCATGCTCTGTTGTAGGTCTACAATAGTGTGATATAAGATCATAATTATTCAATGTCACTGATATGATTTCATTGTTTCGCAACCAATGTTCGGTAATAACCATCACGTCGCATTTAAGTTCATGTGATAATAACACTTCTAACTTCTTAGTTTTATTGCTCAAACTCATAATGTTTTGGTGGCAAACAGTAAGCGTAGAATTAGTAGTTCGCCGCGTCCGTGTGTCGCTCGCCGGTAGTCTGGGTGGGCTGCGCGTGCGCGGGTGCACTGCGCTCAGTGTTCTCGGCAGTAAAGGTGGACGCACGTCTCGCGCGCCCTGCGCTGCGCCGAAACCACTTGCTAACTTCGACCCCGGCCGGCCAGCTCTCGCCCGACATAAAATAGCTGTACTTACTTGAGGGCACAGTTATGGCAAAGGACGCATAATAGTCATGCTTAAGTGGAATTCTTTCAACGACGTAGCTCAAGTCGTTGTTTTTCTTCTCCATGTAAGTCTTGACGGCATCGGCAGTTGTATTTGCTTTAAAAAAACATAAGTGGATCTTCTTTCCGCGTTCCGTGGTTTGTAGTTCGGTATCCACAGGGCCTGTACCGGTAACAGCAGTTCTTTTTGGCGCTCGTCGGCGGTTTTTCTTTGAGAGTACTTGTTGCCATGGTTCTTCATTTGATAGTGTCAATGTGTCTTCATTGTCAGTAGTTGTGTGATTTTTTTGCAGTTTTGGTTCTTTGTCAGTATTGTCGATAGTCTTACAACTGTTTGAATTATTTGCGGTGCTAACACGGGTATTAGCAACATCGCGTTGCGGCGCAGGGCTCTCTCGTAGAGGTGGTGCGCATGCGCCAGTTATCGTGGCCGCGGGTAGGGATCGCCTCGGATGCGCTGGGGCCGGCTGTCCGCTTAGTCCGGTGAATTTAGCTACGGTATTTTTTACCAGTGTCGATATCGGTTTCTGCGCATTAGGTTGAGATTCCGCTGCAGGTGTCTTGTTAGCGCCATGTTTGCTATCTTCGGTTTTCGTTGCGATTTGAGTCTCCAACGAAAGTATTTTTGCTTCAAGCTTCACAACCACTGTTAAAACACTATTTATTTTGGTTTCTAGCGGCGATAAATACTTTTTTATCACTTTTTCGATTGCATCCAAGGTGGATTTAGCCATTTTAATAATTAAAACGATTTAAAAACACGGAGCTGATCTTATTCGTGCCGCGGTGCGGGGGGGGAGATATGTTGACAAACGTAGGGACAAACAAAAAAAATCCGGCCAAGTGCGAGTCGGACTCGCGCCCTAAGGGTTCCGTACCTATGTACCATAAGATATACTAAAAGCTTTTGCTCTTTAATTTTAAAAACTCCGCGACCATCCAACTTGACCCCTCTTTTATAGAAAAGTTCTTGAAACGGGAGCTCACCTTAATTGGTTACTATTAGTTGTGAGAAAAATTTAAATATTTAATGATTTTAGACTTTTCCCTTTATTTGTACTGTGAGACCTTCTTGCCAAATTTCATAATTTTAGGTCAACGGGAAGTACCCTGTAGGTTTTGCTTTTTTGCATAAATGTATGGAGATGAGGACATAAAAAGCAATATCTTTTGATTGCGTCGTTGTAAAAAATTGTGAGTGGTTTATGGACCTTAATATTCGATATCAATTTCAACCTGATACCTGTTCTCGTTCGTGAGAAAAAGGGTCTTGACAGACAGACAGACAACAAAGTGATCCTATAAGGGTTCCGTTTTTTTTATTTTGAGGTACGGAACCCTAAATATGGTCGAAAGGTCGAATTTTAATACAAAATGCGCTATTAGCGGATGGATGCAGTTTCTACAACGTGTTAACGGAATAAGCGAAACTGAGAAAATTGTTTGTTCAGATTCGAGAGTAGAATAAATTTCACGGGTATTTGATAGAGGTAATTTTTTTTTATTTTAATTATTTAAATTGTTGCCGCTTCTATTCTAAATATTTCTGTGGATACGTGAGTTGGCGGCGGCGCCACGCGGATCGTGAGCGGTGAAGAGGGGAGATAAGTGGGCGTGGCGTGCGCGGAGTGCGCGGACTAGATCAACGATGAAACAAGAACTATGATGAAACTTTAAAATAACAATACCTAGAAAAAAAAAATCAAAGATTTTTTTACGTTAATGGATTTGTTTTAATAACAATCAGTTGGGGTGTATGAGGGTTTCGCTTATTCCATTAACACGTTGTATAGGAAGCTGATTTTGTTCTTGCGTTTGGACCTGTTTCTTGGGAAAAATTGTTGTCGCTTCCCAAGGCAATAATAGTAGATTAGTAGCCAAGGGCCGTAAGGCAATAATTGCAGCGCTCGTGCGCCTATAGTTCGAGGGTGCAATTGATGCTTACACCCGAGCTAACTACTCGGCTTTACATCTCGATTGTGAGGTAAGTAGGTCCTTATTACCACCAAATTGTAGGTGACCAATCAGCGCTCTAGGGTAATAATGTAGCTAGAAAAGCCCTAATTAAAAAAACACTTCACTCTTGCAAAACTCAATTACTTACCGCCCTAGGGCTTTTCTAGCTACATTATTACCCTAGACCGCTAATTGGTCACCTACAAGCACCATTTGGGGGTAATAAGGACCTCCTTGCCGAATATGAGAGATTTAAAATAATTATTTACGCGAATACTGAAGCATCTAATATCATGGCAATAAAGATGAAGAACCTCTTGATCCTATATTGACTGCTGCTATATTATTTATATAAGGTCCTAATGAAACAGTGAAAATAATTTTAGCATGTTACTCAGAGCATGAAACTGAACAACTTTTCCCAAGGAACATAGATCGAAATATGAAATAAAATTACTTTCCATAGAAACTGCATCAGCTGATAGCGCATTTTGTAAGGGAGGTCAAATTTGATTTTTCGTATTTCGACCTATCTTCCTTGGGGAAAGTTGTTCAGTTTCATGGTATAAGTACTTAAATTATGTTCACTAAGTATTTCATTAGGACTCAATGTTATGCGTGTTTAAGTAATTACGGATTGCTCTTCCGTTTCGCTGTATGAGAAATTATATTCCCCAACTTAATTAAGTTAAGAAGAAAATCCCTCGCTCAGAATATTATATCGTCAGCAAACATTATTGCTAAAGTACCTCAAGGCCGAATCTTCGGTCTGCTGATATTTAATGTATACAATTTGTTAACGGAATAAGCGAAACTGATAAAATAGATTGTCAGAATCGAGAGTAGAATCAATTTCACAGGTTTTAGACCGGGGTAATTTTTATTATTTACATTTTTGCCGCTTCTAAATATTTCTGTGGCTACGCGCGCGGAAGTTGCATGAGCGGTGAGGAGGGGAGGGAAGTGGGCGTGGCGTGCGCGGACGAATAAACATTAAGATTTTTTTTAGGGAATGGATTCATTTTAATAAAAAGAAGCTAGGGTGTATGAGGGTTTCGCTTATTCCATTAACACGTTGTATATCTTACAAGCAACGCCCACTGCTCTACCTACGCATGGCACTCGACATCTCCATACAAACTGACAAACAAGTTAGCAATTTTGTATGGAGAGGCCAATTTTTATTTCGTTTCCTGAAAGTATTAGTTACGTTGACTGATCATGCCATTTCAGTTTTCGAAAAGCTGTACCTTACACCACATAATATATAGGGAGTAAAAAAAGTACGACGATCCTTTTAAGGGGTGATTCTGAATGACTGAGGGATTGTATACAAAATATTTACAAAAATTTCTTAAAAAAAGTAGTTTTAGCTCAAGAAGAAGTGAAGCGCTTGGAAGGTAAAATAACGTCTATGATCAGCTGGTGACGCAGCCAAGATGCTTTTTGTTATAATATCCAATCAATCCCAATACCCATCTCTGCTCATGGGTGTCGCAAGAGGCAACTAAGGGCTTATGAACCGGAGGATGGGCAGCAGAATCTTTTTGTATATCGTACCATCTTACATATTGCGGTCACCAACAACAGCGTTCGCCAGCCGCAACGCTTACAAGCGTGGTGACTATAGTAAATCCCCTTAAAATTACCACGCGTTTTGCTGGAGTTCTGGAGTTCTCCCTATCCTGCACTGGACATTTTATGGGATATTATGATGATGACCCAATCATTAGCAAATACCTATCCATTTCAATAAATAACTGTAATGAAATTCGAATGAATTTCAAATTTCATGATAACGCAAAACAAAAAAACACATTTAAAAAAAGTATTTTTTTTATACAGGGTGTTAATTTGATTGCGTGCCATAGCTTGGGGGGTGGTTCAGTAACGATAAAGGAATTAAAAAAAATCCTACTTATTTTTTTTTTAAGTTCATTGAAGCTAAACCAACGACCTTGAGCACCGCGCTATCAAAAGCGCGCGAAAGAGTTTCAGTTATGTATATGTCTACCTTATCCACTGATACTGCGTACAACTGATGCTCCGTCCGGGTCATTGCCCTCCGCGTTCGTTAAGTTTCAATGGAGTTTTAGTTTTTTTTTAGGTAGGATATTTTTAAATATTTTTTTTGTGTTCCTTTATCGTTACTCAAACACCCCCTAAGCTATGGCACGCAATCAAATTAACACCCTCTATATTTTTTTACAATCTATTAGTGATGTAGAATCACACCTTAGAAGGAACATCGTACTTTTTTTGACAACCTGTATATTTTTAACATGCACACGAAGGCGCGGGCGCAAGCTAATACTAAATAACGATCTTGGTTTGCTGTAGAAATCCTGTTTGAATGGATAATCTTCCAACTAATTTTGTATTCTAGCTTGTATTGTACGTTATTATTAAGGGATAGGCGTAAAGCCGGGAATCTTTGTTACGAGATGGATTGAATAAATTTCAGGAGGTCTTTGAATATTAGAAGGCCTTTGCCAAATCGCAACTTTTTTTTTTTCTTCAGGTCTATTTTGTTCGCAGCCATCTAAACATACAAACATTTTTATTTTTCAAAACAATAATATCCTGGAAATGGCCTGATATAAACATAAAAACATCATTTAATTGTAATTTTTTTTTTTCCCTGTGCTATGGGAAGCCAAGATATGTTCCTAAAGTTCACTTTTTTGACAGCCTTTGTGGTGTAGTGGTTAGAGCGCTCGGCTCTCGCTCCGGAGGTTCTGGGTTCGATTCCCGATGGGGACACTGTCAAACAAAAATCCCTTTGTGCGACCTCCCCAGATTGGTTAGGACATTGCAGGATGAATCACCTGATTGTCCGAAAAGTCAGATGATTCCGTGCTTCGGAAGGCATGTTAAGCCGTTGGTCCCGACTACTATCTACGGATGTAGTCGTTAATGAGTCATGTCAGAGCCCTTCGGCGGTTCAACAACTCTGACACCAGGGTGTGTGAGGTCGTTCATCGACCTTGCAACCCACACGAAATGATGATGACTTTTTAAGTTATTCCCAGGCCAAACCATTTTGCAGGCATGACACTAAAACCGGAGTATATTATGACGGAAAGAATAACATTGTTATACAAACTTGTTTTTTCTGACAGCTTTAGCCGATTGCATTTGATATAGCGGACTGTAACACATCTTCATCATCGCACACAATAAACAATGATATCTGGACCTTTATCCTAATTTCATATTGGTAATATTTATATCATCATCATCATAATAGCCGAAAGACGTCCACAGCTGGACATAGGCCTCCCCTAAAGATCTCCATGACAACCGGTCCTGCGCTGCTCGCATCCAGCGGCTTCCCGCGACCTTCACCAGATCGTCGGTCCACCTTGTGGGGGGCCTGCCAATGCTTCGTCATCCGGTACGTAGTCGCCACTCAATAACGGAATTTATAAATCATGTTCAATGCCATATATTAACGACGAAATGTGATGAAAATAAAATGAATATGAAATCCAAAACAAAATTATATTACACGGACAAAAAATAAAAGTTGTCAAGTTGGGAATAAACCTTAACCGAAGGCTCAAGGCCGCAGGACGAAATATCGCAAGACATATTAGGACTATTCCTTATGGGCCGGACCGAAATAGCACTGGAATATGTCCCTAAAATAGGATGGGACGGAATTGAAAGCTGACAACTTTTTAACGGTTATTAAAGTAAAATGGTCTGAAAGATTTATTAGTTTTAAAATTGTCTTCTATTAAGTAGGTCCTTCATCTTGTGTAATGGGACGAGTTATTGTGATTTATATCTAACGAAAATTGTTAGGATTTTTATACAGGATATTATTTGTTTCAATTCAAAAAAATTCTTGTTAGTCAGACCACAAAACTGAACAACTTTTTAATAGAAACATCTTTTACAAGGTTGAAAAACAAGAAAAATACTCGTAACTATAACACATGGCGGCGCGAGAGTACTGTTCTAGATTTCTGATTAGAAAGTAATTTTTACAGATATTCCGTCCATTTCATTGAAAAAGTTGTTTAATATGGTTGACTGATCCGAAAAACAATGTTTCAGTGACTTATTGCGTAATTTAATTGAAATATGCAAACAGTAAAATAATATTGGATTTTTCTCCTACTTTTCATTTAATAAATTGTATATTGTGATTGACTGTGCCGTATTCATACATTACTTTTTCTACCCGCCCGGTGAAGCTGTGACAGCCAATAAGGCTAACAGCAAGGTCATCTAAAAATAAATGGTACAGCAGCACTGCACTAACTAAAAACTATCAACCGCAAACTTAAATTTGTAATGCCATACACATTGTATGGAAATACAAACTTTTATTTACGTTTTTCCAAAAAAAATGTTCAAACGAAATATACAGATCAATGCAGAATTCAAATTGTCAAACATTAAAACAAACAAACTTCAAACGATTTCGAGTAAATCACATGTTTAACTTTTGGTAGTACTGGAACACCCTTTATATGAATTTTCACAGATCAATGGATACTACCGTAGGATACTTGCATGCACATTTTTTTAATTTCCCTACACATGTTCCTTATGGATAATTGTTCAGTTTGGTCTACTGAGCAAGCCCTTTCAGTTTTTGGTACACCCTGTGTACTAAATTTTATTGAAAAAAAATCATAAATAATATTCAGTCAGGTAGACAACCAATCCAGGATTAATATTATAGAGAATTTTAATAAACTCAATGGAACCAATTTTGGGTAAATCAAATATTTACGTTTTGGTGGTACAGGAACACCCCTTATATGAAATTACACAGATCAATTGATACTGGTGCATGATATCTTACATGGAGATGCTTGGTCATGCAAAGTTTCATCAAGATTCTATGAGTCGTTTTTGAGAAAATTCCAATTTTTAATTTTCGTTGTATACCCTCAAAATGAGAGCCAGAAGAAAACCAATCAGAACCCTTCGATGGATTTACATAAAACTCCTAAATTCAAAATATGGTGTCAATCGGACCATTCGTTTAGCCGCTAGGCCAAAGCGTGACGGACAGACCGACCGACCGACCGACCGACCGGCCGACGGACGGACATTTTTGGGAGACTTGTTTTTTATGATGTATAAGTGATATAGAACACATTTTTGAGAAAATTAGAAAAACTTTTTTTTCACGAATACAATACCTTTCTCGCTCCGCTCGAAAGTAAAAATCTTAAATAAATACTTTTTCTTACATCTAGTACAGACGGCCGCAATTTTTTCGCTTTGACCTTGATTGGGCGTTTGTATCGTAGCCATATCGTAGCACTAATACAACTAATACTGGGGCCGTAAACAAGAAGCTTCTATAATTTTTAATTCGTAAACGCCGTTGGAATGTTATTAAAAATGTACATATTGACGTAAGCTAACGAAATCTTGCGTGACAGTTACCTAATGTCGATCCCATACATTTTCATTATATTATTATATTACATAGGGTATACCAAACCTGAAGGATGTGAATCTGCCCATTAAACTGAACAACTTTCCCTGAGGAACATAGGTGGAAATATGAAAAAAGAAATTTTACCTCCCATAGAAACTGAATAAGGTAGCATTTCGTATGGGAGTCAAAAATTTTTTTGGGGACAGTTGTTCAGTTTCATGGGCCAAATCACATCCAATACCATTTTAATACACCTTTTAGAAAGCCATTTGTCTAGATACCCTAGTTTTGTTAACATTTACATGGTGCCGTGCGTACATCACATATTTGAATGTACTAGGCGCTCATAAACACGAAGAACCATCCTCAGATCAGTCGGAAGCCGTATTACCTGATTTGCACGAATTCGTAAGCGGGTGCTATCTGAGTATCTGCGTATAAATAAGGATTTACGTGACGTTTATAGTTGGGAATAATAAGATTTTGTACATATTGAGGTGTTGGTATTTGTCGCGGGAATGCGGAGTGTGTTGTTTTAGTTTAGTTTCTGTGCTATTTTTTAAGCAATGATGGTCTGTTTGATGGAGTGCTGTTGATTGGGTATGAATCCCGTTCCGGTCAGATATATATTCTTTATTGTGCACAAATTACATAAAATTGTAGTCAACATAAAATTTGTTTACAAAGGTGAGCTTATCTCTATCTCTTCCAGCCAACCTAGCTGGTGTGAAAGAATGACATGAAAAGGGGCACAGGAATGTGCATTTAGAAGTGTGAAACGAGAATTAAAAAAAAATACATATGTTTTTGATAAATAGCAAACTAGCATAAAATATGGAGAAAAAAAAATACCTACTTATACCACACACTAATATACTTAAAATTACAATATAAACAATAAGGCATATATAAAGAAGGATAAACATACTTTTAAAATACATACATACATAAATACTTACATAAACTAAAAATAATATTATAATGATTGCGATAAGTAGTGCTCTTAGATATATTTATATTCAAAGTAAAAAATACAAAAGGCAAAGCCAACGTGTCAATGGAATAAGCGAAACCCTCTTACACCCCAACTGATTTTTATTAAAATAAATCTATCCCCGTAAAAAATCTTAAAAAATGATTTTTTAAATCTAGATATTGTTATTTTAAAGTTTCATCACTGTACGTTAGTATTATATAGTCTAAGATCACTGTTTTAGTGTCATTGTTGTTCTAGTCCGCGCACGCCACGCCAACTTCCCTCCCCTCCTCACCGCTCATGATCCGCGCGGCGTCACTGCGAGCTCGCGTATCCACAGAAATATTTAGAATAGAAGCGGCAAAAATTTAAATAATAATAAAAAAATACCCCTATCAAAAACCCGTGAAATTGATTCTACTCTCGATTCTGAACAAACTATTTTCTCAGTTTCGCTTATTCCGTTAACACGTTGTAGAGACCATTTGGCGGCTCGAAAACTCTGACAGTCCAGGTTGGACGCTAGCTATAGTTCGTCCATCCCAAGAATGTTAGTTATCGCTTCCGCCGCTGGTAGCCAACCCCGTAATCAATCAAAATAATAGAGTCAAATACAAAATGACTATCTGAAGGCAAACCTTCGAAAGAAGCAGTTGTTTCCTTTGTGTGTTACCTAAAAAACGAAGAAACAAAAACTTTTTTTGCCGTTTAACACCATTGTGAATACACCTTTACCTTGCATTTGCATTAATGACTTCTAAGATCGAGAGCTCTATCTTTTATTCGCTCAAAGCACATCGAGTGATATGTTTGTGCTTATAATCGCTCGAGATTCAAACTAAGGTATTTTTGAATACCAGATGTTAGTGTAAACACTGTGATCCTTGAAACTGTGCATTGAGACCATGAAACTGAACAACTTTCCCCAAGGAACATAAGTCGAAATACGAAAACAAACTTTTGACTTCCCATAGAAACTGCACCAGCTGATTGCGCATTTTGTATGGGAGATGAAAAATTTTTTTTCGTATTTCGACCTATGTTCCTTAGGGAAAGTTGTTCAGATTCATGGCCTGAATGCACAGTTTCAAGGATCACAGAGTTTACACTAACACCCTGTATATTGACTGCAACGACTTTAGACCTACTAGTATTATTATTTGGGTACTAAACATAATTATCGTTCTACGTTCGGGAAAGGAATAAAAGATCAAAAAGGCATACCCTGGACACTGCATACATCGAGCGCGAATTTGAAATTGGAAGGTCGCGTAGGCCCGCATATTCAGTACAAAAGACCCTCAGAAGCACCACAAGAATCTCGCGGGCGGGTGCGCGCGGGGGTGGATTGTAAGTGGGGCGGAGTGTGTCCGTTCTATATGATAGTACTATTATTATTATTATTTATTCAATTTTAGATTACAAAGAAAAAAAAATATTCTGTAGTTTTTTTTTGTATTACTTTATTCTGTGATCTAGGTCTAGTTAGCCCTCCGGTTTGCAAAGGACGGGTGGCACCACCCTGAGTAAAACCATCTCTGTGTGCCCTCGTCAAGTCCATTAGCTTAATTTATCCTCCAGGTAGAGTGTCAGTCCCAAATGTGCTAAGTCGATGCTTTAATTTATTGCCTAAAGACTCGTAATTCCCTGAGAGGACTGTTTCAGGGGCTACCTCCCGTCCACTAGCGCCCCCATCAATTAAAAAAATATTACTCGTTAAATACAAAATTTATCGAAAATCCGGAAAGACAGATTGAAGTTAAGGTACCTTTGTTTATTTAGAAACTATTTACTCTGTAAAATAAAGTTCACTGTAGTTACAGATACAAAAACTGCTAAAAGTGGCCGTTTTTCGCACTTTTTGTATCTGTAACTGCACTGAACTACATTTTTCAGAATTGATGGGTTCTGAATAAACTAGGGTGGACCTTCACTTCAATCTGTCTTTCCGGATTCTCGATAAGTTTTGTATTTAGCCAGTAATATTTTTTCAACTGACGGGGGCGCTAGTGGACGGGAGGTAGCCTCTTAAGGAGATCAATTTTATGATGAACAATATAGTTATAAAAATATTGTTTTCTTCAACCACCTAAAAAATGTGACCGGCATGCATAATTTTAATACTAGAAACACAAAAACATTGTAAAATGCCGTTTTGACTTTTAACAAGTAGTCTGTAAAGAATCTACTTACATTGAATAAACTTATCTAAAACGGGCAATTAGTGATAACCGTGATGACTACAGAATATTTTTTTTTTATTTGAATGGGCTTACTTTTGACCTCGATCTAGTCTTGAGGACTACGAGGATGAGGTCGACGATGGGACGAACTTGCCCAGAAAAAGCCTACTCACTCGCGATTTGAATAGATTCGGGTACCACGCATTTTTCCTGTAAAAGTATGGAGGGAGCTCCTTGTCCAGCAGCGAACTTCTAAAACGACGTTATTATGGATTAAATCGATGGCTGCGCCACTACATCCTATTTTTTAGGGTTCCGTACCTCAAAATAAAAAAAACGGAATCCTTATAGGATCACTTTGTTGTCCGTCTGTCTGTCTGTCTGTCAATACCCTTTTTCTCACGAACGAGAAGAAGTATCAGGTTGAAATTGATAACGAATATTAAGGTCCATAACCACACAAGATCTGAAAATTTCAATTTTTTACAACGACGCAATCAAAAGATATGGCTTTTAATGTCCTCATCTCCATACATTTATGCAAAAAAGCAAAACCTACAGGGTACTTCTCGTTGACCTAAAATTATGAAATTTGGCAAGAAGCTAGGTCTCACAGTACAAATAAAGGGAAAAGTCTAAAATCAGTATATACTTCAATTTTTCTCAAAACTAATAGTAACCAATTAAGGTGAGCTCCCGTTTCAAGAACTTTTCTATAAAAGAGGGGCAAGTTGGATGGTCGCGGAGTTTTTGAAATCAAAGAGCAAAAGCTTTTAGTATATCATATGGTAGATAGGTACGGAACCCTTAGGGCACGAGTCCGACTCGCACTTGGCCGGTTTTTTTTGCATTAAGAGGCTACCTCCCGTCCACTAGCGCCGCCATCAGATAAAAAAATATTACTCGCAAAATACAAAACTTATCGAAAATCCGGAACGACAGATTGAAGTAAAGGTACCCTAGTTTATTTAGAACCTATTTACTCTGTAAAATAAAGTTCACTGTAGTTACAGATACAATAACTGCTTAAAGTGGCACTTTTTGTAAATTTCTAAATAAACTAGGTTACCTTTACTTCAATCTGTCTTTCCGGATTTTCGATATGTTTTGTATTTAGCGAGCAATATTTTTTTAACTGGTGGGGGCGCTAGTGGAAAGGTAAAAGTGGAAATATGGGAGAGAGGCCTTTGCCTTGCATAAAAATAGTATAATATGACACACTATATGCAGTCTAAAATGCATGCTAAATCGATTCATCTAAAAATAACAACGTAAAAACCAAGACAGGTTGGCTCTAAGTTAAATAAGCACCAGTGAATGACCTATGGCAGTGGCACGGAAGACCGCGGCATTGTATTAATAGAAACCAGTTTCAACTATCTTAAATCTTTAATCTTTCGATCAATACTATCATTATCTGTTCTGTGTTCGTCGAGTTAAGTCGTTGGCCTTTACCATAGATCAGTAAAGTATAGAAAGGATTATATGAATAGATTTTGTTATATTAATAGATTTTTGAAGTGAAAACTTCTTTAGCGGCGCTTGGCACTTTTTAAGAATGGTAAAAAATGTTACACTCGCGTCAGATGTCGCGTCAGATCTAGCGTCAGAACCGTAGCCTGATCGAAAAAGCGTCAACTGTCAACCGTATTGTTATTACAATACGACATCAAAGAAGTACGCGAGCAATGGCGCGATTGACCCTTACAAAAAGCATAATATTCAAAAATGCAAGTTTTCACTTCTGCCGGCACTTCCGGAGTGCAACCCGTCTTTTTTTATATGAGTTTTCAGTAACGAAACTGTATTGAAGATTTGGAGCTCTATTTCAGAAAATGTATAGCGAAAAGCCATATAACGTCCAATAGAAAAAATGTAAGGGTCACATCATCGCCGAAAGATGCAGTAAAGATGGCATATTTATTTACTTAACCTAGTCATTTTATAATAGTTTATTGTTAAACATGATGAATTGTGTATGTACAATTTTTTTCAAAAAAGATTCGGATACTTTATCTAAAAACTTTCCCCCGCTGGAAAAGGTTTTATCCCTCCCGGCGCATAATGTCACGCTCGCAAAATGTCACACTAGGGTTCACCATATCAAAATGTCACGTTCGCATAATGTCACACTTAATCGTGACATTGTGCGAACGTGAAAAGCTCTTAAATAGGTATTCGAAAGAAATAAAATAACATATTGTACCAAAGACAATTTCAAAAACCGGCCAAGTGCAAGTCAGACTGGCACACAGAGGGTGCCGTACCACTAAGGTAAACATACAGTCTTAGTTAGTTAGGACACGTATTCATGCTGAAGTGTATTAAATGCGCGCGAGTCCGACATGCACTTGACCAGTTTTTTATTATTTACTATAAACATACAAATTTATGTTCACGTTTTTACGATAGATCTATAACCAAAAAATAGAGCAAAATTCGCCTAAAAACAAGTTGTTAGTAGGGAAGCCGCCCCTAAATGTTTTTATTTTTATTATTTGTTGTTATAGCTACAACAGAAATACATAATCTGTGAAAACTTCAACTGTCTACCTATTACGGTTCATGAGATACAGCCCGCTGACAGACAGACAGACATCGGAGGCATGAAAAATAGGGCCCCGATTTTCACCCTTGGGAAAGGAACCCTATAATCTTACAACGTAAGTAATATAGACAACACTAACCATACAAAATATCTTACAGACTTTATTTCTTCCTTCACAAAGAATGTAGCTTCAAATATCTTTGCCAAAAGAGCAAATCTTCATTGCTCTAGAAGTTATGAATGTCGTAGACAAATTGTGAAATTCGTCACTTTACATAATGCCCAGGTATATTTTTAAGGATAAAGAGACCGGGCTCCTAGTTCCCAACGGCCACTGCGACCTGCATATAGTAGCCAAATACCCAGGTATATGGCGCGTCCTTTCGTTCCCGACACTCACCAGCCGCTACCGTTAGGCCGGTATTTCACTGGGACACCACGGTGGCGCGACTGGTTGCGCCACTGGTGTCCGTAACTAGACACCAGTAAAGACACCAGAGTCGCCACACCCTACGGCCACAGTATTAAGGGCTATATTTTACTGGGAGTGGTAGCGCGACCAGCATCCTAGCTGGTAGCGGCGACTGGTTGCGCTGCCATGGTGTCCCAGTGAAATACCGGCCTTAGAATCACTGGCGACATACGCCATACGATATCCGTACGATAGTGATATTAATCACTTACTTGTATCTAGCATGCATCCTGCATAGAAACAAACAAAACTGTGTCCACGTACGCCGCACGACATCACCTAGCGACATTAATCACTCAAGCGATATTAATCACTTGATGGCAACTGCAGATGCATGCATCCTGCAGATTCAGAATACTTATTGAATGTCTTGCAGAATACAATGCAAATAGAGCAAGCCATTGACCTATTACACTGGCACTGTTTACAGGAAGAAAAATTTTGACTTTATGCCACATTTTCTCACTTTACCTGAAAATTCTACGGGTCATGGATAAACCCGTAGAATAGATGGTTAGGTCAGTGTTTTATCGCTTGCATGTCGAACGATATTTGTAGCTTACATGCATTCGACAAAGATCGGCGCTGTTCACGGGTCATTGTGTTACTCGTGTGTGGTCGCAAGATAACCCAACTCAACCTAAAATATACCACTGATCTAAAACCAAATACAACCTGACGTCGCTGTTTTACAATTTGCCGGCAGTTTGTACAAAGCCGCATTAAAAAATTTGCCTGCGACATGAATACAGCTATTTGGCAAGCGTCTCGGGCAATCGTTTGTCTGGTCAGTTATTGCGTGTCAATAGCTCGGGAGGACTAGCCGAGGACGAGGGGTCATCAATGAACGATTCTTGTTGATTGCCCTTTTTGGGTCGACAGTTTTCCT
The DNA here is from genome assembly GCA_947532105.1 of Athrips mouffetella. Classification (NCBI taxonomy): domain Eukaryota; kingdom Metazoa; phylum Arthropoda; class Insecta; order Lepidoptera; family Gelechiidae; genus Athrips; species Athrips mouffetella. The sequence continues at coordinate 3,268,807 of OX383968.1, read as the reverse complement.
TTTCATATTGGGACGAGTTCAGGTCAAGGCTTTGGTGCGAATTTAGTAGAAGATATTAGATACCTAACTAAAGTAAGCTAAAGTGTACAAGGTCGTATGCCAATTCAAAAGATATATGTACGTACATTAATAAAGAGCAGTTAATAACTTCATATAACCCGAATCTATTCGAATCGCGAATGATTAGGCTTTTCTGGGTGAGCTTATTCCATCGTCGACTTCCTCTCTGCGTCTTTAAGTTACCTTCGGAATCGGGCGATCGAGCTTTGCTTTGTAGAGTGTCAACGCTCACCAAGAGATGGCGACGTAGAGTTTTTGTATATGTTACATATTTATATATGTCACCGGAAAATTATAAGGATCTTTTTCCTCGTTCATCAATTTCCTTGTAAGTTGATCAACTTTCGAAAAATCATAAACGGCAGTTAAAATGTATTATATTACAAATAGATTTCTGATCAATTTACGAAATCTCGCGGTAAAATGATCCGACGAACGCGAGGTGAACGCTGATTGGTTGAATGTCTCACTTGCTATTTACTCTTGCCACCAATGACAATCAGAGAACAGATTTTTAGTTTAAATTGTACACTGAGCAGCGATTGGACCATACGTGTATGATTTGACATGTTGAAAAATCGTTAGTTTATCTACTTTCCGGCAGGAAGCCAATTCAGGACGTACCAGGACCAAATTCAGGACGTTCTGAATAAAGGCCAGGTTAAAAGTACCCTAAACCGACGAGCATGTATGAAAGGAATGATAAAAGTACAGGAAGCAAGGGAAGTATGTCAGGATCGTAGCAGGTGGAGGACTGAGGTATCTGCCTACCCCGACGGGAAAGAGGCATGATGTTATGTATGTATGTAAGTAATACATTTCAACTGCCGTTTATGATTTTTCGAAAGTTGATCAACTTACTAGCAAATTAATCAACGTACGGTCTTTATCATTTTCCGGTGTCATATACAAATATTGCTCGTTTAACAGTAGTAACTCGTAAGATTTCAGTTGGCCTACTCAAATTGTGACATCGAAATATCCACTACTTTTTTCATAAGGTCACAACAAACATTAACCTGAAACTGTTCCGCACATTTTCTAATATGTATGATGGCATTTTTATGTAGTATTTCTTCAACTTTGTCGGTCAGGGTGGCATTTACGACTTAATGTGAACGAACAGCACGGAAAAACGTGGTCGTATTTTATAAAATGTCACAATTTTGAAACGAAGCACAAAAATACTTTCATATAATCGAAGAAAAATTTTAGATTTCATATTCGATGGTCGTTTTCAAAACTCGTCAGAAATCTGACACTCGATCGATGTCATATGTGGACAAACCGCTATACGATCAATTTTATTACGTCTTGTTTAATCGATAAATTATTCGATTTAGTAACCGATTAACATTTGTTGATGTAAGTAATAAAATTGTAAATATACTAATATTGAAATAATAATAATCTAAATATATAAAATTGCTTGTCCTGACTGACTGACTGATTCATCAACGCCGAGCCGTAACCGCTATAGATACAGATCTGAAATTTTGTACACAGGTTTTTTGCACGTCAAAACCACCTACTAAGAAAGGATTTTGGAAAATTCATCTTCCAAGGGGGTGAAATAAGGGATGAAAGTTTGTATGAAAGTCCTTTGTTTCTTGAGCTAGATTCACACAAATTTGAATTCAAGCTTTTGGTAAAAAATAAAACAACACGTGTTTAAGCATTTCTTAAAAATCACCCTTAAAGGGGGTGAAAAAGGGGATTATTTTTTTCCGTATGGTGGTCTATCATTTTTAAGGGTAGAATTATATAAATTTGTTTTTGAGTTCTTGGTAAAAAATAAAAAGCACGTGTTTTAGAATTTTTCAAAATTCATCCCCTAAGGGGGTGAAATAAGGGATTTAAGTTTGTATGATAGTCCGTCAATTTTGAAGTTAGGATCTTCAAAATTTGTATTTAGACTAAGGACTAAAAGTAAAGTTTCGTGTGTTATTGGAAATTTAACACCCTAAGGGGTGAAAAGGGGGATGAAGTTGAAAATCCTTCATTTTCAAATTAAAATCCACTAAATTTATTATTTAGGCATGAAGGTTGTAATTCTGTGGAACGTACATCACTGTCATTGAAATTCCACCCCAAATTCCACCCTAAAAGAGGGAAATGGGGTGAAAAAGTCTAAAAACCAATATGTGTATCGTTTGTATGGTTCATCGGGTCGCTGAATACGAAAACTAAAACAATTTTGAAATCCAAGGGAGGGGGAGGGGGAGAGGGAGAGGAGGAGGGAGAGGGAGGGGGAGAGGAAGAAAAATCTATTCGTTCATGCCTTCACACGAAACTGATTTTCTAAATAAACAGATTACCGTACTAGCTCCCACATAAGCTTTTAAGTACATATTAGTCTACTAATATCGATAGCCTGACACATTACGTAAATATCCATAGAATGTCCCGTCTACCTCATTTGTTACTCTAATCTTGTGTTTAAATTTAGCACGGGCACGATCACGCTGCGCTTTTGTGCAGATACGACCGATTATTGTGAACTCGCTTTACTTACAGTTTTGACCAAATGAAAGGTCTAACTAAATTGGCAGTGTTATAGACCAGATCTGAAGAGCTTTAGATTGTAATGTAATGTTTAGAATGGGGGTTGGAGTTACAATGGTTCGCTTTGGAAATTCAAAGGATTTTGAACAATATTCACGTCTATTGAAATTATTATGAAGGCATTGAAGAGGAAGGAAAATGTTCAATTGATAAGATAAATATAACAGCATCCAGAAAACATAATTCAGTAAAGTTATATTTTTGGAGATACTATTATAGAAAATGTAAGAAGGTTTTTCCGTAATAAGGTTAATCAGTATAATAGAAAGTTGCTTTTCTGTGAATACATATTTTTATTGACTGATAGACCAGAATAGAAGTAATCATATTTTCCACGTACCGCACGTCAAAAGATCTGTGGGAGGTCACTAACAATGCTTGCCGCATGTATGGGACCCTCAAAATTGAATATTGAGTAGAGCATACTTGGTTTCAATGTATTACCAATTCTAAGACAGTTCAACCATTCATCATCATATCCTGTGGGTCGTAAGATCGATGACCGACCTCAACCCTGGTGATATGTATAATGTAGTAGAGTCCCGTGTGGTGCCGGCAAAGAATAGTACCGACCCTTACATACCCGTGGGTGTCGTCAGAGGCGACTAAGGGTTATAAACTGGCGGATGGGCAGCAGCATCCTCCTTTGCATCTAACATCTTACGTACTGCGGTCATCTACAACCGCGGTCCATGGTGCCAGCCGTAACGCTAACAAGCGAGGTGACTATTGTACTTCCCCTCTACATTTTACCAGCAAACGCTAGAATTCTAGTGGGAGCTCCCTGTACTGTAGTGGACGTTTTTCGCTCATTTTTGCATTTTTCTCAAAATCTGTTCCCATAATATTAATTATAAAACAGCTATATTATTATGCATAACATATTGAATAATGTGTAAAAGTTTTGGCATCATAGATTAAAAGGAAGGTACTAAAGAAAAACGGTTTAAAAGCAAAAAGGAGAGGTAACTTTGGATTTTTTTATGGCGTACAAAATATATTTAATCGTGTTTCAGAGTCGGCCATATTATTGTAAAGATACTTAATTATCACATTTTTTTTCACGGCCATTTATTCATCACCTTACGTTAAAAACCTGCTCAAGTGAAGCTTATTTAACTCTTATCAGCCCCTTAAAACAGAAAAACCGGCTAAGTGCGAGTCAGACTCGCGCACCGAAGGATCCGTACGACTAAGGTAAAAATACCATCTTAGTCATGGATGCGCAGTCACGCAGAAGTGTATTATATGCGTGTGAGTCCGGCACTCACTTTACCAGTTTTTATTATTTGTTGTTTTTCTATAGCTACAGTTGCTAGTTTTATACAAAGCACAAGTCAGATCTTGCATGGAGAATTGCTGCCACCTTTGGGATGGCTCAGCCAAATACCAACTAGCCGCTCTAGACTTGATCGATCGCAGAGCCAAGAAGCTCGTTGGTGATGAGATGCTAGTGAAAACCAAGTTTCACAGCCTAGCCCACCGGCGCAAAATTGCATGTCTGTCGGTCTTTTACAGATTGTACTTCGGAGAGTGTGCCCAAGAGCTCCATGAGCTTATTCCGCCATCCCCCTTCTACCATCGGGAATCCAGACGCACCGCAGGATATCACCCATATCTGGTTGATATTCCACACATTCGCACAAAGCGCTTTGAAACATCCTTTATAATGCGCACAGCTAAGGAGTGGAATTCTCTGCCTGCGTCTGTGTTTCCGAGCTCTTATAACCCGAATCTATTTAAGTCGCGAGTGAATGGGCGTCTGTGTTCCCGAGCTCTTATAACCCGAATCTATTTAAGTCGCGAGTGAATGGGCTTCTTCTGGGCAAGCTCGTTCCATCGTCGACCTCATCTCTGTCCTCAAGGCTAGATCGAGGTCAAGAGTAAACCCATACATAGTAAAAAAAAAAAAAAGCTTATGCAGTATAAACATACCAATTTTCACGCTTGTGAGTGTTCCCGTTTTTACAATACAGCTAAAACAAAAATCGAGTAATAATCCTCTAAAACGCGTTTTAGTAGGTAAGCCCTCCTTAATTGTTTTTATTATTATTATTATTTGTTATTATAGTAGCAACAGAAATACATAATTTATGAAAATTTTAACTGTCCACCTATGAAATACAGACAGAAAGACATTGGAGGCATATGATAGACATAACAGGGTCCCGTTTTTCACCCTTTGGATACGGAACCCTAAAAAAGCTTTCGTTGCCTAGGTATAAACTGATATCTTCGAACCTACAACTTACCACTATAACCGGTGTGGGACAGCCTTCCGAATACTGAAAGGGCATGATCAGTCAACGTAACTGAACAACTTTCAGCGAACAAAACCTTCAGGAAATGAAAAAAAATCGGCTTCTCCATACAAAATCTCCAATCAAGTTTGCGATTTTGTATGGAGAGGCCGATTTTTTTTTTCATTTCCTGAAAGTTTTGTTCGCTGAAAGTTGTTCAGTTACGTTGACTGATCATGCCCTTTCAGTATTCGGAAGGCTGTCCCTTACACCCGGTATATAGTGGCCGTTTCACCCGTGAACCGTATAATGTACACATCCCTTGAAATTGGAATACGATAGTGAGTACCCCGGTGCTTTGTGACTGAAATAGCCAACTGAATGGATTCTCCAGACAGGCTTTGCACAAAGACTCAAAGCAAATACACAAACATGCCACCGACCCATCTAATAGCTTTGTCAGTATATTTTATAGATTGTATAAACTGAAGCTTTGAAATCATTGCAACCAAATGAAGGGTTAAAACATATATGCATTTAGCTCCTAGAATCTCGTATAAAACAGAAAATTTTTGTACGGTTTCAGAATCAAACAAAGTGAACAAAACCCCCGGGAAACATACCACTACTTATACTCGTAGGAACCGCACGTAAATATTTATGTATTTATGTAAACTATAACATCAAATTCGTTATCCTTACAGGAGTGGAATACCAATGCGATAACGAAAAAATATTACACATTATTTCGTATTCATCATACAACGTCCACTGCAGAAATTCAAAGTTTTTTCGCAAAAACTCGTGGTAAAATTTGGACGGGAAATACCATAGTCACCACACTTGTTAGTGTTGCGGCTGGCACAATGGACCACGGTTGTTGGTGACCGCAGTATATAAGATGGTACGATACACAGAAGGATATTGCTGCCCATCCTCTGCTTCATAGTGCCTAAGTCGCCTCTTACGACACGCACGAGTAGAGGAGGATTAAGACTATTCTTTTCCGGCACCACATTGACCATATTATGCATTCGAATAAAATATAAAATAATATTTATTGCCTAGAAAACATGACATAAAACTTGTACCTATAAAAGAACAAAAAAAAACAAAAGATACCAGTCTCAGCTAATGCTCAGCATTCGATAGGTAGTATGACTCGCGCTGTATCATCCATTCCACCAACGTAAAAGCACAACATTAGTTTTTGTAATTTTATTATTAGTCTGTAAACGTAAAACGATTCAGTAAGTCTGTTTTACATGCGTGCCGAACTAACATTAAAGTTCTTTATTAATTCAAACCTACTAAAATATTCTTTCAATTTCTTTGCGCCTATGATTTTATGAAGAGTATTATTGGCTTTTCGTAAATCAAAATAAACATACTACAGTCTAATGAAAATAAATAAGAAGTGTTGGAAAAAACAACAAACGCGGGTTCGACTCCCGCCCAGAGCAAACTCTATAGTGTTTTGGGAATTAGAAATTCAGGAGGAGCTGAAAACGAAGTCTGGATGATGATGTATGACGATGATGACGTTGATGACTTAGAACAATTTAAGACATGAACTCACTAACTACTCTTAACTACTAATAAGCCCATCTGTCTTAGGCCCGAATCACACATAAAGGCATACGGCGAGGGCGAGGTGCAGGCGAGTTGCCAGCACGGTATGGGCGTGGAACGGATACGGTAAAGACGCGAAATTAGGTAAAAATAAAATAAAAAAAACAAGGAGCATGCGGCGAAACGGAATGCCTGCACCACGTCGCTTGTGTATAGTTTACGACGCATCTGTTTTTTTTGTATGAACAAGTTTTAAAGTTTCTTTTCCTTTCTACTCGACTGTCCCTCTCCCTTGTCGTTTGCCTTATTATAAGTGTAATTCAGGCCTTACGCAGTTCTTAACTCTTCGTAAATAAGTAATTTATCAATTCAAATAATAACAAATGCAAGAAAATTGATCTTTAACCATGAAAGTCTCGGCCTTCTTGTGGAATATTTACAAAGCGATTTAGGTATATTAATAATTAATATCCGAAACGTCTATTTAATTCCAACATAAATTTATAATGGTTTGGTTTTGGTCCACTGGTAAAGGATTCTGTTTTGCGTCTGTAGGGAAATACGCTCACGATAATAATTATTATCTACTTTTTTGAAGTGAAAACTTCTTTAGCGGCGCTTGGCACTTTTTTAGATGGGTAAAAAATGTTAAACTCACTTCAGATGTTTAAGTTTTGAAGTGAAAACTTTAGCGGCGCGTCAGATCTGACGAAGATTGTCTATATGTAATATAAATTTTCATGTTTGTCTACTGGAGCGCATTAAATGAATATTGTATGTATGTACTTTTATACTGATAAATAAAACAATTCGTGCGAAATTATTCTCTAACCATTCCAAAATATTTAAAAATGCACATTGCACAAAATTGATGTTTAAGTTTTCACTTCTGCCGGCACTCCCGGAGTGCAACCCGTCCTTTTTTTTTATTCTAACGCTTACCAACACATTTCAACAGCTAATTTCAAAAGCAATTGGTTAAAGCTGTCAGAAAAAACAAGTTTGTAAAACAATGTTATTCTTTCCGTCAAATATACTCTGGATTAAGTCATGGCTGTAAAATGAGTTGGTAAGCATTGGAATAAAGGTAAAAATTGGATTATACTACTCGTATACTATCTCTCTTGGCTGTTCTCTTCCTTTTCGATCACGAATGTTAAGGGCAATACACACCAAAGCCGCCGGCCCGCCGACACAGCCCGCCGACACAACGCGGCGGCCTATTAAAAAGAATCATGCCGACAATCCGCCGACATGTCAGCGACTTGCGTACATACAAATGTTGAGCCGCCGACATGTCGCCGACAAAGTTTTCCGCCGTGTAATGAGTGAAGTTGCCAACATAGCCCGCCGACAAAAAGTTGCCAACATATGTCGGCGGGTCGGCGACTTTGGTGTGTAGATACCAAACGCCGGATGGGTGACCGTTAGCGGTATAATAACTAAGGTCTTTTCAGACTCTCTAAAGCACTTAAGATCGTATTAATAAATTTCTCTCAAGTGTAAGATGCTCATAAGAACCTCTTTTTTTTCCTTCTGTATACCTCTTTCTTCCTTTCTGCTCTCAAGAGGTATACCAAAGGATAAACGAGGTTCTTAAGAACAATTTCACATACATACATAACATCACGCCTCTTTCCCTGTGGGATAGGCAGAGACCGCAGCCCTCCATCTGCCTCCTACTTGACGTACTTCCCTCGCTTCCTCCTCTACTTTCATTAACCCTTTCATACACGCTTGTCAGTTTCGGGTACTTTTAACATGGTCTTTATACTATGAGTAACGGAAAGGTATGATAATACTGAAGGGGGTAAATCTGCCTATGAAACTGAACAACTTTTCCCAGGACCATAGGTCGACCATACAAAATGTGCCATCAGCTGATGCAGTTTGATTTTGTTCTATGACCTATGTTCTTTGGGAAAGTTGTTCAGTATCATGAACAGAATCACACCCTATAGTATTATTGAATTTGGCCATGTAACGAGATAGAGGCTTTCCCTTCCATCGTTTCCATTTACTCTCGCCTGGTAAATCTCTTCGTTAATTTTCGCTCATTCATCCTCTCTACATGATCAAACCATCTCAGCATTCTTTTATTACACTATTTCAATATAACGCTTGAGAGGAATTTTTTTTTTCTTCAACTTCTTTTTATTCCTTCGGGTGTGTGTTGCCAGTGATGACATATGGCACCGAGACGTGGCTGCTCACGATGGGCCTTATTAGGAAACTCAAAGTCACCCAAAGGGCTATGCTCGGAGACTCTCTGCGCGATCGAATCAGAAATGAGGTCGTGGACGTCTTTCAGCTGATATGATGATGATGATTCCTTCGGTATACCTCTTTCTTTCTTCTCTCAAGAGGTCGATGGAACATACCGAGGTTATTGAGAGCGATTTAACACTTGAGAGGAATTGATGAGACTAATTATAATACAGATTCAGTTATTTGTTTTTTGAAAAAAATATTTTAAAATTTTAATAGGGTACATTAAATGAGTATTAAAACTTTGTTAAGGTTGTGTGTAACTATTAAAAAGTAAATAGTAATAAAGTTTTGCTCTTTAACGTTTCAAACTCCCCAAAAAAATTTCAAACAAATTTTGTTGCAACCTTTATAATAAATAACATTTATAATGCTACATAATCACAACTTTATTCATTCACAGAACTAATGTTATGAAAACTGACTGTATAATTTCATAATCAACGTAGCATTAGCATATAAAATGTAGCACACGTGGGTAGAAAAGGTCAATATTTATATTAGGAATGTTGTAACATTTCTGATATTGGGAATTTTCATTACTTTATTTAGTACAAAATAAACGATTCAAAGCTTTTTTAAAATTAATTGAGACTGACCATTTTCTTTTACCACAACCAAGCATAAGTGAGGTATAATCTGGTGATATACGGTGATATACCGGAAGACGAAGCGTTGGTAGCCCCCCCACAAGGTGGAACGACGATCTGTTCAAGGTCGCGGGAAGCCGCTGGATGCGAGCAGCGCAGGACCGGTCGTCATGGAGATCTTTAGGGCAGGCCTATTTCCAGCAGTGGGCATCTTTCGGCTGATATGATGATGATGACTATATGAGTTACATTCGTATATATTAGCAGAAGGTAAGATTTAAGTTGTTTTTGCACAGCATGCTAGCGGAGCTTGGACAATAAAATGCTACCTATACCTAACTACACGCGAACAATAAAAAGTAAGCAAAAGACCAATCGGTTTCAGATTTAAGATTTATTTATTCAATATACAGGGTGTCTCATTCAAATCGGTCAGTATGGGAAAGTCTGAAACTATAAGACATACGAAGATTTGTTCTTAGGAACCATGTCACCGATTTTGATAAAAAGAAAAACTGCATTCATACATTTGAAAAAAAAGTGTACCCATATTGTATTGAAAAAAACGGTGGTCACTTCGAACACCTACTATGATAAATTAAAGTATGTAAAAACAATGCATTTTATTCATTTTAGACATCGTGTTTCATAGAGACATTTACTGCTTAAGACCTACACAACCGTTATTTAAACAGAAAAACTGTAAGCTTTTTTTTCAAAACTACCGGGTTCGATTCCCCAGCTGGGTACACTTTTTTTTTTCAAATGTATGAATGCAGTTTTTCTTTTTATCAAAATCGGTGACATGGTTCCTAAGAACAAATCTTCGTATGTCTTATAGTTTCAGACTTTCCCATACTGACCGATTTGAATGAGACACCCTGTATATATTCTTTAAAGATTACTTATTGAACGCCATAACATGCAATTAGTGTGATAAGAAAACGTTGTGGCGTAAAAGAAGACGTAGTGACTAAAATTGAGAAAGGGATGCTGAGATGGTTTGGTCATATACTCGTATAGAGAGGATGAATGAACGATGATTGACGAAAGAGATCTATAAGGCGAGAGTGAATGGAAACGTTGGAAGGGGAAGGCCTCGGCGGACGTGCCAGGACCAAATTCAGGACGTTCTGAATAAAGGCCAGGTTAAAAGTACGCTAAACCGACGAGCATGTATGAAAGGATTGATGAAAGTCAGGAAGCAAGGGAAGTATGGCAAGATCGTAGCAGGTAGAGGACTTTGGTCTCTGCCTACCCCAGGCGTGATATTACGTATGTATGTAACATGCACACAATTGTATTGCAATACTATAATTGTGTAGCGAGTTTTCTGTCGTCGTTTCGGATCGTGCTATGGCAGCGTAAAATAATACCACTGCGGCACGGCCTACTTTAAGAGAAGCTTGTGTTATGATTAATGTAAATTCCAGTGAAAAAAATAGCAACTGTTATGTTACAGTCAAATAACAAAAGCACGACAACGAAGCCATATAAAGTCGAAAGCCCAATTTTATCACTATACGGAAGCATAAACACATTTAGCGTAATTTTGTTAGTTGTCGTACGCATAACAATTTATTTAACGGCTTTCCAATTTCCCTGCGTGACCAAACTAATCCAAAATATACTATTTTCATATAAATCCCGACATGATATCATATCACTACCATCAAACCATTAATTTCATTACGTGTAGGCACTCAAATCGAATCAATTATTTATTATTTAATTTGAACTTGATGACATATATTTTGACGACATTTTTGTTCAACAACAGGAAAAGTTTCGTTAATTTTTTCAAGGCATTTTTGATATCAATGACATTAGGTACAGTCAAAGAGTATCTAGACATGACACTCGTAGCGCGACTTTACAGTGGAGAGCGTGCAGTTAGCAACCGTACTTCATCGCATACCAAAAAGCGACCTGTCAAAGAGTATCTAGACATGACACTCGTAGCGCGACTTTACAGTGGAGAGCGTGCAGTTAGCAACCTTACTTCATCGCATACCAAAAAGCGACCTGTCAAAGAGTATCTAGACATGACACTCGTAGCGCGACTTTACAGTGGAGAGCGTGCAGTTAGCAACCTTACTTCATCGTATACCAAAAAGCGACCTATCTACCATGGTGCACAATGAAAATGTGAGTAAAAAAAAAGCAGTGTTGACTGGGCGCAACCAGGCAAGTTTTGTAGATAGTACATGTTATTTGTGTACCAAGTGCAAAATTTCTACCATTATTGTTGCCTTGCCTAAACCCAGTACTTAAAGGACTTACAATGTCATTTTTAGGTTATGTCAACTCACTAAGTACCAGGGTTGGGCGAGGCAATCCTTTTGATTTTGATAATTCTTAATTAGTCACTTTACTCACTTGGTACACGATTTAGTATAAAAATAATCAGTTTTTTTGTTCATTGTACGAATCGTGCCAGGTTGCGCCCAGGCAACCCTAAGTCGCTTTTTTGTCGACAGCTCTTAGTCTAATAATAAATAAAAATATTGTTCTCAAAAGAGTAGATACATGTTTTACACTGAGATCAGCCAAACTATATAATAGTTTCATATCCTGAAATATTGAGACTAGACGAACGAATCAAATATTTAATTCAAACTTGATTGCTTATTTATTTAGTAAGAGGAAACATTTCTTTCTTTTTCCAATTGCCATATAGAAAAAACAATTACGAACAACTTAATAAATTATGAAGGCATTTTCGATCTCAATAACATGAGTGTCACAAGGGTGCCCTCGGGCGAAAATATTTTTATCAAGATATTTTCGGAATGTACTTACTGGTAAATTCGTAAGCTGCGATTCGCGGCAAAAATCACACTCCAAATTTCACTCTTATACAGAAAATTGCCGTTTCCTTATATTGAATATTTTCGCCCTTTTTTCCTGTTTTTGTAAGTACATTGACCTCACTAACCTTGGTGTCAGAGTTCTTGAGCCGCCAAAGGCCTCTGACATGGCTCATTAACGACTACATATGTAGATAGTAGTCGGGACCAACGGTTTAACTTGCCTTCCGAAGCACGGAATCATCTAACTTTTCGGACAATCAGGTGATTTATCCTGCAATGTCCTTACCAAACTGGGGAAGTCGCAAAAAGGGATTTTTGTTTGACAGTGTCCCCACCGGGTATCGAACCCAGAACCTCCGGATCGAGAGCCGAGCGCTCTAACCACTACACCACGGAGGCTGTTATTACAAATAAACCGATTTTTCTATTGAGAAATAGATCCCTATGAAAATGAAACGGAATGTATTAATACATACATTCGGCAGAAACACTCCAAAAGTAGGCAGAGACTACAACAGATCTTGACATACTTCACTTCCCTTGCTTTTTTACATAAATGACATCACACTTCTTAAGCTGCTTTTCCACCAGGGCTATGCGATGCGAGGGAAGCTGCCAGCAAGAAAATTTCAACAAATGGCAGAGACCACAGCTCTTCAACTGCTGCGATCTTACACGCTTTTCTACGTACTGTCTTTATTTAGAACGTCCTGAATTCAGTCTTGAAATAGTTGAAACGGCTGATAGAACGGCTAATACCCTTATAGTTTGTATGGGAATGCCAAAATAGTATAATATGCAATTAGTGAATAAAAGACGGATTTAAAGCGAGGGCCAGAGATGAATCACGAGCAGAGAGTGATTCATGTAGCGAGTGTTTCATGTGTTAGAATCACGAGCGTAGCGAGTGATTCAAGTGTTAGAATCCTGAGCGACGCCAGTGATTCATGGCCCTCGATTTCAATCCCTTTTATTCAAGAAATGCATACTATACCTTATACCATGACTGCTAGAAAAATAAAGATTTAAACGAAATTATAAATGTAATCTACGAATTTAATGAAGAAAAAAACATTGGTTGTATATATCGAGTATTTTTTGCGCAAGGAGGTTGTATAGTATTAATATGAAGGTCGAATATATTGGTGTGTTCTAAATTCAAACACCAAAATGGTGATTAAAAGTGCTTTTTACGAGTATTCACTAATTAGGAGGGGAATGGTATAAAGAATGTTATTTCGACGCGAAAGTTGTTGAAGTTTGCGTCCTTAAATTTGACCAGGGTTCTTGAAACTGCCCTGTATAATGTAAATTCTATGCAAGGCACGTGTCTAGAGTTTAAAAACTGTTAATAGAAGCCACGTGTCAAAGTCAAGAACCCATATTAGTAAAATTACGGAAGTAGAGATATGCTCGTAAATGCAATTGTTATGACTAATGCTTTTAAAGCTTAAAATAGCTATCTGTAGTTTTGTATTATCAGCGGTTTTGTACAAATGTAGTTAAGTGGTTTTGGGTCGCATCAGATTCAGATAATTTTATTCAATGTAGATTCTTTGCAGAATGCTTATTGAATGTCATGCAGAATACAATGCAAATAGAGCGAGTCTACGCCGTTTCGGATCGTGCTATGGCAGCGTAAAAGAAACGGCAAGAAACCACTGCAGCACGGCCAACTTTAAGAGTCGGCTTTTTACAATGTGTTTCGCTGGAATATCAGAGCACCATACCTCCTTGTCATTGATATAGTCATCTAATCTATAGTAAGCTTTTTTGCATAACGTTTACTTTACACATTCTTTAAACTTTCTCTCAGGTAATTACACTACATTGTCAGGTATTATGTTGTATCGCATCGCTACGAAGAAACATACAAAATACATGGTTTTTTAACCCGTGGGCAAATTTATTATGTATGTTACTCAGAGGGTAAAACTGAATGACTTTTCTTAAGATATATGGGTCGAAAAACGATAAAAAACTTTGGTCATTTCATACAAATTTCACTATTGCCAGCGCAAGGTTTGGATGGAAAAATTTTATATGGGTTTTAAGAAGTTCACGGCGTACTCGATTCAAGTAAATAAGTAGGTACCAGGTGAAAACCAGCACCCTGACTACTTTAAGAGTGGGGCCTCATCATCATCATATCAGTCCACTGAGTGGGGTCTATTAGATCCATAATATTACGTTGGTCTGCCAATGGCACAGGGCTCTGAAGTCCATGCGTCTTGCTCTACATCTAGAGACGAATTCTTTATGTCATTCAATACAAATCAGTGTCACCATTTACTAAAACTAACACACTTTCCGAACCCACACTACTAGCGTCATTGAGTGCGATAAACATAGTACCATTATTGCGAGAGAGTGAGATGCAAAAAACCAGTGACAGCGTCTCTATGGCAACGAATGTGTTTATGATGTGCATTCAAAATAAGCGCTTACATAAATTAGATAGTGTACCTAGTCAATAAGGAACCAAAATTGTTTTCTATATTCGCTTCTATGGAGGGGTGCGCGCGCAGGCGGAGTGGCCCTATCGTTGTTCTGTGGCCAATGGGCAGCCTGGCAGGTTCGGTATCTAACCTTTTAAACGTTAGTTTGTCATCAAGAGAACTTATTAAAAGTCTTAATATGTCAGCAATGTAGGTTTCCATCACATTTGGCGCATTTTGCAAATACCTTAGCGATAACAATTTCTTTAGCATTCCATTTCCCCAAGTAATGGGCGGACAGAAGATTGTCCTTCTCAAACCTGATTCAAAATTACCTCATTCATTGGCGCCCTACTGTGACAAAAATTGTGTTTGGTACGATCATTTATCCTTTTATTTATGTTCGTATTTTACATCTACAGTTGATTCCAGGTACTTATGTTTTAAACTTTCGCACTTTCCATATGTTTATTTTAGGTTTGTTTTAAAATTTCGCGCTTCTCATGTACATGTTTATTTTATTCAGGGTCTTAGCGCGATACTAATTAGGCAAAATAAATTACGTTTCGGCTGCGTTGCATTAGCCGTGGTCACGGGTAGACTTAAAAGAGGTGAACTACGTTGATATTAATGTGAAGGTAGACTAAAATTGCAACGCAGCCGAAACGACGTGATTAGTAAGGTTATTTATTTTGCCTAATTACTATCGCACTAATAAACATGTTTATTTTATTTCGGGACTTAGCGCGATAGTTAAAAGTAAGCAAAAATACCCATAAAAAAGTTGCCCATAAATCACCTTTAAATTACAATAAACATGTGTCGAGATTCAATTTTTTGGGTTCCGAACCCTAAGGGAGTCAACGGGACCTTATTACTAAGCCTACATCGTCTGCCTTCTATTTCTTTTGAACCGTAATTGTTATAAACTGTTTGAAATTTTCACAGAATGTTTCGGGTATAGGAAGTTAGGAATAGTTCTTGTCAAGATAAAGATAAAAAGATAAGAAGTCTCCATACATGAATCGTGTTTTTGTGGCGATTTTTCGTTATAGCTCTAACGTAAAAACACGGCAATAAATACAAGCGTGACACTTTGTATGATTCCTGGCTAAAAGGAACCTTGGCCAACCTGGAGAAGTCTAAACAGGCTGAGGACTCAGGTTGGCCGAAGCAAGGATAACCTGTGCCGGTGGGGATTCCTAAGTAGCGTAGACACCAGCTGCGAATGTGGAGAACCCCTGCAAACCATGGCACACCTCACTAATTGTCCCGCGTGCCCGACCCCCTGCTCGCGTGAGGACTAAATTGACGGCAACCAGAGGGCTACCACGGTAGCCGCTTTCTGGGCAAGTAAGATTTAGCCCGTGTTCTTACCGACACGAAAGAAGAAGAAGAAGATATGATTGTAGTTCATAAAGAATAGTATAACAACAAATAATAAAAACCTGGCAAGGGATGAAGGGAGTCGAACTCCACAAATTTTGGTGCAGTAGTATAAACCTATAGTCCATGTGGTGCCGGCAAAAAATAGTACCAACCCATCTCTACCCGTGGGTGTCGTAAGAGGCGACTACCGGAGGATGGGCAGCAGCATCTTTCTGAGTATCTTACCATCTTATTTGCGGTCACCAAAAACAGCGGTCGCCAGCCGCAACGCTTACAAGCGTGGTGACTATGGTAAATCCCGTCCTAAGTACCTCGCGTTTTTGCTGGAGTTCTGGAGGGAGCTCCCTGTCCTGCAGAGGACGTTTCAAGGGGGTGTTATGAACCATCCTATCCCATCCCATCCCACTAATAATATAAACGCGAAAGTTTGTAAGTATGGATGGATGTTTGTTACTCTTTCACGTAAAAACTACTGAATGGATTTTAATGAAACTTTACAATAATATAGCTTATACATCAGAATAACACAAAGGCTACAATTTATTAAGCTGCGCAGACGAAGTCACGGGCACCAGCTAGTGATATATAAACCTATCACAAACGCGTGGTGGTACTGAACTCTCAGTGCGAGAGTCCGACTCGCACTGGTTCGGTTTTTAAACATATTAGTTTTATAAAGCGCTTTTAAACACTCAATCCATTAGTAAACAATCAGGCACTCTCTTTCATTACATTAACTAAGACTGTTATGACTAATGTATGTTTGGCAGATAAAGCACTATAAACCAAATTGTTTGGCTTCAAGCTTAATGCATTGGTTTGTTTTGGCACTCCATTTGGGATGTGCGGTTTGTAAATCAAAATATGAATAAACATAAGTGTATGAGTTTACTTGTCATACAAACTGGGCAGTTTTATTCATTTTAAGAGTAAGTACACAAACAAAAAAATCCCTGGCTGGCTGTAGCTTTGATATGGCTGTTAGTTTTACGTGGATGCCCCATTTTTAAATTCTTCTTACGCAGGTTTTGGTAGACTAGAACCCAGCAGTTTTGTAAAAGTTAGCTTTATCAGAACCCTATATCATGTTCTAAAATTTTCTCTCGACTGTGTTTTTGCCACGTTATTTTTCTGAAGGTTTACTGAACCTTTGAGAACGACTAAATTGATATTTTGGTGGAACCTTTCAATCTACTCTTTTAGGGTTTTGAAACCAACCTTATAAAATTTTATAAACATTGAATGTTTACCTTTTTTTTTAAATCATCAAGTGGCTTTTTAACCGAAACAGTCAGTTTTTTTTAAAACTCAACAGTCAGACGCTGCACATTTCAAACCCCGTCAGGGTTTTAGTGCCTAATTTATGATTACTGCATTGTAAACCCTTACTGAATAATTTATTTATTTATTTCAACGAATTATACAAAGCGTTTACAAATTTATTCAAAAACATTTATGATGAGTGTTACAAAATAGGTAACTAAAATTTTATTCATGTCAAAAAATGTCATACAAAAAAAAGTCATACCATATTTCAAAGAACATTGCATGGTTACAGGAAGACCCTAAGATTTCATGCAAGGAACAAAATGTACAAGATAAGATTAATTTAGATCTAAATTAGCTAACAATATCTAGATACTACTTATGCACTTATTAAGAATTCGTAAAATATAAACAATAGCAACTTATTTGTACATTTTTTACAAATGTTGGACATGTGATCGGAGAAAATGTCAAGATCCGGGTTTGTATTTATGAGCTGCCTAACTAGACCGAGTCCGCGCAGTACTGGGGACTGACGCCGCGACACCGTGCGACACTCTGGCAGGGCTAGTAGTTGGTGACCACGACCACGCAGGTATCTGTCCGGTACATAGAGTCTTAAAGTTTGAGTCACTAATGCTGGACAGTCTGATTCACCCCGTAATACTCGGCAGGTAGCGATCATTAGATGGTAATTTCGCCGTGTCTCTAAAGAGTTAAAAATAAAACCCAATGTACCCAGCAGAAACTTTGTGGGATATAGGAATGAGTAATAATTATTGCATTTTTTGTACAGGGAGCGTAAAAAGGCCTTCTGAACTTTTTCGAGTAGCAGGATATATGAGCTTTCGTGTGGACCCCAATTCACAGATGCGCTTTCAATCTTGCTGCGAACAAGTGATGAGTACAATAGTTGTATAGTATATGTGTCAGTAAAGTATTTTGTGTTACGAATGACAAAACCCAGTCTACGGAAACATTCAACAGCTAGAGCCCCAATGTGACCATTAAAAGTAAGTTTTGTATCAAACAATACACCAAGGTCCTTGATCGTGTCGACACGTTTTATATTATTTGTACCCAGACAATACGTATTGTGCAAGGGTTGAGAGGAGCGAGTAAAAGACATAGTGCAACATTTGTCAGAATTGAAATTGAGTTTGTTATTAATGCTCCACTGAAGTACAGCATCAATATCTGCTTGCAGTTTATTACAGTCCTCTAAATTCCGCACAACTCGCACCAGTTTCAAGTCATCCGCATACAGAAGGCACGTCGAGTAATCCAAAACTGATTCTAAGTCGTTTATCATCACGATAAAAGTCAGGGGGTACACATCTCAACTACCCTCTCCTTGGGAGTTGTTGTATTGTATACGGGTACGCGACCCCGGCTCCCCGAGCTATTTACTAACTCATCCTGATCCTTCCGAGAAAGTAATATCCTTTTACCTTATTCCTTTCCTACACCAAGTATTCCTGTCCCAACTAACCTATCCCTCCCGTTCCTTTTATCCCTGTCCATTCCGCCAATCTAAGGTTGACCGCGCCGATGGATGCGTGGCTAGAGGCGAGTCTAGTCGAAAGCGGTCACAGGCCCTGGGCCCAGGCGAACCCAGAACTAGGCTAGCCTTGTCCTGGCATGCGGGCTCTGCCAGGATGGACCGTAATCCCTTGCTACTCGTGGGAACGCAATGTTTTTTAATAAAAATAAAAACTTAAAAGGCGGCGGTGTGGTTCGCAACCCATCACGTCACGTTCCTCCCGGGGGCGAAAAGCGGGCTACGGAGAGCCGCTTTGCTACGATGAATGTCAGAGGTGGAATGAATGGCAAAATAGATGAAGTATGTCAGATGATGGATGAAAGGCGTATAGACGTTCTCTGTGTGAATGAGACTAAACGGAAAGGTTGTGACACCACAGAACACGGCCCTTACACAGCGTACTGGTCTGGTGTTCCCAGTACCAGCAGAGGCTGTCAGGGAGTCGGTGTCATACTTTCCGGAAGAATGGTAGAGTGCGTGAAAGAAGTCGAGTGTGTGAGCCCAAGACTCATCTGGGTCAGACTGAAAGTCGGACTGACCCGAATTTTTGTTCTAGGTGCATATGCACCAACGAATATTGGTTCGCGAAAGTCGCTGAAAGCCCAGAAAGAAACAGATGAGTTTTGGGAAAATATGAGAGATACGTTAGAGAAATGTGATCAGAATGAACGAGTTATCATGCTAGGTGATTTTAATGGATGGGTAGGAAGAAAGCGTGACGGTTATGAAAGAGTTGTTGGTAAGTTTGGTGATGAACGTGTGAATGATAATGGAATAAGTTTGCTTGAGATATGTTTGGAATGGAGTCTTTTTGTGGCAAATACTATGTTTGACCACAAAAGGATCCATATGTATACAAGAGAGGAGGGTGATGCGAGGAGTATGATCGATTTTGTAGTTGTGGATGAAAGATTGAGAAAAAGAGTTCTGGACGCTCGCGCATATCGTGGAGCCGCCATCGACACAGACCACCACCTGGTTGTGACCCGAATTGGTGGTCTATTTAACCGGTGGCGGCATAGACCACAAGAGCAGACGAGCGTTCTAGAACGTATCAAAGTAGAGAGATTGCAAGAGGAGGATGTCAGAAAAGAATACTTGAAAGAATTGAGTGAAAGATTTGAGAACCTGGATGAAGTAAATGATATTGAATGTTTGTGGAATGAATTTAAAGATGGAGTAGTAAGTATAGCTGTCAATGTTTGTGGGGTGTCAAAAAGGAGAAAGGGTGGAAAGAAGAAGAATATGTGGATGGATAAAAGTGTACAGGCAGCTGTTTGTGAGAAGAAGAAAGCATGGTCAGATTGGTTAGCAGTAAAAGCTAACCAAAGAATGCAGAGGGCAACAAGTGATGACGTAAGTGTAGCAAGAAAGGTATATAAAAGAGCGAAAGGTATTGTTAAGGAAGTTGTTGAGAGGAAGAAAGAGGAGTGTAAGGATGAGTTTGACAGAAGGCTTACTGAAGATTTCCAGTCCAACCAAAAGTTTTTCTGGAAATCCATACGGACAGCCCGAGGAAAGTTTGGAACATCGGAGCTGAGTAAAATCAGAAGCCAGGATGGAAGTATTATAAAAGGTGAAGAATGTGTTCTGAGGAGGTGGAAGGAATATTTTGAAAGTCTGTTTGAGAGAGAAAAAGCAGAGGCCAGCGAACCTAGGTCTTCTGTGGAAATGAATGAGAATGAAGAGGAGAATTGTGTAAGTGAGATAAGTATGGATGAGATTATGAAAGCGATGAAAAGTATGAAATCAGGTAAAGCAGCTGGGTATGATAGAGTGTCGGTCGAGATGTTGAAGGCTGGGCGAGGCATTGTGGCTAGTCAGTTGTACCGCCTTTTCAACTTGTGTTGGACGAACGGCCAAGTACCAGGTGACTGGTGCAAGGCTGTGATTGTGCCGCTGTACAAGGGAAAAGGGTCACAACAGGACTGCAAAAATTATCGCGGGATAAGCCTTCTCAGTGTCGTCGGCAAACTGTATGCAAAGGTTTTGATTGAAAGAGTGATGAAAGATACTGACGATAAAATATGGGATGTACAAGCGGGATTTAGAAAGGGAATGGGATGTACAGATCAGGTCTTTTCCTTGCGGTGCATAGCTGAAAAGTTTTTGGCTAAAAACCAAAAAGTCTACTGCGCGTTCGTGGATTTGGAAAAGGCCTATGACCGAGTGGTGAGGAATGAATTGTGGTCAGCATTGTCTATGTATGGGGTAAACGGTCATCTGATTCAAGCACTGAAATCTCTCTATGAGGATTCCAGTGCTTGTGTCAGAATAAACGGGGCGTACACTGAATGGTTTAGCATCGAAAAAGGTGTTAGGCAGGGATGTGTAGCGTCACCTTGGTTGTTTAACCTGTTCATGGATAATTCTTTGATTGATCTGAAAGAGAATATGTGTGGACTGAGAATAAATGAGTTACTCATCAAATGTCTTCTCTACGCTGATGACCAAGTTGTACTTGCGTCATCTGCTGACGAGTTGCAGGAGATGGTAACAATGATGAATGTGGCTTTGGACAGGAAAGGAATGAAAGTAAATGTAAGCAAGACTAAAGTTATGGTACTTGAAAGAGAAGAATGTATGACAGAGTGTACTATATTAATAGATGGTGAACAAGTCGAACAAGTGAAGGAGTTTGTGTATCTGGGCTCAAAGTTTACGAGAGATGGAAAGTGTGAAAGTGATATTGAAAGAAGAGTGAATGCTGGAAACATGGTGAATGGTGCCCTGCACGCCTTTATGAGGAGTCAGAAGGTGTCTCACAAGGCTCGTTTGGCTGTTCATGGGGGAGTTTTGGTACCAACACTGATGTATGGCAGTGAAAGCTGGGTATGGCAGAAGAAGCATGAAAGTAGAATTAATGCAGTGGAAATGAGAGCGCTAAGGAGTATGATTGGTGTTAAATTGAGTGACAGGATTAGAAATAGTGTGATAAGAGAACGGTGTGGCGTAAAAGAAGACGTAGTGACCAAAATCGAGAAAGGGATGCTGAGATGGTTTGGTCATGTAGAGAGGATGAATGAACGAAGATTGACGAAAGAGATCTACCAGGCGAGAGTGAATGGAAACGTTGGAAGGGGAAGGCCTAGGCGAACGTACCAGGACCAAATTCAGGACGTTCTGAATAAAGGCCAGGTTAAAAGTACCCTAAACCGACGAGCATGTATGAAAGGATTGATGAAAGTACAGGAAGCAAGGGAAGTATGTCAAGATCGTAGCAGGTGGAGGACTGTGGTCTCTGCCTACCCCAACGGGAAAGAGGCGTGATGTTATGTATGTATGTATGTATGTAAAAAGAAGAGGACCAAGGATAGAACCTTGACTGACGCCAGAGCGGGTGTGATAAGATTTGGAAACATAACTGCCATGTTGAACATATTGTCGACGGTTATGTAAGTAATCGGCGAAGAATCGCAATAAGTGCGGTGAAAATCCTATGATAGAAAGTTTAAGCAGTAAAATGTCATTATCCACTCGGTCAAAGGCCTTCGCGAAATCAAAGTAAACAACGTCCACCTGAGCGGCTTTGTCCATATTGGATGAAATAAGGTCAACTAGCGTAAGAAGGTTAGAATTGACAGATCGCCCAGTTCGGAAGCCGTGATGTGAGTCACTCAGGAAAGGGCTTACTTGTATGATTAATTTGGTATGAAGGACTATTTCGAAGACTTTTGCTATTGCCGGTGAGATTGCTATTGGACGATAATTTTCTACCAATGTATTGTCTTTACTCTTTGGAAAAGGGGTGACTTGAGAAATTTTCCATTGAGTTGGGTATTTACATGAGGCTAGAGAGAGGTTAAAAATGTGTAGTATGGGTATAATGAAGTGATCTTTATAGCCTTTTAGAATATAGGCTGGCAAAGCATCGGGACCTACAGCGCTTTTTGATTTCAGCTTGTTAAGCGCAGTAACAAATTCAAATGGTGATATTTTGTCGATGTGAATGTAATTCCAAGTACAACTTCTGTCATTTGATTGCACAAAGTCAGTATTTAAATTGGGCTCATCAGCTAGAAAGACATCAGCAAAGTAGCTTGCAAAGGCATTGGCAGCCTCATGACCTTCGGAAACTTTACCTTGGTAAGACACTCGAGATACAAAACCACCCATTGTTTTAAGATTGTTGATATATACCCAAAACTCCTGAGGGTTATTTTTTATCTTATTTTGTATTCGTTGCATATAGGAATCGTAAGCTTCAGATAGTCGCAACTTGATATCTGCTCTGAGCTGGCTGAAGGCTTTGTACACTTCTTTATTTCCAGTAGATTTCCATTCAAGATGTAAGTTCGCTTTACATTCAAGATCCTTAATAATCTCAGATGTAAACCATACAGGATATCGTCTTGTGGTGACTTTCGGACGTGATTTTTTTGGGAAACATAAATTAAAAATACTATAGATGATAGCATAAAATGCTTCAACTGCTAGATCTACGTCCTTAGCTACCAAGACTGAATCCCAATTAGCTTCACAAATGAGCATATACAATAAATCAAAATTAGCTTTAGTGAAATCAAAATCCCGAGAAGCATCGACATTACTGGGCATTATACGTTCAGCACTATTTTTATTACTAAGAGGCACTGATACATCTAACGGGGGATGGTAAGCATCAGCACGCGGCACCACTCAACAGGACTCGCCAACCCGCATCTCACCAGGCAGCTCTGAGACTAGCACAACATCAAGCTTCCCGCCGTAAGCAATCGTTATAAAGTTGAAATCATTTAGTCCACAAGCATTAAGAAAATAACCGTAATACTCGTATGCATTTACAACTTTAGATGCACTGTTTAGATTCAAATCACCGCATATTAATGTTACTTCATTTAAACAAGCTACTTTAGATTCGACAGTTGTAAACCATTCCATATAAACGTCATCAGACGAACCAGGTGGGATATAGACAACGCAGATGTTAATCTTTTTATTCAATAAAGACACCGTCGCCCACAAGTCTTCCCCACCATTTGTTTCCAAGTCTTCTATAATAAATAATAATAATAACAATATATATATTTCTTAAACAATGTTTTATATACGTACCTATTGTAAGTACTTTTATCATATGTTAATGATCTAATTCAACTGTGTTTTTCTCGGGCTTTGTCAGGAGACCCATGTTAGGGCAATTAACTATATAATTTTCTTTTTTTAAAATTCGTGCTCTACAGTAGGTAGGTACAGACAAGAGCACATCAAGCTCCAACCCACGTTCTCTTATCCCCTCACCGCCCGACCACTTACCACCCCTCCCCTCACACCTGTCCCCTCACCCTCTGAGTCACCTAAAGCTCGATGTAGTAACCAATTATCGGCCTATATCCACTTTGCACAAAACGACCCCTAAAACGAAATAGACGCATCCACATCAAAAAGTACGCTCTCCGAGTATAGCCGGCTATGAATAACATAACCTCTTCTCGATCCGTGGATGTCGTAAAAGGCGACTAAGGTATTTTGAATCGGAGGATGAGCAGCAACTCCTTCGGCGTATCGTACTATCACCAATAACCGCACTCCATAGCATGGCGCGCCGCATCGCTTTTCCCTGCACAACATACCACGTATTTTTGCTGCATAATTCTGGAAGGAGCTTCCTGTCGCAGAGTAATTTCAATGGGATGATATGATGAAAAAACTGTAAAAGCGAAAACTGTTTTGTTAAGCTAATTGGTTTCAATACCACTAGAATATTGATACGCTACGCCAGAGAGCTCTCTTTACAATTTCACACGCAGTAAGTTTTTACTGTGCATGAAATTGCCCTGCGCGGTATACCAAGTCCCGCGCGGTATACCAAGTCCTGCGCGGTATATCAAGTCCTGCGTGGTATACCAAGTCCCGCGCGGTATACCAAGTCCTGCGTGGTATGCCAAGTCCTGCGCGGTATACCAAGTCCTGCGCGGTATTCCAAGTGCTGCTCGGTATTCCAAGTCCTGCGCGGTATACCAAGTCCTGCGTGGTATACCTATACATTGGAGGGGTGCACCAAGTCAATATGCTTGATAGCATTGCGGTTCGCACCATGGACCGCTGTTGTGTAGTGTAAGTGAATGAAGTGTGATAATATTTGATAGTACTGTAAGAGCCCTCTGTAAAAATGCTACTTAACATTATTCAAAATTAAATAAGTTCATTCACTTGTGCTCACTTATAATATAAAAAAAAAAAAAGTACTTCCAATTTCAGAGCATTCTTGGTAAGAAAACCAAGAAGACTCTACAGTACACTGTACATATAGATTGACGCTGTTGCCTGCCTATCCTCCAGTTCACAGTCCTTTAGTCGCCTTTTACGACAGCCATGAGAATCACATGAGGACCAGCCACATGACACAATCTTGTAACAACCTTATATTTAGTATAAGTACCTGGGCAACCGAGCTTCGCTTTATAATAGCCGCCTCAACCAAAAAATATCATCGGGTGGCAACAGATGGCGCTGTAAGTTTCTGTCTAAAACGCGGAATTCACAAAATGCTCAAAAACACGGGGAAAACGAATTTAGTATGTAATTACTTACTCGTATTTTATATTACATATTTTGCGACTCCGAAATTTTCTTTTACACGACAAAATTTTCTACTTTCTGCAAAGGACGTGAACATCAAAGATTTCATAGGGACTTCAAAAACATTTTTACACAGTCAAAGCATTTTTGTCAAATTCGTTCCTAAGCTAAGTAATAGACGGTTTCTTCGGTAGGTAATAATTAAAAGTGTTATTTCTGAAATAAGGAAATAATGAAATTATAGTATTTGACTCGGAATATAAAAAACTGAACAACTTTTCTCATGATCATGGAGCGTAAGTCGAAATACGAAAAGAAAAATCTTCCCATAAAAAGTGCGCTACCGATGCGGAGTTGAATTTTGAATGGTCCTTGGGAAAAGTTGTTCAGTTTCAAACATTAATTTTTTTTTACTTGCAATGGGCTAACTCTTGACCTCGATCTAGCCCTTAGGATAGAAATGAAATCACGCCTTTTTCCCAGTGGGGTAGGCAGAGACCACAGCCCTCCACCTGCTACGATCTTGACATACTTCCCTCGCCTCCTCTACTTTATCCATTAGCGCGCTTTTGCTAGGTCTGTGACTTTATCAACCCTTTCATACACATTTCAGTTTCATGGTCAAATTATGTCATCATCATCATAACATCCCATGAAATGTCCACTACAGGACTCCCTCCGAATTCTAACTTTTGCTGGAAAAATGTGGAGCTAAAGTACCACACTCACCTCGCTTGTCAGCGTTACGGCTGGCACCATGGACCGCGGTTGTAGCGTTGTAGGTGACCGCAGTAAGTTAGATCGTTGATGCACAGGAAGATACTGCTGCCCATCCTCCAGTTGATAACCGTTAGTCGCCTCTTACGACACCCACGGGTATGTATGGGATGGTACTATTCTTTGTCGACACTGGGAAGGTATTTATTTCAATCAGGACACAAGAGTCTAAGATTTTTTAAAAGCCACTTTACGGTGCATTATGTCTTGACTAAGGCCCACTTAAATGTCCTGTCACTTGCATGCAGGAGGTAGATCAAAATGGACTCCACATGAAATACGAGGTTCGTATGGTCGAGTTCTGTGTCAACACAATCTTACTACAACCAATTTCTACCGACTAGAAAATAAAAATATGGAAATAATACAATATTAGAAGATTTCAGATAAAACTTGGCAAGTGTCTAGCGATGTGGAGCTTTGAATATATGAGCGGTGACTCTATTAAAAGAAGGCTCTTTTCATTACGAAGTTGTTCAATAATTGATTATTTTTACAAATAATTCGCAATTACACTTTAAGTTGGTTGTGTCAAAGATTCGAAAAACATACAAAAAACTAAAACAGACACATAAAAATACGTTCTAAATAAAGAACAGGTTAAAAGTACCCTAAACCGAAGAGCATGTATGAAAGGATTCATGAAAGTACAGGAAGCAAGGGAAGTATGCCAAGATCGTAGCAGATGGAGGACTGTGGTCTCTGCTTACCGCGACGGGAAAGAAGCGTGATGTTATGTATGTATGTTTTGTATGAAGGTATGTAAAATTATAAACTTACAGCGAATCAAAACACACACAAAGTTTAATGCATGACTACGAACTTTTCGACACAAAATTTTGAATGATTTATACGTACTTCGCATGTAGATACGAGTAGAGGAAACATAGTTTGTGAACTAGGGTGATAGATGTTGATGTATAGGGTGGATATGTCGCAGGCAAATCGTATAATTGGCGGGCAAACTGCAAACGGTCGGCAAATTGTAAAACGGCGCCGGCAGATTGTGAACGGGTTTAGATCAGTGGTGCATTTTGGGTTCGTTAGCCAAGGTAAACTCTACCTAACCGATCCCGATTAAACCTAATCGGGTTAGGTTATTTTTCGACCACAACGCACGAGCCCTGCGAGCGAAGCGAGCGTACTGCGGAAGCAGCCGGCGAGTGCCAGAAACAAATTACGAGCTGTTTTGTGTAATGCCGCGGCATTATTTAAAATGTCAAACTAAAAATTTTTCGGCATTATGTAGAATGCCAAAGCAAATTGTGAAATGACGAATTATAAAATTTGCCTGCGACAGATATACGATGAATAGATGAGAAGGGGGCTATTTCCACACAAAGGTGCTATTAAACTTAATTGCGATTACATGAGGGGCCTCAGATGCAATACTTTAAATGTAAAAAAAAAAAAACCGGCCAAGTGCGAGTCGGACTCGCGAACTGAGGGTTCCGTACCACCACATAAACATAATTGTATTAGTTGAAATTTCAGTAAGTTAATGTGCTAGATTTTTTGAGTCCGACACGCGCTTAACCAAATTTTATTATTTGTTGTTATTTTATAGCCTATGCCCTATAAACATACCAATTTTCAAGTTTGTAAGTGTTCCCGTTTTTAAATAGAACTAAAACAAAAATCGCCTCAGCAACCATCCAACTTGACCCCTCTCTTATATGAATGTTCTTGAAACGGGAGCTCACCACAATTGGTTACCATTAGTTGTGAGAAAAGTTGTAATATTTAATGATTTCAGACTTTTCCCATTATTTGTACTGTGAGACCTAGCTTCTTGCCAAATTTCATAATTTTAGGTCAGCGGGAAGTACCTTGTAGGTTTTTCATTTTTGAATAAATGTATGGAGACGAGGACATAAAATGCCATATCTTTTGATTGCGTCGTTGTAAAAAATTTAAATTTTCAGATCTTGTGTGGTTCATGGATCCTAATATATGGTATTAATTTCAACGTGATACCTTTACCCGTTCGTGAGATAAAGGGTCTTGACAGACAGACAGTCAGACAGACAGACGGACAACAAAGTGATCCTATAAGGGTTCCGTTTTTTTCTTTTGAGGTACGGAACCCTATAAATGTTATATTTAAAATTTAGAAACAACGTCGTACCTGGCCGAGAACTGAATGGGCAGTGCAAACGACATTAAAACTAGGCCAGTGCTTCGGAAGGCACGTTAAGCAGTTTCTTAAATATCTAAGATAGCGGTAAAGCAAGGCAACGGCCATTCTGTGTACATAAGGCGTGTTATTTGGGTTCAACATCATCATAACATCTCATGAAACGTTTACTGCAGGACAGGGAGTTTCCTCCAGAATTGCAGCTTTCGCTGGCACAATGTGGAGGGGAAGTACCATAGGCACCATGGACCGCAATTGTTGGTGACCGCAGAATATAAGATCGTACGATACACAAAAGGACGCTGTGGCCCATCCTCCGGTTCTTAATATTCTTAGTTGCCTCTTACGACGCCCACTGATAGTGATGGGTTGGTACTATTACTTACCGGCATCACACGGACCTACCCTACTAGTTCTAGTGTTTACACAGTAACGTACTACCTATACAATAATATATTTTTCAACACACTTGCTCATAAAGTGGAACTATGGGGACCGCAATAAGGCACAGAATAACAACCATAATCAAACTGTGATTTTTTCATTGCTATAACTCACTAGTGAGTTATAGATTTTTTTTTTAATTTATTGGTTGAGTTGCTTTGTTCTTAAAAAAGTTTTTTCAACACACTTGCTCATAAAGTGGTTTATGGTCACCGCAAATAGGCACAGAATAACACCCAAAATCAAACTGTGACTTTTTCATTGCTATAACTCACTAGTGAGATATAGATTTTTTTTAAAAATTTTTTGGTTTAAATTTTATTGTTATTTTATTCACAAGTGTGTTGAAAAACGTCGTATGATACACGTGTGTATTGATGATTACCGTCCTCGGGTCTCAATGACGCCTCGGCGGTAATCACCAATGTTACACACTAGTACCATAATGTACTATTATATGAATATCGAAGATTTAATAGGTACAACCACCCACATCCCGGACACTACTTACAATTAGCGTGAATTTGAAATTTGAAATTGGAAGGTCGCGTAGGCTCGCATATTTAGTACAAAAGACCCTCAGGAGGACCACGAGAATCTCGCGGGCGGGTGCGCGCGGGGGTGCGGGGTAGATTGCAAGGGGGGCGGAGAGTGTGCGTTCTGTATGACAGTACTATCACGAAACTTCGGATATAATGATTTATATGAACATAGCTGTAGTATGTAATAACTTCGCTCGGATAGAGGATGCATAGTTTGAAAATTAGGGTGAGATTGATGTACGGGATGGATACAAGATGAATGAATGGGCGAGGGGCTATTACAAAAGTGGTATCAAACCACTGGATGAAAAATAAAAAAAAAATCATAGTGTAGTAGTATATAGGGTGACTTTTAATTAGTTCTTGATACAAAAAGGTATGAATGTACTCATGATACTGAACAACTTTTCCCAAAGAACATAGGTCGAAATACGAAAAATCAATTTTGACCTCCCATACAAAATGCGCTATCAGCTGATGCAGTTTCTATGGGAGGTCAAAACTTGATTTTCGTATTTCGACCTATGTTCCTTGGGGAAAGTTGTTCAGTATCATGAGTATATGTTGAAATTAAACGGAAAACTATGATGAAATGAAAGTGGGCTTTACAAGTTAAGAAAAAATAATTGAAATATCAATAGCAATCAGGCGCTAGAACTCGCTGGTCGTTAGAAGACAAAGATTTGATTTAAAAAATCAAAACTTGCTAGACAATTATAATTCCTAAAGCAACTTTGCTACGGAACCCTACATTGCGCGTGGGCCGACATGCACTTGGAGGGAATTGTTCAATTTCATGATCTGCACCACGGTTTTACAATTAAAAATTGAAATTACGTTTCAGGTGAAACGTTTAGGAAAATTCAAATTTTGTTCGGGTAGTTTAGAAATAACAAATTTACCTGACCTCTAATTTTTCACAATCCTTTTTTACTAAAAACAAAACTGGGCCAGTTTGAGTTCGCATACAAAAAAAATATTTGTGATTTACATTAGGTCTTTTTGAAGGTATAGTACATTACTGAAATGTCCGACAAAAAAGGCACTGAAGGACGAACGTGTTGATGTGGTCAGAGGCGCAGCCGACGCACACAAGTGCAAGTCTCCATTTTAATTTATTTTGACTACTACGAGTATAATCGCTGACATCAATTTGACGGTGATGGCCGCGAACATAATATTGGAAACTTTGTTGCAAAGATATTTTGAACACTTTGGGTGCTTACAACTACGACAATTCTAATAGCGCATATGAAATTGAACTTATTAACTACAGATCATTTAGACTACGATAGACGTTCATATGAATTTGACGCTGACTGTACCTATTTGTTAAAACCCCTGTACACTTAGACAGCTAGGGGTGGTATTGATGGACAAGACGAGGGTGCCTGCAATGGA
Source organism: Athrips mouffetella (assembly GCA_947532105.1). Taxonomy (NCBI): domain Eukaryota; kingdom Metazoa; phylum Arthropoda; class Insecta; order Lepidoptera; family Gelechiidae; genus Athrips; species Athrips mouffetella. The sequence goes on along the minus strand of OX383968.1, from coordinate 3,238,240 downwards.
CACATTCTTGGACGACGAGCAGAGTTAAAACACTGAATGTATAGCTCTAGAGACGAAACCGCGATAATTATATTCTTATCCAGTGTATACTTATGTGAATAAACAATTTTAAAAACTGTATCTAAAGGAAACTTGACTGACTGATATATATGTATATCAACACACAGCCCAAACCGTTTGGTCTAGAAACTATACATTTTGCACAGAGGTTCCTAGGCGAGCGCTAAAAAAGGATTTTTTGACACCACGGTATTTCATGGAAATCCTCACGGAAGAAGTCGAGGGCAACAGTTAGTTACATAATAAGCTATATGGAACAAAACTAAACATAATTCGACAAGTCTACATCAAGGAGGTTTGAGCATAATTTATTAGAGGATTTTTTCCTACCAACCCGTTATTTTGTTTTGCTATGGCAACTGTGTGAGCGTGACGCACTGCCTCTCGCTCGGCACAATTTCTCTACTTCGCGAATAACATGAATTAGTACCGTATTACAAATAACCGAATGACTTATTTTGATTAGCAAGGTTTTTGTACTATGCTCTCCTCCCCAAAGCGAAGCGTGGGCTAAAACCTCCTTGGTCTACATTGACGTAAAATATTAATTAATTATCTAAGTAATTTTTAAGCTGATAAAATAATGACTTTCACCTGTGAGGAGGTAATTAGAAAATAATACACAAAGATAAGCCTTGGCGCCACGTTATCAGCTGCTTAGCATTTTGTTTACATAAAATGGTTATTGTAGTTTACTTGTAAGACAAATATTAGCTCAAAAGGTAAGTATTTGTTCTAAGAATTGTGGAATTTTGTGAAAAGAAAAATTACCTGTTTAGCGGTAAGCTAGCAAACAAAATGATATTTATTGTTAAAAGCCGTCTCAAGGATCTCTAAAGAACTATTAATAGCCAAATAGATCTTAGTACCTGGGCGACCGAGCTGTGCTCTACAGTAGCCGCCTCAACATGGAAATATCATCGGGTGAGCAAGCTATGCTACCCGCCCACAGATGGCGCTGTAGGAGTCTGTCTAAAACGCGGTATTTTAAACAAATGCTTAAAAACACAGGGAATACGAATTTTCCCAGACATGAGACCTAGCTAGATCAATTTTTCGCCCCCGAAAAATTATGGTAAATTTTATCGAAGTCGTTAGAGCCGTTTTCGAGAAACCGTTTACAAATATATTTAAATATATAAATATACATACATACAAATATTGCACGTTTAATAGTATAGGATAGTGTGGTAGATTTTGATACAGTACTTTTGACTTAGTCATCTCAGTATGGTTGGTACAGACGGAATTGATGCACACCATAGTTAAAGAATAAATATTAGAAAGAAAAATAATTTATTTGGCAACTGGAAAGTTTTACGCAAAACTATACACACATCAATCACACTCACACAAATAAAAAACATAAGTAAACGCTCAACTCGCCGGGCGAGTCACATTGTTTTGCCTAAGATTCGTATAAACTATGGCAAAAGAATGTTTACATTTGAGGGAGCACAACTATTTAATCGCCTACCGCCACAATTACAAAATATTGACTCCTTCAATATGTTTAAAACTAGCCTAGCCCAAAATGTACTTAAAAGCGAACGATAAAATGTAAATTATAATTTTAAGTTTTTCTCATGTAAGTGACTTAGTTTTAGTCTTAATGAGAATAAATATTCTATAAACCTAACTTAAAATTAGGTACAAACTAAATTTAAGAACGCGAATGGTAAATACTAAGTTACCAAATTGGTGACCGCTCAGCAATTTGTCTCGAGTTTTGAAGCCCAAGACGCTGATCTTCCGTGTCCACCGTGAAATGGAGAAAATCGTGACAGAGCGCAGACAAACTTCTTTATAATATAACATATAAAAAAAAATTATTAAAATTGAATTAAAATAATATGCACTAACAACTAAATAAAAAGTTTTTACAGAATTTCTTTAACTGTTATACCTATCTATCTATATGTAAGTATTATGAACAAAACTATAGTATTTTATATCTACTAAGAAAACTATTATTACACTAAGTGTGGTTTATGTAAGCATTTCTGAAAAGAACAATAAATTCAAGAAGGAACATCAAGAGTGGATCATTCCGCTACATATTTTTGAGAAGTAATTAAATATTTTTTAAAATTTAACTTAAAAGAATTTGGCAATTTTTGGATTCAGACTTTTTAAGTTGCCAATTTCGAAACCCACGGAGGTCACGGACCATAAAATACGTGGAATAAAATAATAAAATGCGGTTACCCTTTCTGCAAAATTTCTAGTGCCAACAACTTTATTTAATTTCACGGCTCCTAACCAAATCAAACCTAACAAATTTAATAAAAACAACTCACTGCAACGCTTCGGTGTGACCACACCCTAACCTTAGGGGTGGTGCATACTGTAGGGGAATACACTGAGGGGATGAAACGTTGAAATAAAAGGGATTATACGAAAATTACGTTACCATGGTAACTGCGTAGCCCTAATAACGAGGAGGGATTCCTTCTTGCATAAAAGTAATATTTTACAAAGTCAATTTCGTACGAGCTTAGGAAGTTTTCGCGCGAGCTTTTTTTCAATTTTGTGGTGGTTTTGAATAGATTTTGATGGGTGGTTTGTAAAATTATATTGAAATGAAATGAAGACGGAGGTATGTCAAGATCTTGGTGGAGGGCTGTGTTCTCTGCCTACCCCGACGGGAAAAAGGCGTCGTTTTATGTATGTTTGTATGTATGTAAACTTTCAATATTAGGGACTACCTATACTACTATCTTTAGGGGAGGCCTATGTCCAGCAGTGGACGTCTTTCGGCTGATATGATGATGATGATGAATGGCAAATTGCACCTCTGCTGATTACACTGTCATTTTAATTACGTACTTTGACATTAATAAGACAGCAACAGCGCATTGCTCACCTTGAGAAATATCGCATGTGCGGGTATTTTTACTGGCTCCCTTTTGAAGAATACCAAGCGGGTGATACGCAGGTAGAAAGTGGAAACAAAACCAGTACATATAAGCTGAATTTTGATAGTGATAAGGCTTTTGTGCAAAGTCCGTCTGGGGAAGTACCACTCCCTTAAGGGTAAGGAAGCCAATTGAATTACTGGCACATGAGACATACCATCTTAGTTCTTAGGGTAGGTAACGAGATTTGCTATCTTATTAGTGTCAAATTATTTTGCTGATAAGACAGTGGGTGTCATGGGCGGTGGTGACCACCTACCACCAGGTGGATCACCTGCTCGTTTGCCCACTTGTGATACTGAACATTTTTCTCTAAGAAACATAGGTCGAAATACGAAAAAAAAATTTGACCTCCAATTTTGTAAGGGTGAAAAAAAAAACGAATTTCGACACGTTCCTCAGTGAAAGTTGTTCAGTTTCATGCACGTCCTTCAGGGTCGGTATACCCTTTTTGTTACATCCTGTATTATTGCTCGTGACTGTACTGACGTACGGTCGTGTGTACGAATCCAGACGGATATTGCATACAACCCTACAATCCCTAAAGTATTATTCTACAATATTAAATGAAGAGGCGTGATGTTATGTATGTATGTATTAAATGAATAGCAGCTAAAGTCTAACTTTTAGAGCTTTTCGAAACACAGACTAAAAAAAAAACAAAATGGCGAAGTCTAAACTTTAGCTGTTTTACAAGAAACTAGACAGAAAATGCTGTAGTTAATAATCTTCGTTGAAAACTGTTCAACTTTTTCTTTTACGCTTCAAGACAATACAAACTTCAGAACTTAAGTTACAAGAATGAAGTCGTTTTGGACTAAAAATTCAAATACCTACTAAAACAGATTGTATGTAAGTACAGTCGCGTTTATAAATAAAAACACTGTCTACGGGTTGTTTTTGTAGTCTATGTGTATTAGGCAAAACGGTTGCTTTATCACGGGAAAAAATAAAATTTTAATAAAAAGACCAAAAGGTCAAGAGTTAGCCCATTGACGATAAAAAAAACAACTCAAAAAAACTGAGAGAGCTCTTTCGAATATCTTGAGTTTTTTTTTATATTTTTGTTATTAAAAAACTTGGATTGCAGAAAATTTTAAATTGAAATTCAGAAATCCATTTTGTTATGCCTTGTGTAAAATGTATTCCATTCTGCATAATATTAAATGCAGAATGTAATTAAAAGACCTAGAAGGGATTTTTCACTTATCGATACAGATCTTTTAATTTGTGTCAACTTCTTTTAGCCCCTGACATAAAATCTATTTTTTTCGAAGGGAGCGATTAAAGCCTATCTAGAACTTTGTGTCGAGATTATAGATTTGTGAATGCGACTGTACTTTACCTTGTACAGTCAAGAGCACATCAAGCTTGACACATTCGACTTTGTACCGTTCTTATTTCAACAGACGTACGGGCTAGTGTCAAGCTTGACCTGTTGTTGAGTGTACCACGAGACTTATGTTTTAGGAAGTGTAGACAAAGTGGTCCCTCGCACGCAATACTGCCGCAAGAATTGTGTTGTCATGCATATTTACCACTGAGAGATGATTTACTGGCCTCAGAACACGAAGTTATGGCGCTGCTAAAGTATTTACCTGCAATAGAAAAAAATAACTGTTTGAAAATTATTCTAAGAGTAGCTGTTGCCCGCGACTTCGTTCATGTCGATTTCGCAAAGTCCTTTCTTGGGGGATGCCTCGTTATAATAACTATCTCTGTACACACGTCAGTAGAAACACTTTTGGACCTTGTGGCGTAGTAATAGAGTTGAAAAAGTTTCTACCGACGTGCGGTTGACCGTACTAAATTTCAGCCCAATTTGTTCAGTTGTTTAGTTTATAAAATTCTTTAAAATTCAGTGGTTTGAGCTATGTGTTGATACATCAGTCAGTCAGTAACAAAAAGTTTCTTATATCCAAACTCAAAATTGTTTATTCATTGTTGGATATTAAAATCTCTTATTCCTACTACATTTATAACATAGGATAGGGTAAGGTTGTTTAAGTATATGTGTAACTTTGTATGTAGAATAGGCCAGTTAACTAATATTAGGTCTTTACCTATGAAATTGCCGTTTTGTATGGCGAATTTTAGGTAAACTCAATTTTCAGTACTAACATTTTTGCATTTTTCTTAGGAGTTATACATCCAATCTATTTATTTTTTTAAAAATTATTGGGAAGACATTAAGCTAACAGAAACCTAAAATTAATTTTCGAAAAATATTATCTGCTAAAAAATATAACAAATCTAATGATGAAATCGGACGACATTTAAGACGAACAATTTTCAAACCTTTAAATTTATATAGCAAACTAAAAATAAAAACTTTATTTTATGCGTAAATTGATAACCTTGAAGTCAACTTTCAAATATAAATCAAATGAAAAAAATAGCATTAGAATTATAGGAATTATGATCTCATTAATCTGTAAGAAAATTTCGGCAATTTCATAGGTAAAGACCTATTATTACAACTTATACAAAAATTTAAACTAGATTGAAAGAAAAATCTAGTATAGATTTTGTACTTTTATAAACGATGCCGTCATCTCTTAACACTAAAACAAGTAATCAGTTGTGTACAACCTTTTAAGGCCTTGTTTTAAGGGCTAACTTTTGATATACGACTTTTCGAAAAACGCAAAAATTTAATTGACTTTTCATTCAAATTGGTTCGATCAGTTGATAATTTTATATGAAGAGTCAAAAGACGTATAAGTATAATGGTAGTTTTTCATCAATTCCAGACTATCCTTTCTATGATAAAAAAAAACGTTTATTTTCTCCACAGAAGAAAATTCGTAGAATTTTACAATAGTAAAATACTAACAATAGTGCTCTAACAAAGACAGGTTTCAGATAATGCCCACTAAACGAATTATTTCTTATAACAATACAAACAAAAAAGAGACAAGACCAATGTAAATCCAATTTTCGTATGTACGTGTAATCTGATTAAGGCAATCTTTTTTTTCTAGGCACTTACTTAAATCCAGACCTGTCTCTAGTTGTCTATTAATGTCTAGCTTATTCGAAAGCAACACAAAAGAAGGAAACCTATTCATGGATTTGAAGTCTAGACTAAGATAATTCTAATAGGGAGTTAGGGATAAGTCTACGATAATTCAAGAAATAATAAAAAACCGGCCAAGTGCGAGTCGGACTCGCGCCTGAAGGGTTCCGTACCACACCTATGATATATTTAAAGCTTTTGCTCTTTGATTTTAAAAACTCCGCGACCATCCAACTTGACCCCTCTTTTATAGAAAAGTTCTTGAAACAGGAGCTCACCTTAATTCGTTACTATTAGTTCTGAGAAAAATTTAAATATTTAATGTTTATAGACTTTTCCCTTTATTTGTACTTTGAGACCTAGCTTCTTGACAAATTTCATAATTTTAGGTCAACGGGAAGTACCCTTTAGGTTTTGCTTTTTTGCATAAATGTATGGAGATGAGGACATAAAAAGCCATATCTTTTGATTGCGTCGTGGTAAAAAAATTAAATTTTCATTTCTTGTGTGGTTTATGGACCTTAATATTCGTTATCATACCTCTTTTCGTTTGTGAGAAAAAGGGTCTTGACAGACACACAGACAGACAGACGGACAACAAAGTGATCCCAAGAGGGTTCCGTTTTTTTATTTTGAGATACGGAACCCTAAAAATAATGACTTATTGACTCACTGACAGAACTACTGCTTCGAGATTTCTCACAGATAACAAAGAATTTTCAAAATTCCCGCGGTATATAAATCTCACCGGTTTGCGAAATCTCGTATAGGGTATGTGAAAGCGTTACATAAATACATAATATCACGTCTTGTTCCCGTCGTGGTAGGCAGAGACCACAGTTCTCCACCTGCTACGATCTTGACGCTATAGGTCCTATAAGAATGATGAGATGCTGGTGAAAAACCAAGTTTCGCAGTCTGGGCCACCGTCGCAAAGTTGCGTGTCTGTCGGTCTTTTACAGGTTATATTTCGGAGAGTATGCCCAAGAGCTCCATAAAGCTTATCCTGCCATACCATTAGTCCAGACGCACCGCAGGATATCACCCACAATTGGTTGATATTTTACACATTCGCACTAAGCGTTTTGAAACATCAAAGCTAAGGAGTGGAATTCTCCGCCTCCTGTCCGTGTTGCCGAGTTCGTATACCCAACCCGAATCTATTTAAGTCGCTAGTGAATAGGCTTCTTCTGGGCAAGCTCCTTCCATCAACGACCTCATCTCTACCCTCAGGGCTAGATCAAGGTCAAGAGTAAGCCCATCAACCATAAAAAAATATATTACCTTTTATTTATTTTGTACTATCTTACAGTTTCTTCTAACTTTAACACTACACAAAACTACTTCAAGACACTCAAAACACAACTGAACGTTTAACTCAAAAACTTCTACAAACGAATGTCTTAACAACCAACAACCATAATCCATTTTAATCTAAGTCTTCTGACGCCAATTCTTACATATCGCACTGTAGTATAGTACTGACAGTGCGGATTATACCCTGTTTGTTTGGCCAATGGGGTGTCGTTCGTTATCCTATTATTGAGGTGGATTAAACTATTATAGAGCTGTTGGTAGCTGCTACTGGGAATAACAGATATTCAATGTGACTGGCCAATGGGGATTTGCATGATTTACAGTTGGTATTGCCAAAAGCTACTTACTTTTTGACTTCGACCGTACATTTTGGTAGATAAACAGTCGCATTCTAGATTCGAACGAAAAGGTTTCCTTTTTTGAGTGTTTTTTATTCTTTATTGTACACATAAACAAAGATACAGTGTTACAAAAGAAGTTTACCTTGGCAAGCTTATCCCTTTGAAGACATCTCTTCCAGCCAACCACACGTTGGTAAGATAGAGGATATAGACGGCGAGAAGAATGTGTACACAAATATTAATAAGGTAAGGTAATACACATAATACATTCTAATAAATACTTATAAACTAAATTTATGTTCTTAAATTAGTAAGCTCACTTTAATCTAGTCTATCTAACTAAGACATGCAGTATACGGGCCGCAAATGAACTCTACACAGAAATCATGAAATTTATTATTAAATTCATATAGCCCGAATCTATTCAAGTCGCGAGTGAATAGGCTTCTTCTGGGCGAGCTCGTTCTATTGTCGACCTCATCTCTGTCTTCAAGAGGTCAAGAGTAATCCCATTGACAATAAAAAAAAATACAAAAGATGTCGCGGGAGTGAGCGCGGCTGGTGGGGGAATGGCGAATCGTTCATTGGCTCTCCGCCTGTCACCCATGCGCAGATAATAACCATTAGGGCTAGGGTTAGTTTGCGCAGCGTGTACCTATAAAGCTACAGGCAAAGACGTTTTTTTTAATGCACAGGACGACCACAGAAATGCAAGAAAAATGAACCGAAAAATATTTGTAAGTGCGCTTGAGTTTCCCTGTTTTTCGCTAAGTATCCCTGATAAATATGTCAATTTGAAAAGGCTGTGTATTAACGTGCCACCAAATTTGAGTAAATTTTTACCAAATAATATTCATCAAATTTTGTCTACCAAAATGGATGAATGTACACCAAATTTGCTTCTGGCATTGTGGTCGCAAGATAACCTAACACAACCTAACCGAACCGGTTACCCAAATTTGGTGTACATTCAGCCAATTTGGTGTACGTTCAGCAAATTTGGTGTACATTCATCCATTTTGTCTGAAGTGTATTGGGGTAAAGAGGCGTGATGTTATGTATGTTATGTATGTATGTATTGGGGTATAAAAAAATATTTTGGGAATCATTTAATTTGTTGCCATTTAAAAATAAGTTTTTTTTTTTACCAATGTCATATTTTGTTATGTTTCGTAACAATACTTAAAAATCATTCTTCATTTGCGGGAGAAAACTAAATCTCGATTTTCAGAAAATTCTGTAATTAAATTAACTACATATTAATTTAATTTAAAAAATTGTAGATAGCCGATTGGCGTGAGGTGGCGCAAAAAAGCGAACGATTAGCGGCTTTTGGTGTCGGAGGCCAAGATCCTCTTTGTGATGTTAGTATGACAACTCCAACAACTTGGCTATGACATATTTAGTTCCCAAAAAATTACTCGTAGAAGTCCTCCTAGTAAAAATAAAATACTAAATAAAATTCGCACGTACTAAATTCTCGTCTCTACACTATATTCTGCTAATCGGATGACGGATTAAGTATATTTGGTCAGTAAATACCACGATGAACTGTTTATTGTAATTAAAATGTCTGGAATTAAGACATCTACTTACTTTTTGGCTTCACCACATTTTTATGGCGGCAGTTTTCAAAAACCCATGTGATGCCGGCAAAGAATAGTACCATCCCATACATACCTGTGGGTGTCGTAAGAGGTGACTAAGGGTTATAAACTGGAGAATGCAAAATGCATCATATCATCTAACTTACTGGGTCACCTACAACCGCGGTCCATGGTGCCAGCCGTAATGCTGACAAGCGAGGTGACAATGTGACTATCCCCTCCACATTTTTTCAGCAAAAGCTAGAATTCTGGAGGGAGCTTCCTGTTTTGTAGTGGACATTTCAAGGGATGTTATGATGATGATTTTTCAAAAATCCTTTGGTATCGTCAGTACACATTTAAAAAAATCCAGCAGTTCTGTTGTATCAGCCAGTCAGCCAGCCCATTGTATTGCTCAGTCTCTTTTTAGAGTTCAGTACCCTTTTACGTTATTTGAGGGTTTTTTTCTTGTTGCTTCCTTTTTTACCCGACTGCGGCCAAGCCCAAATGGAATGTTATTAACCACTTTGTTTATGAAACGATGTAATTTAACTGAGTTCATTAAAAAAATGTCTTTTTTATTTGATTTTGATTACTTTCGTCGTCGTTCTTCTATAATTATATTAACTTAGATATTTTGCGGGACTTCACGAGCCTTCCGAAACACAAAAACACTCGAATCTACATTTAATCTTGGTCTATGCCCGTGATGAAAAATGTCATGTTGAGTGACAGGTAATTAAGACCGGTGACAGAGCTAGACCAAGGTTAGACCCTGGTTTAGCTGTCCCCATGCTAGCGAAACGTCTCTGAATGAATAAGAAAATAAGTTTCAGTAAGTTAAAAGTAAAGATATACAAAATATTCACCCTCTAACTCTGAAAGCACAAATCAAAACAACTCATGATGAAAAGCAACTTTCGAGAAGAAAAAAATTTTTTACTCGAAAAATTTTTTGTCCCCCAATAGTAAAGTGGTCACGTGATCAACTCATTTTATATGGGAAGGCGATAAATTTGTTTGGGGTAATTTTTTCTTTAACTTCGAGAAAGTAGCTTGTTTTCATGAGTAGAATCACTGAGCTTTCTTTCTTCTTTCTTTCTTTCTTCTTTTTTCGGGAGCAAAACCAATGAAAATTCACACTATATAGGAAACTTATCCGAAGTATCTTGAGTCAAAGCATAAATTAGCAGATTAGATTAAAATATGAAGCTAAAATTATTTAACGTTGCTGGCTCCAATTTCTACCTAACACAATTTCAAGTTAAACTCAATTTAGCCCAGTTCAAAAACTGTCTACTCATGAGTTCAACGTTACTGTTGGCACGCAATAAACCTTTCTGCCAGGGTTGCCACATTGAGTTATGTGAATTTTCATAACAAAACTTCATGTGTTTTTTTTAGTTCTATGGTCTTGCTTTTCACCGAAATCAAGCTCCGACGCAGACTCTAGGTAGGTCGACGAAGGTAAACTCTTTTTTTATTGTCAATGGGCTTACTCTTGACCTCGATCTAGTCTTATGTACAGGTCGACGATGAAACGAGCTTGCCCAGAAAAAGCCTATTCACTCGCGACTTGAATAGATTCGGGTTATATGAACTCGGGAACACAGACGCAGAGAATTCCACTTTTTGGCGGTGCACATTACAAAAGACGTTTCAAAGCGCTTTCAGCGAATGTGTGGAATATCAACCAAGTGTGGGTGATATCCTGCAGTGCGTCTTATACAGAAGCCGTAATCTCTTCGTTTGCTTACTAGTAACATGAAAAAAAATCACTGTTTGGCTGTGGGCATTATAATGCTATGTTTATCCATCTAATAAAGACACATACCCCCTGATGGGCATGGGTCTTTCTTTTTCGGTTTCGTGCAATTCTTAATCAAACTACCTCTACAAAAAAAAATCGCTTGACCATCTGTCAGTGGTATGCCTTAAATATAATACTTACTTAGTGCATATTTAAATTTTATAGCTGGAATTACGGTAAAACTATATTTTTTTCAGAAAATAGGCAACAAATTGTTGCAAAAGAGAAGAAACCAATATAATATTTTTAAAGCCGTAACAAACCTTATTCTTTTGGCTGAAAAATGTTTCGTGAACAAATTAAAATTGTCGTACATACGTGTGGCAGGCAACCCTGACAAATTAGTTGGCAGCTTATCAACCAAATTATTATTGTTTAGCTTAGTCGCCAAGTTTCAAGAAACTTTTTGATCCAATATCCTAAATGAAACCAACATAATTGAGGAATGGGTCACGAAGGCAATCTTCGTACAAACTTTTACGTTACAAGCGAATCGACTCACTTTTATAAAGAAAAAAAAATAATAAAAAATAAGTTAATTAAATTAATTCCTACTAAAAACGTGTTTCCTTATGTGATTTACGCTCGATTTTAGTATTTTTTTTTTTTTTGGTATGTTTATAGTGCAGTACCTGGGTGACCGAACTATGCTCTGAATAATTAAAATATCATTGCTTGAGCAAGCTATGCTACTCAACAACAGATGGCGCTGTAAGATTCTTTCACGCACTAAACGCGCAAAGAAATCATTAAAAAGACGGTGAAAACGAATTTTTCCAGACATTAGACCTAGCTAGATCAATTTTTCACCCCCAAAAACCCCTGTATAGTAAATTTCATCGAAATCTTCGAGAAACCGATTAGAAATATACAGGGTGTAAATTTGATTGCGTGCCATAGCTCAGGGGCGGGATCAGTATTAGTAACTGAACAAATTTTCCTAAGGAACATAGGTCGAAATATGAAAATCAATTTTTGACCTCCCATAGAAACTGCATCAGCTAATAGCGCATTTTGTATGGGAGGTCAGATTTGGTTTTTCGTATTTCGACCTATGTTCCTTAGGGAAAGTTGTTCAGTTTCATGGCCTCAATGCACAGCTTCAAGGTTCACAGTGTTTACACTAACACCCTGTATATTGATCGTTTAAGATCGGATAAGCTATAGAATAACAACAAGTAATAAAAACTGATCGAGTGCTTGTCGAACTCGCGCACATTTAATACCCTACTGCGTGACTGCGCGTCCATGACTAAGACGGTATTTTTACCATAGTGGTATGGAACCCTCGGTGCGCGAGTCCGTCTCGCACTTGGTTGGTTTTTTTACGAAGTTGGCTACCTAACCTAGGGGATTTGACGATGACACTGGTTTTTACACAGAGCTACTACCATCTGACCTCCGCAACCTAGAGGACAAACTAAACATAATCCTAGATTAAGTTTTCCCAGGTAAGTGGATAATCTGGCTGTCAGAATTTTTTTAAGCCGCGAAATGGCGTCTGACAGTAGCCGGAACCGACGGAACGAAAACGCTTTAGTTGTTGTGAAACTAGCGGTCACCCATCCGGGTTGCTTAACTTTCGTGATCGGGCAGTAAACTTAACTACCTACTCTATTGGTGGTAGGGCTTTTGTGCAAAGTCTGTCTGAGGAAGTACCACCAACTTACCTTTTTCTGCCGTAAAGCAGCAGTGTTACCACTGCTGTGTTTCGGTTTGAAGGGTTAGGGAGCCAGTGAAATTACCAGCACATGAGACACACTATCTTAGTTCTCAGGGAGGGTAACGCGCTTTGCTGTCTTGATAATGTCATATTATTTCCCTAAAGACAGTGGGTGTCAAGGGCAGTGGTGACCACTTACCATCAAGTGGTGACCACTTACCATAACTGCTCGTTTGGCCACTTGTGACATTAAAAAAAATACCACTCGGCCACGAGCGCGATCAAACTACTACCGGTAAAATAAATACTGGCCTATACAACGTGTTAATGGAATAACCGAAACCCTCATACACCCCAACTGATTTTTACTAAAATAAATCCAATCCCATAAAAAAAATTTTAAAGTTTCACCAGCGCGCGTATCCACAGAAATATTTAGAATAGAAGCGCCAACAATTTCAATATTAAAAATTAAAATCTTAATCAACCTTATCAAAAACCTGTGGAATTGATTCTACTCTCGATTCTGAACAAACTATTTTCTCAGTTTCGCTTATTCCGTTTACACGTTGTATATTTTCTTATCGCTATCTTTATTATTCCAAGATTGTAGCTATCTAAAAGCCCCTCCTACCTTAGCCGTACCTTTTCCTCATTTAACCTAATGGCAATAAGTACCCAACTTGAGAGTTACTTAGATACTTCTGAGAAGTGTTGTCCTAATTGATACTTATTTGCTTAATATTCTTTTTACAGCTTTGGCACGATTGACATTCGATACAGATCAAAATAAATGATGCTAGAGATTAGTGCGTTCAATTCAAGACATATCAGGATAAATGACTTGAACGTGCCTTCGGAAGCACTATGAACTCTTTACCTCGCTATCACTAATAGACCCCGGAGCTAGTCAGACAATTTAGTAGAAAGTGTAATATTTTTAACCTCTTTTAATTGAAATTGTGACAACTGACGTAAAGTCAAGAGGAGGTTGATACTCGTAGTTCGACTCAAGTTCCTGCGGAGACTGACATAAGAATGGTATAGTCAAGAGTACGTCGAGCTTGACACACTGGACTTTGTAGAAACGGAAGTCGCCGATTACTGCGAGTATCAGGCTTGAATGCTCTTAGTGTACGCACAATACCAAGCAAGTGGAAACAATACCTGAATAAGCTGGACTAGCACTACGCTAAAAACACCCGAAACCAAAGTCAAAGCAAAGAATATATATAAACGGAGGTGCAGGGTGAGGATCAGTGGTTTCCAACTTTCCACGGACGTGCGGCCGTGTGTACAAAGTCCAATGAGTCAAGTATGCTTTCAGCTGTACTCAAAAGGTAACTGATGAATTCCATATCGTAAAAATATTTTTAAAGACGTAATAGTATTAAAAGTCTTTGAACTCAGTTATATTATTTTTATGGCAAGACATTCGATTTATGATGTTCTTTTCAACAGAATTCCATACAATAAATAAATAAATGACTCTTCCATACATTATCTACGTTGGCAACACTATTAATTACACTTAGACTGAATACGTTCCTAATGAGTTCCAGACCAGTTCTTAAAAGGCTAATTCAAGTTGTACCATTAAGGGGAGCCAAAGTTACCCCATTAGCCTCTTTTCGAGGTGCATTCTTAATGTTATGAAGTAATTTAACTAGCTGAAAAATTACTAAGCCTAGGTTTTTTGTACAATAATCACTGTAGAAAGAATAGAATAGTACCATTACATTTCTTATAGTGGGTGTCGTAAGAGGCGACGTAAGGACCTGAGGATGAACAGCGGCGCCCATCTATATTGCGTATCTTGAGACCCATCGGTTTATGGTACCATCTATATTGTACCATAAACCGATGGGTCTCAAGATCATAGCAGGTGGAGGGCTGTGGTCTTTGCCTACCCCGACTTCAAAGAGGCGTGACGTTATGTATGTATGTAAATAAAAAAATTAACACAAATTCAATTTTTCATCAGTTAAATAACACCTTTTATACTAAGCGTAAATATGTTTCTATAAAGTTCTAGACCTGTAAAGTTCTTAGGACTAATTCAAGTTATCCCATTATCCTCTTTTCGGTGTGCATTCTTAATGCATAGAGTCGGTAACGTGCGGCAACTTAACGCTAACTTAGGTGAACAAGCGAACGAAGTTACGTTCATGAGTGAGTAGGTAGTTTTCTACTTAAGTTGCTTATGTTAAGGTGGTGTTGTTTGTTACTGTAGTCTCACTTTTACATAAAGTTGAGGAAAGTGAAGTCTGACATCCTTTTACATATTATGTTAGTTTATCCTGATTGTTTAAGAAATCACAAGGAAAGTCTAAAATTAAAAGTTCATTACTATTGTTTTCTGAGCTACTACTAGCCAGCTCGCTTTTGTTTGTATAAAAAATACTTTTTCTTAAAAAAAAAAGAAAAGTTTTCTTAAAAAAGAAAAAAAAAGGTTTAGCTCAAGAAGAAATGAAGCGCCCGGAGGGTTAAATCACCACTTATTCTTCGTGTCAAAGTACAAATACCATCGCGTTGGATCAAACACTTTCCTCCCAAAACCTTGCCACTTCTACGGCTTTATCCGACGTCTCGCGCTGGTCCTCGCCAGTGCAGGTGGAGGGGCACAGTGGACAAGAGAGCAAGTGTTTCATGTTTAGCGACTTCCAGGTTGACCACTGCAGATTGTGTCCAGGTGGCAAAGTTTCTGCAGGTGGGACGTATCCTGATGGGCCTGGAAATTTTTGGCACACATCTGCTCTCTTGCCAAGCTTGGGTTATTGCTTGTTGTGGGAGAAGTTGACCTCACGAAAACTTTTACAGCTTTTAAGCTCAAGTCAGACAGAGGCGGTATGATTGCGAAAGCGGTCCGGGCCGGTTTGGCGGGAACAAAATACCGCGCCGCGACCGCTTTTCAATGTGACAGGGTGCATAAGAACTCATACTTTACAAAAAATACCGGCCCCGGAACGCTTCCGCTACCGCCTCTGTGTGTCGCGGGCTTTAAGGCGGACTATGGGCATTGTGTATTGTGCAATGGGTGTCGGGGATCCGCTTCTTGTTTTTGATTTTCCACTGCACACTATGATCAGCTGGTGATGCAGACAGATGCTGGTGGTGATGTTTTTTGTTATAATATCCAGTGACTAGCAAGTACCTATCCATTTCAATAAATAATTGTTATTTAATTCGAAGGAAAATTTAATTTCATTATCGCCCAAAATTAAAATGAAATTCAATAATAAAAAAAATATATTTTTTTCTATAGTTTTTACGATCTCTTAGTGATGTAGAATCACTCCTTATTTTAATTAAAAGGATTATCGTACTTTTTTGACACTCTGTATAATAAACGCTCTTAAACGAAGCAAAGCAACACTTTAATTAAACATCCCACAGAACTATCACATTTACAAAAGGGGAAGTGGACAGTCGCCCCTGACAATACTGTACAGTCCTCCGCGCGATGAAAAGTCATTTGTTGGACTGGGAGCTCTGCACACAATCTCCCCATCATAGAAAAATAATACACTTTTGCTCCCCATAATCAGTCACAACCTTGTCAAATGCGCAACTCTATTTTTTTTAGGTGACCTTGATATTAGTTTTATTGGCTGTCACAGCTTCACCTGCAACTCTTTACTACCACCTGTGGTGGTGCGGCGTTGGAGCGGAGACGAGTTAATTAACACTGGTTGATGTTGAAAGTAGAACTGTTTTATTGAGGAAATTGTGTGGCTTAAATACTTGGTTTTCATGGCTGAGGCAGCGTATGGCGTTTTTCTCGTGCCAATGTTATATTTTTAAACTAAAATATAAAAAAAAAATGCAATACCAACCACACTGGCGGACTTTCACAATCACAACATAAAGTCTGCTGTACCTCTAAGGCGCTCAACTCATGAAGAGCCGGGCAGACACGGGCATTCACGGACATTGTCCGTCAGTGTGGCCGGTATTGCGAAAATTATAGTTTTTATCACAATAAAATTCAAACTTATCATGTTTCAAAATTGCTCTATGTTTTAAACCAAATAACAATCAATCTGAACAACCTTTTTGACTAAATGACTCTAACTGAACAACTAATTAAGCTGTTTTCTTTCCAAACCAAAGAATTTGGAAAGTACGCGCATCATGCAAATGATATTATTAAACAATAATAAAAAAACCGGTCAAGTGCGAGTCGGACTCGCGCGCCGAGGGTTCCGATATACCTATAGTATTTTTGGAAGCAATAAAGTCCATTTTCAGGACCGCAAAACTAAATTTGTTTGTAAAGGTTTTTTGCAGATTTCTGAAAAACTGTGCAACTTAGAAAGATCGTTTTATTTTTGCTGTAAAGTTTATATAAACTTCTGTCAACTGTAATTAATTCAGATTTTTCCTTACTCAAACTTCGGAGATAAGGGGGGGGGAATGGTATTTTTCTTGACATTTTTCATCATAACTTTAAAACTAAGAAATTTAAAAAAATACAAAAATATATTTCAAAATGTACAAGTAAAGCCCTTTCATATGATACCCCACTCGACCTAGTAGCGACAATTTGAAATTTGGCCCCCCCTGTTTTGGCCCCCTTTATATTAATAATCATACTTTTTTCAAAAATTTTTCTTGTGCAATTAAGTTGGGCAACTATATTCTAAAACTATTCCAAATTTCAGGTTGATAGCATAAGTGGTTGCTGAGATATAGAGGTGTGACAGACAGACGGACAGACAGACAGAGCGGCACCATAAGGGTTCCTTTTTTTTACCATTTTGGTATCGGAACCCTAAAAAAAGGACGGGTTGCACTCCGGGAGTGCTGGCAGAAGTGGAAACTTAAACATCAACGTTGTGCATTTTTGAATATTTTGGAATGGTAAGGGAATCATTTCGCACGAATTGTTTTATTTATCAGTATAAAAGTACATACAATATTCATTTATTGCGCTATCGTAGACAAACATGACAATTTATATTACATATAGACAATCTTCGTCAGATCTGACGCGCCGCTAAAGAAGTTTTCACTTCAAAACTTAAACATCTGACGCGAGATCTGACGTGATTTTAACATTTTCTACCCATGTAAAAAGTGCCAAGCGCCGCAAAGAAGTTTTCACTTCAAAAATTGCAGTACCGGCCACCCTAGCGGACTGTCACAAGTCTGCCGTCTGCTGAGCCTCTTAAGGCGGTTGCTGGGTGGCAGCACCTTACTTTTAGAAATAAATTTATTGCGTCGCAAATGCAAAACTTTTCGGTAGTATTGTTCGTTTGGCGGCAATATATGGTAGTTATATATGTTACAACCCAGCTTATCATTTATAGCTTTGTATTGGTAAAGTGCTAAAAGTGGCCGTTATTAGCAGTTTTACAATACAAAGCTATTCACGATAAGCTAATTTGTGATGTGGTGGATAATAAAATATAGAACGACCCCAAATTGCCGCCAATCAAAGAATCCTTATTATATGTCTTGTATTTATGACGCAATAAATTTATTTCTCAAAGTGGCAGCACTTCTGCTCAGCAACCACCTTAACCGACGCGCATTGATGAAAGTATACGAGGGGAGAGAAGTATGCCAAGATCGTATCAGGTGGAGGACCGTGGTCTCTGCCTAACACGACGGGAATGAGGCGTGATGATATGTATGTATATAAAAGGTGTAAGGGACGTTGTACCGAAAACTGAAAGGGCGTGCTCAGTCAACGAAGCTGAACAACTTTCCCAAAGAAACATATGTTGGGAAATGAAAAAAAAAAATTGACCTCTCTATACAAATTGTTCGACCAGAGTGGGCAATTTGTATTTCTTCGGCAATTTCTTTGGGAAAGTTGTTCAGTTTCATTGACTGAGCACGCCCTTTCAGTTTTCGGTACACCGTCCCTTACACCCGAAACACGCTCCTAATCAAGATGCAATATTTCGAAAGCAGTGAAAGATTTTTGTGGTTGACTATACATTTTGCGCCCCTCATATTGGCAGAGGGGTAGTCTTATCGGGATGGAAACGATACATCACCTGTCCACATAATTTATGGGGCTTCTACACCCTTGTTAACCGTTTGTTAACGAAAACTTAATTAACGATGAATGGATAGTTTTCATGGGTTCGGCCATGATCTATAAGGTAACAACGAACGTAATGCTTCATCATCATGACATCCCATGAAACGTCCACTACAGGACAGGGATCTCCCTCCAATATTCCAGCTATTGCTGAAACAATGTGAAGAGAAGTACCATAGTCGTCACGTTTATCAGCGGTACGGCTGGCACCATGGACCGCGGTTGTTGGTGACCGCAGAATGTAAAATGATACGATACACAGAAGGATGCTGCTGCCCATCCTCTGGTTTATTAACCCTTAGTCGCCTCTTACGACACCCACGGGTAGAGATGGGTCGGTACTACTCTTTGCCGGCACCGCACGTAATACTTACATTGCGAAAACCACTTCTTGATCATACATGAACATAAAATTGAGAAAAATTACTTGGGATAATTTATTGAAAAATTTACATTATTCTTACCTTACGACTTCGAAAATTATTTCATCGCTTAGTAGCTTCTAAAAATTCCAAAGCAAAGGGTTTTGTACACTTTATGCAAAACTGCACACTTTAAAGATAAATGTAAAAACTACCATGTCACACACACTACATCTTTGAAAAGTTATCACTTTGTTATAAAATTGTTACTATATCACTACACAAAGCACTATTAAGTATTCCTCTTTATTGCATGTTCTTGTTCTTATTATAAAAACACCGACACCGAAACGAAAATACATCAATGACCACCAACTATGGTGAAGTACCCAATGAACTAAACAAATTCCCTCTCCTCCGGTTACCGACTCGAAATCGCCTTCCGAGAAACAAAAACCTGTCGACGTAGTAAGAAAAACACATGCGATTCCTAAAATCGACCTAAAAGCACAAACGTAAACGGTTTTTACAAGAATAATAACACTTTGTACGATTTCTTAGAATGCCAATGCTTTTTGTTTAGTAACATTGTTTTAAAAATGTTTGTAAGAATTCTTTGCAAGATAACGTAAGGCATATTCTACAGCGGCACCGTTGGTCGAATGTATGCAAGCTACAAATCATATTATAATTTTGTATTGACATTGGAAATGTCTTTTCGTTCGCTCCAGTACAGGCTCCAATTTCACGAAAAACTGCGATCCCCTTATATCTCGGAGAGTTGTGAAGATATGATATTCAAAAAAGCTCAAAAGACGCGTAATCACGAGAGGTGTAAGGTGCAAAAATTATTATTCGAGGAAGTCAAAAAAAAAAAAGTTATATACGAAACTGTGAAAAAAAAATCTCCGAATTTTTCATTTTGGCGCTCGATATTTTGGAAACGAAGAAATATATCAAAAATTTTGAAAAAAGTGAAAAAGTCAACGATATGTTTTCGAATTCCATAGATTCATTTTCAATGTGCTCGATAGTCGTGTGAGGCACGAAATCTGTGTATTTTTTTGACTGAGTTCATACGAAAGCATAAATACTTTCTTTATTTTTATTTCTAGCTCACTTGGGTCGGATTTTAGTAAGTATTTACTTTATAAGGGACAAAAGCCCCAAGCCGCCATACCTAATCGCTTGTTGCAGATTTGCTCTCCTCAAAGAGCAGAGAATCCCGCATCGCGCCGCGCCCCGCTACTAGAGACGTCATGTTCAGCTCTTGCCATGCAAACTCAACGTGTCAGTAGGCGTCACCCAATTACGTACTTACACTAACTATTTCAAAGAGTCTACGATTGGCTGACAAACGCATCATCGCACTTTTGCATTCACGAATAACTCGCGATTGATGCACGGTTGAGGTTTTGTGTTCCAAGACAACCTGAAGGCGCATTAAACAGCTAAATATTACTCTAAATTACTTAAATTGTGATATGATAATTTTATTTATTTACGTATTTGCCTCGATTTTAACACCAAATCACTATTTTAGAAATTAAGCCTTAGCGCTGCTCAAAGCTAAGCTTTAGATTCTTGTGAAGACATGGGGTCATGGAATAGTAGATTGTATCACAAGGCTGTAAAATAATATTTTTAAGGCGAGGGCGCTATTTTGAATCCAGAGCGAAGTGAAGGATTCTTGAGTAGAATCCCGAGCATGGCGAGTGATTCTAAAGTAGAATCCTGAACGTAGCGAGGGATTCAATAGGTCGCCTAAGGTAAAAATATTTTTGCAGCCGCGTAATACACTCTAATTTTCATCTCCCTCTATGAGAAAACATTAAGAGGCCCATTGAGACACACACTCGTCATTAATTTTAAATATAAAATACCATTACAATATTATTACTTGATGAAACAATACTAAAAATCATATTAGGTATTATTTGTAACAACTGAAAATTTTATTGACATTTTTGTATCAATTAGGAACAGAACCTCTTTGGTTGGTAGTCTTGTTTACATTTCAAGCATATTTCTTTTTTAATAGTACAACCGCCAGTATCATTTTTCATACAACATTATGGTTCGACATCTATGGTTGACCTAAAATATCCCTATGGTGGACCTAAATTCAAATTCTAATTTTAAATCCCATTTTTACCCGCTACGAAAGTCTCTTGGAGAAAACAGCTATTTTGTTCGCCTTTATTGACGAACCGTTCAGCAATTTTCGAATAGATGGGATGAAAAATCATTTTTCCATTCTTGATTCCCTCTTGTTCTATCGTCTTACAGCTGGAGCTATGATCTGCTGGACTTGATCATCAATTTTTCCTTATAATCCTTATCTATCACTGTCGCATACCCTCTTCCCAATAGTGGAAATAATCACCGTCATAGCAGCAAGCGTCTTTAAAAGTAAAGTTCCTTCAAATTTAGTTATGATGACTTCATATTTGTCGAGAAAGAATGTTTCAGCAATAGATTTAAAGAAGGTTTAACTTTAAAGATTTTTTTTGCTTAAATATTAATAGAAGTGATTTCGCCAACTAACTCTATTCATAGAACAGTTTTACTTACAAGCTTTTTTAAAAGAATCTAAAAATGACCAAGATTCGCAAAATTGAAGATGCTGTATATTCTGAGAAATTTAATTTAATTTGACCGGAGAGCAAAGGTCCCTAATTAAATTTTCTCTACTAAAGTGAAAGGTCCATTCAACAAAATGTCAACTTTATTATTTTTAGCACTGAAGTAGCCGGCAGTATAAAGTTACAGTCAATTTATACGCCTCGAAAAACTTATAGGCTTCATGCTATAGATTCCCTAGGGTAGGTATTTGCATCTACTACAGACCTTCAGCTTCGTCCGCATCGGATGTTAACGGATTTTAAAATTTGCCTGTACTTAGACAGCAGTAAATAAACGGACAGTTCCATATCATCTCAGCGGTACTTTTCGATATTTTGTGAAATTGTGTAATCAAACAAATAAAAAAATCACAACAATTGGGCTTTATAAAAAAAAAATACACTTTATTATCATCATCAAGGGGTGCCATCTTCAAAATGAAGTTTTGAGGCTGGCCTCAAAACTTCATTTTGAAGCAGTCGGTACTGTTGAGCCACCCTCTTCAACTCGTGGTCTTGTAGTCCAGTCCAGTCCCTTATGTCATCGAACCATTTCCGTCGTGGCCTTCCTTTGTTCAGACCATACGAATCAATCTGACCCATAAAAACAAAATTAAACTAAAATACTACAGTTCGTACAGTCAAGAGCACGCCATGCTTAACACATTGGACTTTATGTCGTGCTTATCTCAGTAAGCGTAGGGGTGGATGTCGCACTGCGATTGTCAAGCTTGACCTGCTTTTGACTGTACAATAAAAACTGAAACAACCAAATGCCTTCAAAAACTAAAAGAATGAAAGAACAAACCCGCTCCTATCGCTACATAAGATCTTGTCCCGAACGGACGTGGAAAATGTAAAACAGAAGGGTGTCGTTCTACCGATTTTTCAAGTGTCAGACGAGGGCTGAATGCAAATCGGGAGTCTTGAGACTTCTTACTATGAAAACGATCATTATTTCAAGTTTACATTGTTTTCACATACAATGCTGCGTAAAAATATTTTTATTTAATTATTTACTGTACACATGAAAAAAACACACAAAATATAGATTAAGAAAAACACAACATGCACTGCTTATTTCAACTAGGAAATTTCTTCCAGCAGTCCTAGGCAAGTGAAATGGCACTGGAAGAAGCAGATAAACGTGCACAATATAGATAAAATAATAATTAATATAATACATAAGGATTATAAATAAATATAATAAATACATATATATAAATACATATAATAAATACATACAATAATAAAATAAATAATTATATTTCCACTCTTAAATATTATGGATCACTCAGACAGAGATACATTTAATGTTCTTTCACTCGTTTTTTTAAAGACAGCGATGATGGACTATCACGAACAGTGTGCGGGATCCCTCCCTCTCCACAGCCTGGCCGCATGAACAGAAACACACAGGAATAGAAATCAGAATGGTGGGGGGGACATATAGGTTTATTCTGACATTGGAGCGACAGGGCTTATCTACAGGACGTGAAAAAAGGACGATGCAACAAACCCTGATAACTTTAAGAGTTGTTGAGCCGCCAAAGGCCTCTGACATGGCTCATTATAGACTACTTCCGTGGACAGTCTTAGCCAACAGCTAAGCCATCCAAAACACGGAATCATCTTGAAAAGTCCAAATCAAGCTGGGGAAGTCTTAAAAAGTGAGATTTTGTTTTACAGTGTCCCCATCGGGAATCGAAACCAGAACCTCAGGGTCAAGAGCCAAAGGCTCTAACCACTACGCCACGGAAGCTGTTTCACTGTTGAACTTAGGCCTTCCCTAGACTTCGTCACGACGCCTGGTTCAACAATGTCCGCATCAAGCAGCTTCTTACGACCTCGACCAGAGCGTCGGTCCACTTTGTGGGGGGATGAGCACGTTATATCATCCAAGTCCGAGTCATGATGCCCACTTTAGTGATTTTCTGGCCCATTGGCCATTGGTTTTTCTAACGATAGGCCCAGCCCACCCACTGGCGGTTCTTAGACAGAACTACGTACACACATATTATTAAGCCTCTTTCCCGTCTAGGTAGGCAGAGACCATAGTCCTCCACCTGCTACGAACTTGACATACTTCCCTCGCTTCCTGTACTAGAGCTATTTCTGTCGACTTTTTGTATAATGGTGTAGGTAGGTATATAGTGGAGAAGACTGATTCAGGACCAAGAGAAAGGAGTTGATGAGGTCCAGAGGCATCTTCGTCAGGCCACTGGCAAGCTTGACTAACTCCGAGAGCATTCAAGGCGTCAAATGTCTAAATGAACACTGAGTTCCATCTTTTAACTGCACCGATTAAAAAATACGCGCTTTGCCCTCTCCACATCATTCACGATATTTTGATGTTCTCTCAAAACGTGCCTTCCGAAAAACTGATAACGCTCAAGTTATTTTACCACTAACGGACACCCACCCATTTTCTAGCCACGACAATGTTGTCAAACTTTAGTCAGCGCTTTTTTTTATGACAACTGAGCAAACGAGCAGGTAGGCCACTGGTCTCTACCGCCCATAGAGCCCGCTATCTTATTAGTGGCATAACTTGACACTAATAAGACAGCAAAGCACTTTGCCCATCCTGAAAACTAAGATGGTGTGTCTCGGTAATTTCGAAATTAGTAATTTAATGTGTAAGTAAAAAATTCAACCAAAACTGCAATGAATACTAAAATATTCGTCAATGATAAATTGAATGTTTGTTAAAAATGTTGCCATGCCAATTCAAGTTGTATGATAACTTGTCTTAATACTCGTACATTTTTTAATGGTAAGCGAATCATTTGAAAGAAGATTAAAGGCGGATATTATATGATATTCCTTTTGAAGCACAGATGCGCCTTATGGGATTTTGAATCGCAAATGAAGGTTGAAGGGATTTAAGATCGAGCGATGGGATTTTGGGACTAGCCAGGGCTCTTTGAGGTAAAATATTGAGAGTAAGGTTTGAAAATCGTGTTAGCAGGTAAAACTAGGACATTGTTATTTTCTTGTAACAAACGAGTTCTCAAAAAATAGTAAATGTATTTACACAAACTTAAACGGTTAGAGTCTAAGCATGAAACTGAACAACCTTTCCCAATAAACATAGGTCGAAATACGAAAAAAAAATCGGCTTCCCATAAAAACTGCATCATACTTTGATAGCACATATTTTTCGTATTTCGACCTATCTTCTTAGGGAAAAGTTTTTCAGTTTGTTATTGACACACCTTGTTATTAAAAACCGGCCAAGTGCGAGTCGGACTCGCGCACTGAGGGTTCCGTACCACCACATAAACATAATTGTATTAGTTGAAATTTCAGTAAGTTAATGTGCTAGATTTTTTGAGTCCGACACGCGCTTGACCAAATTTTATTATTTGTTGTTATTTTATAGCCTATGCCCTATAAACATACCAATTTTCAAGTTTGTAAGTGTTCCCGTTTTTAAATAGAACTAAAACAAAAATCGCCTCAGCAACCATCCAACTTGACCCCTCTCTTATATGAATGTTCTTGAAACGGGAGCTCACCACAATTGGTTACCATTAGTTGTGAGAAAAGTTGTAATATTTAATGATTTCAGACTTTTCCCATTATTTGTACTGTGAGACCTAGCTTCTTGCCAAATTTCATAATTTTAGGTCAACGGGAAGTACCCTTAGGTTTTGCATTTTTGAATAAATGTATGGAGATGAGGACATAAAATGCCATAGGGTAAAAGCCGGATAGTTGCCCCACTTTTTGAAAAAGCCCTACAACTTAGAAAATAAGTGTCTACTCACAATATGCTATGTGTATGCCAAAACATTGGTCTATAATCTTTTATACTACTCTACATTTTCAAGCATAATTAATTCTGTTTTAAAGTAAATCCATTTTTATCTGTCAACTCAAAAAGGGGATAGTTGCCTATGGTAGCGGATAGTTGCCTCACGTTATAAATACCCGGAGGGGATACTTGCCTCATGCGGGGATAGTTGACTCACTATTAAATTTATTTATTTTTTGTAAATGAAACACATTTATGTTAATTTAATCAGTCTTTATTATTTATTGAGATCCTTCTATTAAGTACTAATCGAAATACTAATCAACATTTTAGCAAAATTTTAACAAGTTTAACTTTAAGTATCATGCTATACCTTAAAATCACTAAAAGTAAAACTAAGTTTATCATTGTAATAAACTTATAGATTATTGTTAACCTTAAAGATAAAGGAAAATATGGCAATCAACTTTGGCATAACATTCATCAGTCAGATATCACCAGAAAAAGCTAAAATATGTGCATCAGTTACGAAGCCAGTGCTTTCAATTTACCACATCTCATACAATGCTGTTTGAATGATGAACAAGTTTCATGCAACCACATTTGACACATAGCACATGCAATCCAGTCTGATTGAGATGTTGTCAAATTATAGTTCTCAAAACATTCTACGCAAAAGTTAGCAACTAAAACTTTTTCATTAGCAATTTCACATTTGGAATCAGCAGCGTTTACAACTTTTAATGCCTTTTCACTGTCTCTTATTGACTTTTCTTTCTTACTTCTTTTGATTTCAAGTCCTTTAGTGGCTTTCCCTTTAGATGTTTTGTTTTCTCCATTTTCACTATCAGAACTATAAATTGTAATGTGTCTCTTTCTCGACGCTCTTCCTTCATTCAATTCCGTAAAATCTTTATCATCAAACTCTGTTTCACTGCTAGAAATATCGA
Organism: Athrips mouffetella; assembly: GCA_947532105.1. Taxonomy (NCBI): domain Eukaryota; kingdom Metazoa; phylum Arthropoda; class Insecta; order Lepidoptera; family Gelechiidae; genus Athrips; species Athrips mouffetella. The sequence continues at coordinate 3,211,775 of OX383968.1, read as the reverse complement.
TATATTTTTTGGTCTTTTTATTCACTTTGGGTTGCTTTCTTTTCTTTATAATTTTTGTCTTGCTACCAGCTGCTTTATTTTCTACTGTCTTGATATTTTTCTTTTTCTTGGTCCCAATTTTAGTTTCTTTTGTTTCATTTGTCTTTTTATTTATTTCTTCTTTTTCTTTTTTTTGTATAATCTTTTCATTTGAATTTAAAATTTCTGCAGATTGTTTGGTTCTTTTGGTCATGCTTAGCGGAATCTTAGGTATTGGAGATGATTCCATTAAAAATTTTGATGGTGTTTCTATTTCTGTGTTTTTGGATTCGTTTAAAGATATTAGTGATGGCAATGATAATTCTGTGCCATCACGAATGTACTTTTCTATGTCCAGGTCTAACTCATTTAAACATTCTTGGGATAAAAGCAAGCTCGGAGATCGGGTGTGAGTTTGGCGCTCTGGAGACGGGGTGTGAGTTTGGCGCTCTATAATCTGCTTACTCAAGACAGATTCTAAAAGAGGCAATTGACCCTGGTCACCTAAAATGGACTCTTCAGTTGGCGCATGATCGCCTTGAGGGGGCATTTCATCCTTGTCCTTAAAAGTGGACTCTTCAGTTGGCGCTTGATTGTCTAAAGCAGGCATTTGGTTCTGCTCATCCAGTGGATGACGTTGTTCAGATCTTTCTGCACGCTCTCTTAACGTGGGCTCTCGAGATACGCCAGGTACTTGAAAGTCTAAAGGATCTGGGTCACGTTCATTTGTAAGCGCATCCAAAGCAATATCTGATATCATGAATTCGGCATCAGGTAAAGCATTTGGATTGACTGGGTAGATCCCACTGCCGCGAAAACCACTCATTGCATTAGAGGGAGTAGCTGCCCTAATCCATGCCTTGGCTATAAGCTGACCTGAATTGTAGCGGTTTATTTTTTTTTGGGGGTTAGTGCGCATGAAATGGTTTGTCTCAGCATTGTAAAATTTTTTAAACGGTCCGAATACTGACCGGTCCAATGGTTGTAAAGCAGATGTGGTGTGACTAGGCAAACATAGCAAAATAACGTCATTGTCCCGAGCAGTTTCTAGCATATGGACTGCACTTGAATGTGACGAGTGACCATCTAGAATCAGCAATACCTTTCCTTGCGGCTTGTGGGCGATGAAATGTTCAGTCAGCCATTTGTAAAAAAGGTCTGAGGTAATGTATGCTGATTTCTTTTGCATGTAAACTTTTGAACCAGGCGGAAGTCCTTCTTCAAATTCAGGTTTTTTATTTACGCCCTTTATAATGAGAACTGGTGGGAGAAAATTGCCGATAGCGTTGCAACAAGCGACTACTGTGATTGTTTCTCCCTTTTCACCGGAAGTGAGTGATTTAACTGCTCTGGCACCTTTTTTTGCCAGTACTTTGCCAGGTTTATTATTGAGTTGGACACCAGATTCGTCCATGTTGAAAATCCTGTCAGGTTTACCCAGCAGATCATTATCTGTTAAAACAGTTGTAAGCAAAGCGAAAAATTTTGCAATTTCTGCTCTGTTTAGGCCCTTGGCTCGTTCAATTGATAAACCCTCAGCTTGTCTCATGGTTATTTCAGGATTCCTTTCAAGAAAGCTTTTTAACCACTGCGTTCCAGCTATTTCGGTTTCATCGTTAAAGTTATGCTTCAACTCCAACTTTTTAGCAAACTGGTAAGCTAATTGACGAATCGCTATTCTTTCAGGAGGAAATCCTGCGTCTCCCAGCTTTAATATATGATTCACAAGACGATTTTCATTTTGAAAACCTAGGTCAGGAGGTTTACCTGAAAGATAAAAAACGTACAGTTAAGATCAGCTAAAACAACATAAAACACTATCTTTCAAGAAAATTCCTTTCACTGTAACTTACGAAGTTCGGCTGTCATCAGCTGAAGTATCATTAAATAATAGTAAAGAAATTGCCATTAATATATATTTTACCTTGACTTATTATTTGCTGGTTTTTCTTTTCGTAGCGTCTTCTCAAGGTGCGAGAAGGTATCCCGTAAATTCTTGATATTTCGTTGACGCCTTTCTCTTTTTTATTTAGTTCTTCGAATGCTAGTGCCAAACTTTCTTCAGTCCAGCTAATCTGGCGAGGGACCACGCCTGGTTTTCGCTTATATCTGCGAGGCATTTCACCAACCTGAAAACATAAAACCCATAAAAAACAGTTGCGGATAGTTGCCCCTAGGGCGACTATCCGCAAAAGCATATGAGGCAACTATCCTTTTCATTAGGGATACTTGCCCTATTTTGTCACAAAAAAAATAAAATTTATTTAACAATAATACGTATTGGACCATGTAATATAAACTCTAGTGCATGCGAAGAAACCAAAACTTTACTGAATCCACAAATATTTAAAAAAGTATGCGATGCAAAATACTCACAAATATTATTTTGACGCTCGTTGAAGTCTCGCCGCGGAAGATTTTTGCTCACACGGACGAAACGCGTGCAGCCTAGTAAACGGCTTGCGTGGCACTGAGGCCTGCGGGGGGAGCGCTTCTAATTATAGAAGAGCGCTAACGCCAGGGACCTCTCTAACATATTGTTTTTAAAACTGGGGCATCTATCCCACTGGGGCAACTATCCGGCTTTTACCCTATTTTTTGATTGCGTCGTTATAAAAAATTGAAATTTTCAGATCTTGTGTAGTTCATGGATCCTAATATATGGTATTAATTTCAACCTGATACCTTTACCCGTTCGTGAGATAAAGGGTCTTGACAGACTGACAGACAGACAGACAGACGGACAACAAAGTGATCCTATAAGGGTTCCGTTTTTTTCTTTTGAGGTACGGAACCCTAAAAAAATAACTCTACTTCGCATAGAAACCGTAACAGGTAATACCGCATTTTATATGGTATTCGAGGATTTTTTTTTTATATTTCTATCTACTTTTCTTAGGAAAACTTATTCAGTTCGTTTATTTTTCGCACTTCTTATACACGTTTATTTTATTCCGGATCATAGCGCAATACTTGTAATTAGGCAAAATAAATTACCCTACTATTCCCGACGTTACCGTGACCACGGCTGATGCATAGAAACGTCGGGAATAGTAAGGTAATTTATTTTGCTTAATAATAAGTATCCGAAACGTCGGGAATAGTAAGGTAATTTATTTTGCCTAATAACAAGTATCCGAAACGTCGGGAATAGTAAGGTAATTTATTTTGCCTAATAACAAGTATCCGAAACGTCGGGAATAGTAAGGTAATTTATTTTGCCTAATTACAAGTATTCGAAACTTCGGGAATAGTAAGGTAGTTTATTTTGCCTTATTACAAGTATTCGAAACGTCGGGAATAGTAAGGTAAATTATTTTGCCTAATTACGAGTACAAGTATTCGAAACGTCGGGAATAGTAAGGTCATTAATTAATTTAAAAAATAAATAAAAAATTAAAAATAAATTAAATTTTTAATTTGCCTAATAACAAATATCGCTCGCTACTATTAAGGTTGATATACCTTGTATACCTTATAATAAATCAATGTTGAGAATTAAAATAATAACTTTTTAGGGTTCCGTACCCAAAGGGTAAAAAACGCGAGCTTAATAATATGCCTCAGATGTCTGTCTGTCCGCCTGTCTGTCAGCGGATTGCATCTGTGGCTGTAATAGGAAGACAGAGAAATTTTCACAGATAATGTATTTCTGTGGCCGCTATAACAACAAAAATTAAAAATAATTAGAAATTAAGTAGGCCTACCTCATAAAAATATGTTTTTTTGTATTTTTGTTTTAGCTCTATCGTAAAAACAGGAATAATTACAAGCGTGAATATAAGTATGTTTATAGCGACAAAAAATAATAAAACAACAAATGGTCAAGTACGTGTCGGACTCGCGCGCATTTAATACACTTCTGCGTGACTGCTCGTCCATAACTAAAACGGTATTTTTGACTTAGTGGTACAGAACCCTCGATACGCGAGTCCGACTCGCATTTGGCCGGTTTTTTGTATGACTTATCTCGGTAACATAGCACCTATGATTACATCTCACTAAAACTTCCCGAAATAGCTTTTAGAACTAAAATAATCACCATAAAATAAGCTTTTCGGTATTGAAAAGAGATGCAGCAGCCGCAATGCTAACAAGACGGTTTACATAACTTTGCACTATGCGGAAGAGTGCATGCAAGATAAATTTATCAACTAAAGTCTGGATAATAATGTAACTAGCAGATAAATGAAACATAAATATCTGAAAACAAAAAACTAAATAAAGTACAAAACTTCATTTAAACAATTATACCACCGCCCTTTGCCACAAAACATCACAATCGATGGCAAGGTCGATTCATCGCGTGACAGTATTAATGAAAATAATGGTTCCCATGGGTGCTAATAGGGGGTCATGGCCGGGCTATAGGTGAATATTATGAGGTGAGATTAGCGACACGAATGACAGTTTTGAAATGATCTAATTGCTACTACAATGTGCTTCGAAAGTAGGGGGCGTCCATTAATAAGGCGAACCCAAACAGGGGGAAGCTCATCAAATCTCAATTAAAAAAGAAGGGGGGTCCCTCACGTAAAATTTTTAAATCAGATATTAAATTTATTTTATTTAAAAGATTCATCTTATATTTTCTTTTTTCGAAATAAAAATGGCTACAGGTAGGTATTGCGTTTTCTGACGACTCACATAGATCCTGTTCAGTACAGGTGTTCTGTCTATTTATGATACGAAACAAGCCCCGTGCCGAGAATTTCAGATTTCAGTCCGAATTTGAACAGCGGGCATATCCAAAAAATTTGAAATTTGAATACGAGGGAAAATATAAAATGTGGGGTAGGGGTCATCATCAATATACCATCTTATGAAAAGTCCACTGCAGGACAGGGAGCTCCCTCAAGAACTCCAGAAAAAACACGTGGTACTTTAGAGGGGATTTACCATAGTCACCACGCTTGTAAGCGTTGCGGCTGCAGACCGCTGTTCTTGGTGATCGCAGTATTTAAGATGGTACATAAACATAACATAATATCACGCCTTGTTCCCTTCGGGGTAGGCAGAGACCACAGTTCTCCACCTGCTACGATCTTGACATACTTCTCTTGCTGCCTGAACTTTCATCAATCCTTTCATACATGCTCGTCGGTTTAGGGTACTTTTAACCTGTCCTTTATTCAGAACGTCCTGAAGATGGTACGATACACAGAAAGATGCTACTGCCCATTCTCCGGTTAAAGTAGACATGGGTTGGTACAATATTACACGGAGGGGGAAAGGGGTATCAAACCTCATCTCACCAAATCTCACTCACTCCAGCAGCGCACGTCATTCATGGACGCCCCCTTTCTAAACCCTTTACCCAGGCAAAGAATGTCCATTGGTTCAAACGACAATCCGTTGGATTTTATGATAGCTTTATAAATACCTATACACATAATTTTCATTTTTTTTATATTTCGACGTTGAGTCTTTGTGGAATTCCGTCAGAACAATTACACTTCATGAAATGGTTATGAGTAAGTATCATTTGAACTTTCACTGCCATTTCATCAAATAAAAATAAAATGCGACTTTAAAGTAGACAATATGAACTTTGCCAGGTTTCTCAAATGTAATAAATATATGTAAATTTTATGGTAGGGCTTTTGTGCAAAGTCCTTCTGGGGAAGATCCACCCACTTGCTTATTTCTGCTGTAAAGCAGCAGTGTTTGCACTGCTATGTTTCGGTTTGAAGGGTAAGGGATCCAGTGAAATTACTGGCACATGAGACATAACATCTTAGATCTCAGGGTGGGCAACGCGCTTTGCTGTCTTATTAGCGTCAAAGTATGTATGTCACTAATAAGACAGTGGGTGCTATGGGCGGTGGAGACCACTTACCATCAGGTGGCTTACCTGCTCGTTTGCTCACTTGTAACTTAAAAAAAAATGTAAAGTATCTTAGCTAGTCTTTAAAACCGGTTTAGGAGTTCGGTTTTCTTTGAATTATACTGGCTAAACTTTTGGATTTAATAGTATATAATTCTGACCGACGCCAGTTGCGTAAATAAATTTTAAGGTTAAGTTTCCTATAAATCTATTTCTGTTATTATGTATGTCAACAAAGCAGAAAATAAAAACTTTAGAAAGACAACAATAATGTTGCCATTTGTACCTGGCGGTGACTGACTTGTTTATTTTCAATTTTCATTCTTACTGTCGAAAAGTTTACAATCAACTGCTTCAAGTTCCACCAGTACCAAGGAGTGCTCAAAAGACCGTTAAAATTTTCATAGCTGATGTAACAAAAACATCAAAGTGGTTCAAGTTTAGGGTTGCCAAATGATAATTTTGATAAAGAAGAGGATGTACTAAATGTATGGAAGCTGGAAACATTGAATTTTCAGAAAGATCCATTTTATTCTGCAACTATTATCATGTACGAACAATAAGAAGGACTGACCATTCCCTTTTAGAAATCGTAACCCGGAAAAGTAAAACTGGATGGCGCTAATAAGTAGTCCGGGAAGTTATTATGATATATCGAGTATTCTGCTTAAAAAAATAAACCGAATTTCAATGTTAACGTTTCTTTACATTTGGGACTATGTTGAAATTTTTTATGATTTTTGGCAGAATACTCGGTAGACCATAGTTTCCAGATTATTTGAAAGCGCCATCTAGTTTCCATGAGTTTTATGCCTTTCCGGTTACGTTTTCTAGTAAGGGGATTGTCAGTCTTATTAGTATTATTCGTGCATGCTATTATTGATACCGTTTGATAGAGCTCGTGAAGAACTTTCAGTATCAGTAACCAGTTTTTCAATAGCTTTTATAGTTTAGAAATAATCGAGTGAGATCACTTATCGTTTCCTGTATACCTACTCAAAATTAGAGCTTGACGTGCAAAGCCGGGGAGGGCCGCTAGTTGATTATTAAACGTGATATTTCCTGTTTTTTTTTACAAGTCACTATAAACCTTCTGGCAACCCTGTTCAAGTTGCAATTCTCACGACGGAGTACTTTTGGCTCTTGGCAAGTGGGTGCCGTTTCTGAAAATGTAAGGCAATTACTGCGCCAAGTAACATTATCGTTTACGTGTCACGATCGGCGTTTTACAGTCTTTTTGACTTGGTATTTTGATTTTCTTAAAAATGTGTTATTTTATGCGAAATAGGTTGGCATTGGACTTGATCTTACCGGGGGGTCGGTGACGATAGGGTCGATGTAGCATGCTCGTACATACATCAAGCACAAGATTCATGATGATACAGAATGGAAACAAAGTACGGAAAACCTTTTAAAGGGTAATTCAGAATATGGACACGAACAATTTTCCTGAAGAAATTTAGGACGAACAACAACAATATTTTTGGGCGTTTTATACTAAATCTTCGCAGTCACTATACTTGTCAAGTTTTATACAACTTCAAAATATAGCCGCTTCAAGTGATCTTCCACATCAATAGGTCTATTATTGTGCTAAATATTAAATACCTATTCACCTATAAACCTAATCAAGTAGAAAAGATAAGAGAAGATTAACAACCTTAAGAGGCAAAAGCAGTAAAAATTCAATAGCTTTAGTGATTACGAAAGTCATTTGGGAAGAAATTGAATTAAGATTATGATTATTGGAATCGAGGTGAATTTATAGAGTTTACATAGTATTTTATGGCGTTGAAACTTGGAAGCTTAGAAATAAATGTATTTTAGAGTTAAACGATTCTTAAACTTTACATAGTTTTGGACGAGTATAATTTGGTATTTTACAGTCTTTAATTGTGGACAACTCATGCCATTTTTATTACATATTTTAAATTTATATTAAATAAAACATTTAATTTTAATTCAGAATTGAGATTTATTTTTTACTGTCCTCGATCTTGTCTTGAGGTTGACGATGGAACGAGCTTGCCCAGAAGACGCCTATTCACTCGCAACTTGATTATATTCGGGTTATATGAACTCGGGAACACAGACGCAGGCAGAGAATTCCACACTTTAGCCGTGCGCATTATAAAAGATGTTTCAAGCGCTTTGTGCAAATGTGCGGAATATCAACTAAGTATGGCTAAAATGGGAATTGATTTTTTGTTTTTTCTCTGGATTTCGGTGCGGAGTTCAGTTGGCAGTCGCTCTGTGTAAAACCAATACAATCGTCAAATCCCCTAGGTTAGGTAGACGACTCCGTGAAAAGGGAAGAAAACTATGGAATAGTTTTTTATGGCATAGTATTTTATGGCGTTGTAAATTTAGTAATAAATGTATTCGTAACCAAAAAATTATAAGAATGGCAAGTTGATCAACTTTTGAAAAATCATAAACGGCAGTTGAAATGTTTTATTTTACGTATATCTTCAGGTACCTAATTAATAAATTTACGGAGTCTCGCGGTAAAACTATCCGACGCCCGCAAGAATCTCGTGGTCTTCTCCTCAGAAGGACCACAGACCCTCGTCTTTTGTACTGAATGTGCGAGCTCGGACGCGACCTTCCAAATTCAAATTTTAAATTCGCGCTCGAAGCATATAGTGTCCAGGGGTTGCCGTAACCGTCTTTTTCTATAAACCGATATAAGGGTTAACCTTTTATATGAATGGGTTTTCCGTTCCCTGTAATAATAAGAATCCGTAGTATTATAGTATGAGAATCTAAGCAACAATGTTTAAAATATTTCCTAAGGCTTCTTTTTTAGGAAAAGCCATAAGATACAGAAGGCCTAAAGGCCAGTAAGGATCGTCTTACAAAGGAATTGTATTCAAAGTAACCGAGTTATAGCATAGAACATGGGGCCGTGACGGTATGTGTGTCAGAATAGGAGTACTGGTGATGAGAAAAAATATAAATTTTAATTTAAAAGAAACTTTAAATATTTCTAAATTATATACACGTAAATAAAGCAAATTATAGAAATTTTGGAGGTGACTCAAAATATCACAACAAGAATGAAGAGAATGCTCACCTGTTTACTAACTAGGCAACCATATTGCTTGTGCAGTCGGCCTGACCTCTGTGCTGGAGCACTTTGACCTCAAATGGGTTGTTGGTTTCGGGGGTTTGTAAGGTAGCGTTCGTTAAGCTTATTCTGGTTTTGTACACACTTACTTTCCGACGTGAGTTCAGTCAAAAACACATCAAGCTTGACACATTGGAAATTGTATCGTCCTTATTCCATTAACCGAAAGGTCTTAAGTCGCAGTGCGTGTTAATGCTGAATCTGCTCTTGGCTGTACAAGCAAAAATTAAGACTAGGTTAGTCTGACTTTGGCCAGGCCTGTGACACTCCGCACTCTAGGTATGCAACGCGGCGCTAGAAGTCGACTGCGTGAGGCAGTCGATTTTACTTTTACTTTAAATTTACTTTATGTCATCTTAAGATTATGGCGGCAAAATAGGTAAGTAAGCATTTTCAAAATATTATATACCTACTTGCATCTCGCTCAATTTCTCGTAAAGTGACAAAGTCATCGCCTTAGCCCACCTGTCCGCGATCACCCACGATTTAAACACGTGTCCTAAGCGGTACACGGTTGAAATTTGTCGGCACCCCGCCTGAGAGTGACGGATCTGTAAACGTTAGTTTACTATTATTTAATCTGTGCTTTGACTTACGAGTAAGGTGCCTACAGTCCAAATATTGTAACTAGATTGATTATAATGAGAGCAGGACGGAGCGTTGTGGGTCTCTGTCGCTCCAATATTTTATTATTTTATTTTATTTTGTTTGGGGACCTTACGGCCTATTTTATACAGTAATTGACTTAATTAATAAGTAGATGCCAATTATGAAGCTACCACAAATGTAAGAAATACATTTTAAATATTTACAATATTCTCAGATCACACACACGTGTAGGTGGAATGAATATAACTCATTTATGTATTAGAGTAGGTTCCTTGCTAATAGTCGCTTTGATGCTTTGAGTGCTAATACAAAATAAATCGAAACGATCGTCAGTATTCAAATTATTAACAATTTTAAGAGTCCTCGGAAAAAACTGTTATTTCTGTAATCGTACGCATCGGTCCGTCATGCTCTCACAGTGCTGTCAATCTTATCAAGCTAAATTATTTTTATTTCGACTAGTTAGTTACCTATTTACAACAAAAAAAAAAACGTTTTAATAACTGTACCTACTATACAACCTTTTTAGAAAACGGCCATACCTGAAACAAAAGAAATAAATAACGATTAGAGCGACAATTAATTAACAAACAAACCAACTTTTGCAATTAGTAGTAATTACAGAGGCCCAGGGTAGTATTTCTGGGAAGTTCTTTTGCTCATTGTCCTTTATAAGTTACAAAAGATTTTTCTGTACTATACCCACGAAATGCTAGACAGTTTTTTTATCGTTTTCAAAATACGGAGGAGGTTTTTGTCCAACAGTAGGCATAACGTAGGCTGAAAAAAAAACTCTGAACTACATGCCCGTGGGTGTCGTAAGAGGCGACTAAGGGTTTTAACTGGAGGATGGGCAGTATCATCCTCCTGTGTATGATACCATCTTACTTACTGCGGTCACCTACAACCGCGATCCATGGTGCCAGCTGTAACGCTGACAAGCGAGGTGACTACGGTACTTCCCCTCCACATTTTTCCAGCAAAAGTTAGAATTTTGGAGGGAGCTCCCTGTCCTGTAGTGGACATTTCATGGGATGTTATGATGATGACTTTGAAGTTACTAAAGTAAAATAAAAGAAAAGAAAATGCATTCCAATTTGAAAAGACAAAGACTATTATTTGAAAAGATAAAGATTACTTTATTATTACACTTAAAAATGTAATAGGGTGAAAATTGTCACGCGCGATTAATTTATAACGTAAGTACTTTGAAGCCACTGCATGTTTTGAAAACGCTAATATATCTTTAACATTTCTGCCAACGACTGTACTAGCATATCTCCGGCTCAAATCTACCCTTGAGCAATTCACATACTACTCGCAACATACTGACTACTGAGATATTCATTCCAGGCATGATTGCATTTCTGGTTGTGCTGACTTTAGAGGACAAGGATGGGACAAGGATTTAAATCTGTTGACTCACGACATCCTCTGTACTGTTACATCCTAGTGCCGCAGGGCTGCATAGCCGCAAAAAAAATGGCAAATTTGTCAAAACGTAGCCTGGAGCTTGTCAAAGCTCATGATCCGCTAGCGGCAATACATCTAGAAGCTGTGTTGTGTTCCGTGTGGTGACGACAAAGAATAGTTAGTTCCAACCCATCTCTACCCCTGGGTGTCGTAAGAGGCGATTAAGGGCTAATGAAACAGAGGATGGGCAGCAGCATCCTTCTGTGTATCGTATCATCTTATATTCTGCGTTCACTAACAACCGCGGTAAATTGTGCCAGCCGTAACGCTAACAAGCGTGGAGACTATGGTACTTCCCCTCCACATTTTTCCAGCAAAAGATGGAATTTTGGAGGGAGCTCCCTGTTCTGTAGTGGACGTATCATGGGATGTTATGATGTTTTGTGAGTCTGCCTTATTTCGAAACGCCCAGAAATGGGTATTTGGATCTTACAAATCGTAAACTCAGAGCACTGTTCGGCTCTAGATTTGGAGGTTTTGGATTCGAAGTCCTACGGAAAGGTGTGATAATACTGAAGGGTAGGAATCTGCCCGTGAAACTGAACAACTATTCCCAAGGAACATAGGTCGCAATACGATAAACCAAATTTGACCTCCCATACAAAATGAGCTATCAGCTGATGCAGTTTCTATGGGAGGTCAAAAATATATTTTGTTCTGTGACCTATGTTCTTTCGAAAAGGTTGTTCAGTTTTACGGGCAAATTCACACCCTTTAGAATATCACACCTTTCCAAAATATACCTATTACAGTCGATTTTAAATACAAATCGACGTGCACAAATTTTCCCCCACCACTCTATAATTGTTCAAGTTGTTTGCCCCGCACTATACCAACAAGCACGTTCAAATGTAATTGATAGTCTAATTAGTACTTACATCCGATAATGATATCAATTAATTTTACGATTGACAATCGGTAGTCAAAACATGCACATATACTTATTCATATACATAAGCGTGGTACGTATGGCCAATCAGGCAGTGAATGAGTAAGCAGGCCGAATAGGTACACAATGTGATTGAAGCCGCCGGCAGGGTATTTTATCAGTATATCCCTTATTTCTAAATCAATGGTATAACCAGAATAAGTATACAACGTGTAAAAGATAGGTTGTAAAAACTGAACAACTTTTCCCAAGGAACAAAGGTCATAGAACAAAATCAATTTTTGACCTACCATAGAAACTGCATCAGCTGATAGCGCATTTTGCATGGGAGATCAAATTTGGTTTTTGTACTTCGACCTATGTGCCTTGGGAAAAGTTGTTCAGTTTCATGGGCAGATTCCTACCCTTCAGTATTATCACACCTTTATTTGAATATGTATTGAGAGATTGAAAAGTTCGTGGCCGAGTGGCAATTGCTCTTTCTTTCGATCACGATCGTTAAACAACCTGGATGGATGCAACATTCGCCTACCCTCATCATCATCATGTCGATGACCGACCTCACGTGAGGTTGTGACCTTGGTGTCAGAGTTGTTGAGCCGCCAAAGGCCTCTGACATGGCTTATTAACGACTACATCCGTAGATAGCTTAGTTCCTTTTCCTGCACTGATCCTAAATCATACAGATGACTATATCAATGACAAGGAGGTATGGTGCTCTGATATTCCAGCGAAACACAAGAAACACATTGCAAAAAGCCGACTCTTAAAGTAGGCCGTGTTGCAGTGGTTTCTTGCCGTTTCTTTTACACAACCATAGCACGATCCGAAACGGGGTAGACTCGCTCTATTTGCATTGTATTCTGCATGACATTAAATAAGTATTATGTAAAGAATCTACATTGAATAAAATTATCTGACACTGAAATCCGTAGTTCGTCCGCCTGCCTTCGGCGCAACTCATCGATTGTTTGCATTTCTCTCTGTCAAATAGTAAACTCGTACTTTTATAAGGTACATTTACAGTAGTACATATACACACATTAAATAAAAAGGTTTCTTAGGTCTAGTTCTTATATGTCTACCAATTACAAACGTACACAGCATTGACAATAAAGGAAATAAACAAACAGAACGATTAAAACATGGTGAGATCAATTAATAACTATAAATATATGTAAGTATATATAAAAAGAAAGATAATATTATAAACTATTTGGGGAGGGGGGGACTGACAATGATTTTCTTTTTAAGTTGGTTGCGAGTGGCGTTAAATATATCAAGGTCAATTTTACTGGAAGCTTCGTTATATTTTGCACACATTCTTGGGATTGGACTGTGTAGAGCTAGATTTGTTCGATAGTTTGGAACGTGGAGAGGTTTTTGAATGGGGTGGCGAGGATATCTATATGGTACGTTAATTTTTATTTGCTTACTTAGATCCATTGGTCTGATAGATAAAACAAACACTACAGGTTTTCTTTAGACTAAACGCCAGATGCGAATTCGAGACATTTTAAAAAGTTAACGAAGATAGGCAATATACAACGTGTTAATGGAATAAGCGAAACCCTCATACACCCGAACTGATTTTTATTAAAATAAATCCATTCCCGTACAAAAAAAAAATCTTGGAAAAGGTTTTTAAATCTAGATATTGTTACTTTAAAGATTCATCACTCTTCTAGCATCATCGTTGTTCTAGTCCGCGCACTCCGCGCACGCCACGTTCTCTTCCCTCCCCTCCTCACCGCTCATCAACCGTGCGGCTCCCGGCCGCCAGCGCTGGTATCCACAGAAATGTTTAGAATAGAAGCGGCAAAAATTAAAGTAATAAAAAAGAAAAATCACCCCTTTCAAAAACCCGTGAAATTGATTCCACTCTCGATTCTGAACAAACAATTTTCTCAGTTTCGCTTATTCCGTTAACACGTTATATATGTCACCAGAAAAAAAACCGAATCGTAAATTGATAAATTTTCTAGTAAGTTAATTAACTTTTGAAAAATTATAAACTGTACCGAATTCGCTTCTGGCGTTTGGTGGTAAGAGAACATAACACAACTTACCTTACGGAGAGCTGGGTAAGGCAGAAAAAGCATAAAAGTAGAATTAATGCAGTAGAAATGAGAGCGTTGAAGAGTATGATTGGTGTGAAATTGAGTGACAGGATTAGAAATAGTGTGATAAGAGAACGTTGTGGCGTAAAAGAAGACGTACATACATACATAACATCACGCCTCTTTCCCGTCGGGGTACGCAGAGACCACAGTCCTCCACCTGCTACGATCTTGACATACTTCCCTTGCTTCATGTACTTTCATCAATCCTTTCATACATGCTCGTCGGTTTAGGGACGTAGTGACTAAAATTGAGGAAGGAATGCTGAGATGGTTTGGTCATGTAGAGAGGATGAATGGAAGAAGATTGACGAAAGAGATCTACAAGGCGAGAGTGAATGAAAACGTTGAAAGGGGAAGGCCTCGGCGAACGTACCAGGACCAAATTCAGGACGTTCTGAATAAAGGCCAGGTTAAAAGTACCCTAAACCGACAAGCATGTATGAAAGGATTGATGAAAGTACAGGAAGCAAGGGAAGTATGTCAAGATCGTAGCAGGTGGAGAACTGTGGTCTCTGCCTACCCCGACGGGAACAAGGCGTGATAATATGTATGTACCTTACGGACCTATATATGTATTTACGAATTTCCTACAATTTTATAATTTTTCGAAAATTGATCAACTAGGAAATTGATCAACTTACGATTTTTATAATTTTTCGGTGGCAAAGGGGTGGTATTTCCTTAAACGGACTTTGCACAAAGCCCCTACCACCTGAACGTTTGTGCTCACACCTTTATTTATGTAATTCGCCATTCAGCAAGCATGTAGTAAAGAAGGGTAACCTAACAAATTCACTGACTCATCACGCTACCCGTACTAACCACTACAATCAAGTATAAAGATTTTGTACTGTGCTCGTACCAACCCTTTTCTACACGTGGGTGTCGTAAGAGGCGACTAAGGGCAGCTTTTTGTGTATCATTTACATATTGCGTTACCAACGACATCGATCGCCAGCCGCAATGCTTACAAGCGTGGTGACTATGGTAAACGCGTTTTTGCTGGAGTTTTGGAGGGAGCTCCCTGTCTTGTAGTGGAAGTTTCATGGGATTTTATAATGACTGTGTTCTGTACATTAAACCACAAAAATGGCAGACTTTTTTTTATCGTCAACGGGCTAACTCTTGACCTCGATCTGGTCTTGAAGACAGAGATGAGGCCGACGATGGAACGAGTTTGCCCAGAAGAAGCCTATTCACTCGCGAATAGATTCGGGTTAAATGAACTCGGGAACACAGACGCAGGCAGAGAATTCCACTTACAGCCGGTTTAAAACATATTTAAAGTTAAACTCCTTTAAATATATTGCTGTCACGTTCTTTGTCAACAAAACAGAAAGAGTCAGCAGTGGACTTAAAGGAGCTTTAACTTTAAAGACCCTTTGTGCAACTGGCGGTTATTTGACAAATCATCTTTACAGTTAAAGCTTTTTTGTCATAAAAAACAGAAACTGACAGGAAAAGATTTAATAATGCAGTAACTTTGATTAACCTTTGTGCAGCATGCTTTTAGTCTATACAGCCGTCAAGCCTCAGGCCGCTATTACACCTTCCTTAATTCAGACACGATGTACAAAATAACTCTGGCTGTGACCGTTGATGCGCAGAAGTCAAAAAGTGAGTCGCAGGGGTGAGCGCGGCTGGTGAGGAAAGGCGTGCGAATCGTTCATTGGCTTTCAGCCTGTCACCCATGCGCAGAAAATAACCGTCAGAATCAAACTTATTCTGCACACGGTATACGTAGTACAAAATCTCGATACCAACGGCACATAAACATGAAAACTTAACGCGTAAGCACGGGATAAGGGTTTTGGGGCCGTCTTGTGAATATGGCCACAAATATACCTGTTACCCTATTGGAATTATAGAGGTGAGCCTTTTACAGGTTTTATAGCGTGCTTCAGAAGGTCATTATAGGGTTTTAGAAGTCTTAGCGGTTTAAGCACAAAGTAACCGCATTTTACACTGTCAGAGATGTTATAAGGCATCTCCAGAATAATGTAAATGTTTTTTAGGATTCCGTACCTCAAAATAAAAAAACGGAACCCTTATAGGATCACTTTGTTGTCCGTCTGTCTTCTGTCTATCAAGACCCTTTTTCTTACGAACGAGAAGAGGTGTCAGGTTGAAATTGATAACGAAAATTAAGGTCCATAAACCACACAAGATCTGAAAATTTCAATTTTTTACAACGACGCAATCAAAAGATATGGCTTTTTAACCGACTAAAAATAACGGAGGAGGTTATATTGGACGCGTATATTTTTTTTATTTTTTTTAATGTATGACCACGCATTACTTTTTACGGAGTAGTCCGATTTTGATAATTCTTTTTTTATTGGAAAGGGTATACCCCGAAGTTGGTCCCATATAAATTTGGAAAAAAAAATCTTACCCTAAGGGTAGGAAAACAGGGGATGATTGATTGTTCACTGACTGATTGTAATGTATGACCAAGCATAATTTTTACATAGTATTCCGATTTACCCTAAGGGTAGCAAAATACAATTTATAGTCACAAAAAATTGTCAAATAAAAACTTTTTAACAAAAAAATTATACCGCCGAAAAAACTGAAAAGCAAGAAATAATAAATCTTTTTTATTTAACCTTAATAACAAAGTTCTTACACTAATGTAAGTATACCCGAGTAATTTTGAGTCGGCGCCAAACAAGCAAATTAATTAATTACGTAAAGCGTGATGCACGGCGGCGGCGCCGACTCATAATTACTCGGGTATACTTACATTAGTTTAAGAACTTTGTAATTGAGGTTAAATAAAAAAGTTTTATTATTTCTTGCTTTTCAGTTTTTTCGGCGGTATAATTTTTTTGTTAAAAAGTTTTTTATGTCCTCATCTCCATACAATTATGCAAAAAAGCAAAACCTACAGGGTACTTCCCGTTGACCTAAAATTATGAAATTTGGCAAGAAGCTAGGTCTCACAGTACAAATAAAGGGAAAAGTCTAAAATAATTAAATATTTCAATTTTTCAATTTTTCTACAACTAATAGTAACCAATTAAGGTGAGCTCTCATTTTCAAGAACTATTCTATAAAAAAGGGGTCAAGTTGGATGGTCGCAGAGTTTTTAAAATCAAAGAGCAAAAGCTTTTAGTATATGATATAGTAGATAGGTACGGAACCCTTAGGGCGCGAGTCTGACTCGCACTTGGCCGGTTTTTTTTTATAATGTAACAAGTAAGCAAGCGAGCTTGTAGGCTACTTTATAGTAAGTGGTCACCACCGCCCATAACGCCTATTGTATTATTAGTAGCATAATTGACACTAACAAGACAGCAAAGCGCGTTCCCTAACCTGATAACTAAGATGGTGTGTCTCATGTGCCAGTAATTTTCCTGGCTCCCTCGCCCTTTAAACATAAACACAGCAGCTTACCGACAGAAAAAAGCAAGAGGGTGATACGTCCGCAGACGGACTTTGCACAAAAGCCCTACCTTCGAAAGTGTGGATTCAGTACATGGAATTGAACAAGAAACGAACAAAAAAATGTTGGCTTCTTCCTTTTCTTACATCGCAATAGTGTACTTCATACAATTTTTTTTAATGTTTTCCGTGTTTCACTACCCTCACTACCTCATCATCATCATAACATCCCATGAAACGTCCACTACAGGACAGGGAGCTCCCTCCAGAATTCTAGCTTTTGCTGGAAAAATTTGGAGGGGAAGTACCATAGTCACCTCGCTTTTCAGCGTTACGGCTGGCACCATGGACCGCGGTTGTAGGTGACCGCAGTGAGTAAGATGTAAGACAAAGGAGGACGCTGCTGCCCATCCTCCAGTTAACCCTTAGTCGCCTCTTACGACACCCACGGGTATGTATGGGTTGGTACTATTCTTTGCCGGCACCACACAGGACGCCGGCATCACTACCTTCTTCTTCTTCTTTCGTGTCGGCAAGAACACAGGCTAAATCTTACTTGCCCAGAAAGCGGCTACCGTGGTAGCCCTCTGGTTACCGTCAAGTAAGTCCTCACGCGAGCAGGTGGTCGGGCACGCGGGACAATTAGTGAGGTGTGCCATGGTTTGCAGGAGTTCTCCACATTCACAGCTGGCGTCTGCGCTACTTAGGAACCCCCACCGGCATAGGTTATCCTTGCTTCGGCCAACTTGGGTCCTCAGCCTATTTAGACTTCTCCAGGTTGGCCAAGGTTCCTTATAGCCAGGAGGCAGGTTTTCGTTGGGGGGGGTACAGTGAATGTGGGTATTCACTTGCCCAAAGTCTGCACCTCACGTCTTCAATTACGCGTTAAAAATTTAAAATTTGTAGAAAATAATTTATCTATGGTATTATGGTCATCAATATGTTGTTTACTGAGAACACCGCACCTTGAAAATCGAGCCGTCGTAAAACGAAAAACATCTTTGGGAAATACCGCACTTTAAGAGCTCGTTTACGTTAGTCGGTGAAAAGTGAGGGAGATTTCTAAAAACGTATTCCCGCATTCATGGAATTCATGCAAGTGGCCGTTGTATTTTTTTATTGTCAATGGGCTTACTCTTGAAATCGATCTAGTCTTGAGGACAGAGATGAGGTCGACGATGGGACGAGCAAGCCCAGAAGAAGCTTATTCATTCCTACAGATTCGGGTTATATGAAGCCGGGAACACAGACGCAGGCAGAGAATTCCACTCTTTAGCCGTGCGCATATATAGTAAAAGATGTTTCAAAGCGCTTTGTGCGAATGTGTGGAATATCAACAAAGTGTGGGTGATATCCTGCGGTGCGTCTGGACTCCCGATGGTACAACGGGGATGGTTGAATAAGCATGGAGCTCTTGAGCACACTTTCCGAATGTATGGTAGGTTTGTTGTTTTTCGACCAGCTAATTTGACTTTCATTTTTTGTCAATGGGCTTTGACTTCGACAAGGACGCTTCTGCCTGGTTGAGTTACTTACGTCGCCTTTTACGACAGTAACGGGAAGAAATGGGATGGAACAATTCTGAGCTGATGGCACCACGAAGACACATACAGTTTCTATAAGTAGGAAAAAATACAATCAATTTTCGACCTGACCAATGAAAAAACGCCTTAATAACAAAAATTTTTCAAAACTTTGAACGCAAAATTCAACTTAATAGGCCTGAAGGTCTCTTTATACTCCAGTAAAAATACGGTTTTGCAAAACATTAAATGTTAATAGCTACTTTTTTGTGTATATCGTATTTAAATATGATGTTAAGACGCAATATTTACGAATCCACCTAAAATTTAAAGCGGAATATTTTTTTCGAATAACAGCTAAGTCAAAAATAGTAATAGACAATTATATACTTTATATCATAGATAAACGTATACTTTACATATAGGCAGCAAAATCCACCAGAAATATATTTAAAAATATCAATTTATTTCAAAATATAAAATCTCCACTTATTTTTACATATTAGGTCCAATAAATTCGAGGTAAAATAATAGAAATAAACTGAGCTAAACTCAACCTTTTTAAATGTAAGTGATTCTTATATATATTCACAAAAATGCCATACTAAATTAAAAAAAAAAATGTAATCGCTGGTTTACAATGATTTTGTAAACATTTATGTTGGATTTGCCAAAAATGTGATTATATAGCACTATTTAAATTATTAGAAAGCAAAACGGATCTATTACTATTTTTGGTTGCGAAGATAAGCTTTATTTAAATTTCATGCTATAAAAGTTAAATAATACAAAAAAGCTAATATTTTTAGGTGGATTCAAGTATAATATGAAATTCTGAATATATATCAAGCCGTAAATAAATAAAAAAATCTATTAACATTTTTTTCTGAAATTCCATATTTTTTTAATGTTTGGACGGCAAAATAAATAAATAAATGAAGTAAATTTAGGTGGATTCCATTAAAAAGCTTTACACAGAAATATAATCTATCGATCTGAAAAAGAATCACGGCTATTATCAATTATTTCCGTTTCGCCATACAATGCTCTCGTAATTTTACTGGACTATTAAATGTGTGAAGGTTTGTGCGTCACACAAAATATATATATAAAGAGGTGTGTTGTATGGGAAAACCAGTCTATTTATCATCGCATAGAAAGGTTAACTAGTATAGCTAAAAATGTACAAGTTTACAGTTTTTCTTGTGGCATTGCTAATGGCTGGAGCTGTAAGTACTTTATTAGGGAATGGACAAGTAAAACACAATATGATACCCCACTTGACGTACAGTCACTTTAAAACCTGTATACGACGCACAAAATAACTTTGGCCCTGTCATTGATGCGCAGAAAAAAAAAACCAGCCAAGTGCGAGTCGGACTCGCGAACTAAGGGTTCTGTACCTATCTACCATATGATATACTAAAAATTTTTGCTCTTTGATTTTAAAAACTCCCGACCATCCAACTTGACCCCTCTTTTATAGAAAAGTTCTTGAAACGAGAGCTCACCTTAATTGGTTACTATTAGTTGTGAGAAAAATTGAAATATTTAATGATTTTAGACTTTTCCCTTTATTTGTACTGTGAGACCTAGCTTCTTGCCAAATTTCATAATTTTAGGTCAACGGGCAATACCCTGTAGGTTTTGCTTTTTGCATAAATGTATGGAGATTAGGACATAAAAAGCCATATCTTTCGATTGCGTCGTTGTAAAAAATTTAAATTTTCAGATCTTGTGTGGTTTATGGATTTTAATATTCGTTATCAATTTCAACCTGATACCTCTTCTCGTTCGTGAGAAAAAGGTTCTTGACAGACAGACAGACAGACAGACAGACGGACAACAAAGTGATCCTATAAGGGTTCCGTTTTTCTTATATTGAAGTACGGAACCCTAAAAATCGTCTTTATTGTTTGTTTTTTTGACGCGGATGTCTCTGAGCTTTCGATTGGAGGGTACCTTGTGAGGGGAAGGTGGTGGTGGGAGGTGCAGTGAGGGAGAGGGAGGTGAGAGGTCTTGACTGTAAGTCGAGTTGGGTATCAGATAGTGGGATCTCACTTGTCAATTCCCTAATAAAGTAAATACCTACTTACGTATCCACGTAAAACTTACGGTTACTTTAAAAAAAAAAAAAAAAAACATGTTTATTTCTCACAACAAATCATGCAAGCAATAAAAGTAACTCAAAAATTGACTTGGTATTTGTGGGAGACTGGAGCCTAAACTAAGCATAGGCCTGTATTTTAGGACTCCAGGTCTCCGCCCTGTATAAATGTCGAAATTCATCCGGAACATTAATGTGGATTAAAATATACTACAAAGTAGAAAAACAAAAGTGTTGCAAAACGAAAACATTAAAAGCTACAGTAAAACAATTTTTAGAAGATATAACATATTCAAAATTTTTCAATAAAAGAAAAGAGAGTTGTGTACAGGATACGTCAGAGAGGGAGTGTAGGAGTGTGTGAGAGTGTTGTGTGAGAGTGGTGTGTAAGTGTGTGTGAAAGTGATGAGCGTGATACCTTCACCTGCTTTATGATTGAATCTTTAGAAGATTTTCTGTCTCCTCATAACTAAGCACAATCAGCCACTGGGTAACCAATTTTTTACACTCAGGTCTACAACAGGTTTTTAACATATTAACATCTTGTTTCAGATCCTAAAGCAAGTAGAAGCTGGTAAGATTTAATTTAAATTAGAATAACATTTATAGGTAGTTAGGAGCTGTATCTTTAGTGTAAAGTAAGTAAGGAATAAAGTTTTATTTATTTATTCTTTATCTTTATAATAAACGAAAATGAGGGAATATCCTCTAGATAGGCTTTTCAAAGCAAAGACAAAAAATGAAAATTTACTAAAACTGTTTTTCGGAATCATTTTGGCAATATTGTTGTCTTCACTTGGTTGGTTGGTTGGCGCTGTAGTAAGTGACAATCAAAAAAGTTCCCAAATATATATTTTTCAATTCCCTTCCTATCTCCTTCAAAATAAAAATAAAAATTGTTATTTTGCAGTGAATAATAGGGCAGGTGCAGGGTCAGGGGTAGGCCAAGGCATCGCCGGCGCTGGCAATAAAGCTGCGGCTGGGGCAGGTGCAGGGTATGGCCAAGGAGCCGGTGCTGGGGCAGGAGCAGGAGCAGGTTATGGAGCAGCGGCAGGCCAAGGATCATACGGCCAAGGAGCCGGTGCTGGGGCAGGGCGTCGGCAAGGCTGAAGCAGGGGCTGGGACAGGAACAGGGTATAGGGTACCACCAAGGCACTGAATGAATGCTCAGGTAATAGAGTAATAGATGTACCGTCGGCCGCACGTCAGTGGACTGTTTGAACCAGTCTTTAGATTCTTTAGTTTGTATCGTGCCGCTGGTTCTGCTTGTACAGTCAACGACAGGTCAAGCTTGACACTCGCAGTGCGACTCTAGCCCGTACGTCTATCGCAATAAGAACGGTACAAAGTCCAATGTGTCAAGCTTGATGTGCTCTTGACTGTACTAACTGGTTTTGTTACCACTTATCTGAGATTGTACATTCCAAAATAGATTTTTATTTTTTTACGACTTAGTTTTCAAGTTACTTTTTGTTTCAGAACGGAATAATCAGCAACTCCCAAGACAGCACGTCACTACTCGGATTAACAATTAGATAATGTACCTTACCCTGTGAATTTAAATTATTTCAATGTATTAAATAATAATATTATTTCGCATTAAATTAAATATTCTTTGTTAATTAGTAGACGCCTTACCAACAATACTAATGGCCAGAACGACCTGTGGTAGTGACTTTTCCCCCCAAACTTTTTATCCCCCGCCTAACTTTTTATCCTTTTTATCCAGAAGGACATAATAACATTTAGACCAATAAAAAAAAATATTTTGCATTTATTTTCATTTAAGAAGGAATTAATTTTTTTTTTGTATATAACTCAATTAATAAGACAGGGTGTCATGGGCGGTCACGGGCGGTGGTGACCACTTACCACCAGGTGGCCCACCTGCTCGTTTATCCACTTGCGACAAAAAAAAAATATATATATATTTGCATGAAACAAATTGTAATGCATATAGCAATAAGGCGCTTGGGCTTAGTAGGCTAGAGCCACGCTTTTTGGTGTTAGGCATTATAAAAATATAATACAAAGGTTGTCTGATTAGATAACAGAGATACTAAGATGGGAAAGAAATAGTCGTATAGCTTTCTCTTTCTTTCCTAAAGCTGCATCAGCAATTTCACCATACTGATGGACTGTACCGTGTGGTGCCGGCAAAGAATAGTACTAACCCATACATACCCGTGGGTGTCGTAAGAGGCGACTAAGGGTTAACTGGAGGATGGGCAGCAGCATCCTCCTTTGTAACTTACATCTTACTTACTGCGGTCACCTACAACCGCGGTCCATGGTGCCAGCCGTAACGCTGACAAGCGAGGTGACTATGGTACTTCTCCTCCAAATTTTTCCAGCAAAAGCTAGAATTCTGGAGGGAGCTCCCTGTCCTGTAGTGGACGTTTCATGGGATGTTATGATGATGGACTGAACTGATGCCAGCTGGCTCAGCAGGAGCCCTTGAAGAAAAATGTATGTAAGGCCAAATTTTATTTTTTTACTTTAATTAATGAAGCAAACGTAAATTTTCTCGTGCGAGTGAATGAAGATCGAATGAATGAAAAAAAAACGTTTATCTATAGGCTCGTGCTGGCGCGGCAGACTGAACGCATAGATTTTTTTTTATAATACATACATGCAGCAAGCATGTAGAAAAAGTACCAGTATAAGCTGAAACAGCCACGCTACGTTACAAACGCCTGAAACCAGAGAACTGCAGAGTCAAAGTGTTTCAACCGGTGTGCGGCCGTGGATATACTTTCTGGTTGAAGTACGGCCAGAAGCATGAAGGTTTGTAAAGGGACGTAAATGTAACTGACGTCATTAAGAGATTTTTAATAGGCAACAAATTAAATGATTCCCAAAATAATTTTTTACACCCCAATACACTTCAGACAAAATGGATGAATGTACAACAAATTGGCTGAACGTACACCAAATTTGGGTAACCGGTACGGTTAGGTTGTGTTAGGTTATCTTGCGACCACAACGCACGAGCCGAGCGAGCGGAGCGAGCGTGCCGCGGCAGCGGCCGGCGAAGTGCCAGAAGCAAATTTGGTGTACATTCATCCATTTTGGTAGACAAAATTTGTTGGATATTATATGGTAAAAATTTACTCAAATTTGGTGGCACGTTAATACACAGCCTTTTTAATATCCTACAATAAATAAAGAACATTTAGATTTTTTGAGCAAGGGAACCTTTAGTTGTACTTTAATATGGTTCCTTTTGGTTATCTTTCGACCTGTTGTTATACGTCCGCACACTTATGTATGAGTTAAGAAAAAGGAACAAAATTTGAAAATGGTTCGAAAGCGAGATTATTTTTTGCTTTCCCAATATTTCCCATACAAAACTAACCATTCGCTGGCAAAAGTGGAATTTGAATGGGATGGCCAAATGCTAACTTAACAAAAAAAATAAGACTTCAGCATTTTCTTATCCACAGAACAATATAACGCCACAGAGACTAAAAATAAAATAAATTCAGTCTAGACTAAGCAAGAACGTTCCAAGCTCAGCGTTTCTAAACCCTTTTTAATTTAACGTGCCATTCGTCTTAATTAGAGTGGAACATATTTTTAGCGTCTTAATCTTGAGAATTGAGCTTCAAAGCTATGACGACAATAGGGTGCTTTACCCCATTTCTCTGTCCTAAAGGTCCGTCTACACCAGGGTTGATTGCGGTTGAAGTATCAGGGTACGGTTACCGGTATAAAAATAATACGGTACCGCTTCGTTTTAAAGGTAGAGCAAAAGTGGTTAAAATGTTCGGTTACATTACCCTTGTAATATTAATATAATTTGATTTCGGGTAAAAGGAGCCCACGTTACAATATTACAAAAAATAAAACCGGCCAAGTGCGAGTCGGACTCGCGCATAACCATAATTGTATTAGTTGAAATTTCAGTTTAAATTTTTTGAGTCCGACACGCGCTTGACCAAATTTTATTATTTGTTGTTCTTTTATAGCTTATGCACTATAAACATACCAATTTTCAAGTTTGTAAGTGTTCCCGTTTTTAAAATAGAACTTAAACAAAAATCGCCTCAGCGACCATCCAACTTGATCCCTCTCTTATACTCGTATGAATGTTCTTGAAACGGGAGCTCACTACAATTGGTTACCATTAGATGTGAGAAAAGTTGTAATATTTAATTATTTCAGACTTTTCCCATTATTTTTACTGTGAGACCTAGCTTCTTACCAAATTTCATAATTTTAGGTCAACGGGAAGTACCCTGTAGGTTTTGCTTTTTTGCATAAATGTATGGAGATGAGGACATAAAATGCCATACCTTTTGATTGCGTCGTTGTAAAAAATTGAAATTTTCAGATCTTGTGTGGTTCATGGATCCTAATGTATGGTATTAATTTCAACCTGATACCTTTACCCGTTCGTGAGATAAAGGGTCTTGACAGACAGACAGACAGACAGACGGACAACAAAGTGATCCTATAAGGGTTGCGTTTTTTTCTTTTGAGGTACGGAACCCTAAAAACATAAAAAAATAAAGTAGTGAAATGATAAAAATTTAAAATAAAAACTTTAACCTATGTACTTATTTACAATTGACACCCCGCTGCAAGTCAAGCCAATGTGTAAAAATGGGGCTGGAAAAAGCTTCGTTATAGGTACAATGTACCGAATAATTTCGGTTAAATAAAGATCAATACCGAAAATATCCCAGCGCAGTGACGGGGACGTTTGTGGCGTACCTTAAAAAAAAACCTTTAATTTTAAGTTGAAGTTTTCATAAATGCAAAATATAATTTGTCTAAAATAATGATTTTCCGGTAGCTAAAATTTGGTGTACCATTATTTAATTATTAAGGCTCGAAAACGTCTATCAGACAGAAAGGTTACGCCCAGACATCTTTCTCGGAAGAAGTAGCTTTTAAATATGCAACTTTTTATACCTTTATCTTTTTCTTCCCCGGTTTCCGAATATTAACAATTTTTTATACCAGAAAAGCGAGCTGTTCGTGCTATTTATAAAATAAAGCCTAGAGAATCACTGAGAAATAAAATTAAAGAAATCAACATTTTGGCTTTTTTGTCGCAAGTGTGACAGGCGCAGTGTCAACATAAGAAACAAGAATCAACTTGCAACTCATGTTAGCCGTGTTCACAAAAAAAGGTCAACGTGTATACGCTTCTATAATAAAGTACCGGCTGAAATTATCAACCAGCTATTATCAAGCAAAAATTGTATAAGAATGGTTATTATAAAATATCAGATTACCTAGAACCTAGACGAGAAAAATCCATGGGATAAAGCTACGGTTCAAATAAGCTTATTCAAAATTCAAATTGAATTAAGTCTATTAAATCAACCCTGTACATAAAGCACGTGGGTTTTTAGTGTCGCTTCTTTTTATCCCACCATGGCGCCACTTTGTTTGTAAAGCGATGTAGTTTAGCTGACGTCACTAAGAGATTTTAATATCCAACAATGAATCCAGAAAATTTTTTTTTAATGAGGATATTGGAATTGACAGAACCAAACCTTCCAGCATTGTATGCCGAATTAGTCTTTGAATTTAGGGAAGCGTGTTCGCTAAACCGATTTTGTTGTTTGGTAGTTTGAACCACGGGGAAGGATTATAATGATATTTGAATTGATTACCGCATTTTCCCGGTGAAGACTCACCTTTACACACATGGGTGTGTGTAGGGTACCAACGCCTGTAATAGGACACTGAGCATTTATCCTGTTTAATTATGTAGAGGGAAACAAATCTAAGAGAATCGCGCGGATCCTCGAGGAATTCGTTTTGTATACGCGTGAATGATTGTTTTCTTTAGGGATGGAAGGATCAAGATGTTTTTAGACGAATGTAACGAAATATTTTTGGTTGTTCGTTGGAAGTAGGTATTGTTTTATGGTATTTAACGGATTTGGAACCAACTTCCTACAGATCTACTTATTTAAATTAAATTCTTGTAGCTTCAATTTTTTCCACAAGGTGCTAAGTACTTTGTTTGTGAAAAGACGTTATTTTAGTGACGTCATAAAGAGATAATTCACACCAGTTCTTTCCGGTGACCTCGTACGCGTGGGATTCCGAAAAAAGTGGCCCAGCTCTCCTTTTTTAGGGTTCCGTACCCAAAGTGTGAAAAACGGATGTCTGTCTGTCCGTCAGCAGGCTGTATATTATGAACCGTAATAGGTAGACAGTTGAAGTCGTCGACCAATATAAAGGGTTATGGACGGGCCATAAGGAACATCGTTTGAAAGTCGATCAAGTGAGTGCGCGCACTCACCTTGATTTAGTCGGTCTTCGGATGCTCAACGAGTAACACGTGTGAAAAAATAATTATCTTCCCGCCTTTCTAATAAAAGAAAGCCGTCTTGTGCTTTTCCAAAGTATTCAAATAACTCAAGAAATACGAACGAATATTTAGGCGTCACATTTCACTCATTAGTAATAATTTTTTAAATAAAATCCACAATTATTTGATAATTTTCTAGATTCAAAATATTCGCCGGAAAAATAGCGACGCATGATTGAAAAGGCGGCATAACCCGACCGCTCCCGACGAACATTCACTATCTCGCTCGCGCTACGGTGCGAGCGCGTGTTTCTATCTCTGTTAGGCACTGTGTGTGCATGCGTTTACATGTATTTGTAGCGCGGCTTATTTTTTATTAGCGTTTTGTACGGATAAGGCCCGTCCATACTCTTTATATTGGTCGAAGGTTGAAGTTATCACAGTTAAGTATTTCTGTTGCAGCTATAACAACAAATACTAAAACTAAAAAAATTAAGGGGGGCTCCCCTATTAAAAACGTGTTTTTGCTCAATTTTTGTTGTAGCTCTATCGTAAAAACGGTAACTTTTACAAGCGTGAAAATTGGTATGTTTATAGTAAAAGCTATAGAATAACAACAAATAATAAAAACTGGTCAAGTGCGTGTTGCACTCGCGCGTTCTTAATAGGTAGACTTCTACGTGACTGCGCGTACATAACTGACACTGTATTTTTACCTTAGTGGTTAGTTTTAACTTTCAGTGCTTGAATTCGACTCGCACTTGGCCAGTTTTTCATAGTTTAAACCATCTTTCATTAAAATCGGTTCAGCGGATTAGTTATGAAAGTGTAACAGACAAATTAAGAGTAACTTTTTTTTTTTATTGCGATTGGGCTGTGCACTGCTAATTGTAATTTGATTCCCAGTAATGATTACTTATTTCTGCAAATTGATTAACTGGGTTGAAGCAACGAACTAATTGTTATTGGAGACTCATTTAAGGTCAGTCAGATAAATAATTAATGTTTGTTAATTTGTTTATTAAACAACCATTCTCTTAATTATTTAGTCAAAGTAATTAAGTGAAGATTATTTTGTTTAGTTAAAACAAAAATAAACAAGCAAATTAACGTAGTAAGGTTGTTTGGTTAACCAAATCAAGATAATTGTTATACAAAACCGATTATTATAAAAAAATATTTTATTATTTTATCAAACTTAAATAAAAGTACCAAGTGCGATTCGGACTCACGCAACGAGGGTTCCGTACCACCCAGGTAAAAATACCGTCCTGGTCAGGGACGCGCAGTCGCGCAAATGTGTGTAAAATGCGCGCGAGTCCGACTCGCACTTGACCGGTTTTTATTATTTGTTGTTAATCTACTAGGTTATTTTTAGGGTTCTGTACCTCAAAAGAAAAAACGGAACCCTTATAGGATCACTTTGTTGTCCGTCTGTCTGTCTGTCTGTCTGTCAAGGCCCTTGAGATGATTATTTGGTGGTTCGAACAAGATAAATTATAATTTACTCTTGTCGGAAATTCCGCCTTAAACAAGTTCCATCGACATGCGGTATATTTCATTTGTCCATAAGATGAACATAAAACTAAAAATTCGTTGACAGAAAGCAAAAGGATCGGCCAGCAAAGTCGCTATTGGTTGGTAAGCAAGGCACGCGATATTTAAATTGCTATTATGCTTATCTCAGCCATTCCGGGTCATTTACGAGAATTCCGGGACCCGGGACATACACTCCTATTCCAGGACTATCCCTGGGAGTCCCGGCCATCTGGCAACCCTAGTTGGTAATATTCTTTGCCGGCACCACACGGGACCCTATAAGTACGGAACTCTAAAAACGGTATTACATGGAAGCGCCAAACTTGGTGTGGTTATGGACCATATAGGTATTGGGAAACACGTGTTATCACAAAAGTGCAATGACAACTTGATCTTAAGATCGTGGGCACTAACTGAACACATCGAGCGCGAATTTGAAATTTGAAATAGGAGAGTCGCGTCGGCCCGCACATTCAGTACAAACACAGAACAACGATAGGGCCACTCCGCCTGCGCGCGCACCCCCCCATAGAAGCGAATATAGTAAAAAAATTTGGTTCCTTAGTGACTAGGTATACTATCCAATTTATGTAAGCGCTTATATTGAATGCACATCATAAACACATTCGTTGCCATAGAGACGCTGTCACTGGTTTTTTGCATCTTACTCTCTTGCAATAATGGTACTATGTTTATCGCACTCAAATGACGCTAGTAGTGTGGGTGCGGAAAGCGTGTTAGTTTTAGTAAATGGTGAAACTGATTTGTATTGAATGACATAAAGAATTCGTCTCTAGATGCAGAGCAAAACGCGTGGACTTCAGAGCTCTGTGAGTACAAAGGACCCTTAGAAGCAACACGAGAATCTCACTGGCGTGAGCGCGCGGGGTGCGGGGTAGATCGCAAGGGGGGCGGAGTGTGTCCGTTCTGTATGATAGTACAATTACTTTATTCTATGTTGTGAGACTGTTTATTATGGAGTTTAAGTTGTTTCCAAACAATGGCTATCATTCTATAACTAATTTGTAGACGATGATTCATTTAAACCTCAACTTTACTAAGCAAACTTTATGATCACAAGGCAACCTAAAATAGTAGGTAGTAGGCCTAATGAATCACGTGCAGATTGCTCATAGATTTGATTTAGTAGTGGTATTTGTAACCGCAGCCGTCGACCTCGCTGTGTATATGTCGTGGCCAGATCGTGGTATTGGCCATTTCATGATATATGTTGGCCATTTCATGAACTCATGTTGGTCACTTCATGAAATGCAACCTAACATAACCGAACCTATCATGAAGTGGTCAGCCACATCATGAAGTGATCATTTATAACGATCTGGCCACGACATATATATAATGTCGCAGGCAAATCGTATAATCCGAAGTTTACAAACACCGGGCAAATTGTATACGTTCGGCAAATTGTAAAACGGTATCGGCGGATGGATAGTAAACGGGGTTAGATCAGTTCTGGTCCATTTTAGGTTAGTTAGTTGGGTTAGGTTATCTTACGATCAACACAGAAACAAATTCCGCGTGGGCCAGTCACTTTTTTTTTATGAAGTAGATGCGGAGATATTTAGATTTTTCCGAATTTGACTGCCAGGGGACTGACTAGGGTGACAAAGTACTGATAAAACACACAAGATATGAAAGAAATTTATTAAGATTTTGAAGAAATCTCTTAGAAACTAATAATGGCACATATTTTAAGTCTCACTTTTAATCTTTATTCACTTAGGTAACAATTAAAAAAATATTTATTTAAGTAATACTGTGAGGAACAACTTTATCCACCTCAAAAGCTGCTTTTTATTACCTTATCTTTACTATTTTGATGTAGTTTTACTTAACAATATACATTTTCTAAGTAATCAACACACAATTGAGACAAAAAATTACTCTCTCTGCCTTAAAAGTACTAATCAAGAAAGTATCAGACAACGGACTGACGAAACAAACATGAATTTGAGGTTATCTTTAAAACTAACGTTAATTTTGATATTTTCGAATATCAAGAAGCTACATTATAACAAATCAAAGTTAGCTATGCATAAATTAAAATATAACACAAATTTACAAGGAAATAGCGACTCGCCATAGGACTGACATTTTGTCTGGATCGGCACGTGTTCACACGACAAACACAACTCTAGCACTGGCATTAATAATGGCGGCCGAACAATGGCGCGGTCTGCAGCTAACTTTAGTACCAACCTTGAAATTTAACGCGGATTTGAATTTGAGTCGCCGGCATTTAGCGGGAAATTCAAATTCGAACAACACACAACGGACTGACGAATAAAACTGAACAGAAAGTTTATTACTATTTTTAAAACAACGGTGAGAATTTTATAATATGAAAGATGTGATTATATATTATTAATACATCACAGATTATAGTGAAATAGTAAGTTTTATTATATGAATGGTAATATTTAATACACAGCTATTTGATTACGCGCTTTTGAGGTTGTGACACGCCAAAGTACTGACTTTTTGAGAATATATTGTGAAGTTTTACCAATTTCTATTTAAAATGAATAGCTGAAATTGGGTGACCAAATAAAAACCTTCGAACTCCCAAAGGCTCTCTTTGACTTTGCACAAAAGCCCTATCACCTTCAAACAAAAATACCAACTTAAAACAGCTAAGTAGTATAACATCGTATCCAGCGATTTAATTTTCCGCAAAGCTTTTACTGACGTAAGAAACTTGTTTACTCATCGAATTGGATCGACGCTCCTTTCAAACTCGTTCTAAAAGTCAACAAGTTGTAAACTTACTTAACTTGCTATGCTGTCGACTGTACGCCATGTTGTAAAGGTGTTTACACATTGCAATGTTGTATTTATGCAATTTTCAGTGTAATTTCAGTTTGAACAGACCACGTGGTCTAGTGGTTAGAGCGCTCGGCTCTCGATCAGGAGGTTCTGGGGACACTGTCAAACAAAGATTTTTGGCGGCTCAACTACTCCACCAGGGTTTGTGAGGTCGGTCACTTTACTATTTCTATATAAAAAAAACTGTTTTACCTTGTTAAGTCTCCGCTTCGCCGCGCCGCTTTATATCAGATTAAGTAGTTTTAAAACTTACCTGAAACCAAAGAATTTATTGTAAGTAGATGAAAATATTAAGGTATGCTTGGAGTCTATTTTTATGAGATAACATAAGGAAGGAGAAGACCTGCATCGTCATCATCATTCTTAAACACGTACTTTATTATTTTTTACCATGAGTTTGGAACCAAATTTCTATAATTCTACCTTTAAAAATTAAAGCCTTATAGACCAACGTACGGAAAAAAAACCATCCCCTTTTTCACCCCCTTGAAGGGTGATTTTTAAGAAATGCTTAAACACGTGTTTCTTTATTTTTTACCAGAAGCTTAAATTCAAATTTGTGTGAATCTAGCTCAAGAAACAAAGGACTTTCATACAAACTTTCATCCCTTATTTCACCCCCTTGGGAGATGAACTTTCCAAAATCCTTTCTTAGTGCGTGGTTTTGACGTGCATAGAACCTGTGTACAAAATTTCAGATCTGTATATATAGCGGTTACGGTTCGGCGTTGATGAATCAGTCAGTCAGTCAGGACATGCTCTTTTATATATTTAGATGTGTCTGTAACATTGGGGTTTCAAAGAGTTCAAAAATTATTAGCTATTAATGTACGCGCAACTAAAGTTTATCTTAAATTAGTTGTTTCCATACCCTCTACTCAAGCTTTTTCTTTGTACACTCAAGAACACATGAAGCATGACACACAGGACTATGTACCGTCCTTATTTCCATAGATGTACGGACTAGAGTCGCACTGCGAGTGTCAAGCTTGAACTATCGTTGACTGTACTAGGCTACCCCGCAACCTGTATAACTGAGAGCAAAACCGAGCCAAATACAAATTCTGTTCTTTGGTAACTGCTGTATGTATCAATCAATATACTTGACAAGTAGATAGAAGTTGTGAAAACATTCGACTCTTTGAACTTGTTGAGGAATGATGTAGAATTATTCATTTTCACGTTTCGCGAGTGCAAGATAGGGTTTAAGTTTTGGGGGGTAAGGAGTTTGGGGGTACTTGCATGGAACCTGTTTATAATATCAGTATGTCATGCATCCTCTTAAGGTACTAACAGAATAACAGCGTCGTGGCTCGCTAAACGAATCACGGCATATTGCTGAGTTAGGGCCTTTCTTTGGGTGCGGTAAATATAATGTACGAGTAAGTCCTGAAAATCTGTACTGCAAACTAGTTTTATTTGTATATGTAAAAAAGTTACAGTTTAGCCAAAAAAATTGTACCGTTCCCAAATAAACGTTTTATCTATCTATCCTATCTATCTATTCACTGTTTTGAGTTTCGAACTTTGATTGCGTTCTTGCGATTTAGATAAGAATTTGGAAATTTAAAAGACAACTTAACCCTTTGGATGATTTTCCACCAATACTGTGCGAGGTAAATATGAACTGGAAAGTTCTAACCAATAAGATATCTCCATTTTTCTAATTTGTCAAATGCGCTGTCGAATGCGCTGTCGATCTCGAATCCCGCACGCATGCAAAGCTCTACTGGAATAGCACCCTTAAGCACGAATTCGAGTTTTTGTTCAAATTTGGTATCTAGGTAGTTTGAACTATATGAAAAGACACATGTTACCTTTTCTCTGAATTCCACACGTACGAAGTCGCGGGCAACAGCTAGTCAACAATAAAAGTACAAAAAACCTCTTTTTTTGTGTGTTTAATCGTGTAATCCTGATCAACTATTTTCATGACTCCCTATAACCCTTAATAACTTTGTATTCATATCGGTTTAGTCGTAAATTCATATTATATTCCCCTTTTATTACTTTTTAAATACATTGCTCGACTTGTTAATTATATTAAATTCACAGTTCAATTTTGACTCATTAGATATTCACCCCTAAAAGCGTCTAGTCGTGCGTGCTATGACATTTTTGCACTACAACCCTTTTTAACCCTTCTAAGGCCTACAATACACGATGCAACGCAAGAGTGACGAAACTGCAACTGTCGTTTAAAAAACTACATAAAAGGCAACAATAACGTGGCAATACAAATTTGTACATCATGTCCTGCATCCCCCTTCCACCTGTACGCAACAAGAATTAATGGACGTCACACGAAATGCAGTTTATGTAACCGAATTTTGGTCTAAAAAAACGAAAAATGACGATGCAGTCTACACGTAAAGAAGAAGAACAATAAGATTTTTTGAAAAGCGTAGGAACAATGTAGGGTTGTTCTAAAATACTATAAGTGCACTTAAATCTAACTGCAGCGGCTAGCCTGGAAGTCACTAAATCGTCTGCGAACTCAGATTCCCGGCTGCAAAGAAAACATGGTGAGATAGGGCTATATAGACCAGTTGCTAAAGCGCTGTGATTTTGGGGCTCCATCTCGAAATATGACGCATCTGCTCTGTTTTCCACTGTGTCTGTCTACATGCACTAACGAGGATCTGCGTGAGGCATCAGATAACCCCATCAACTGCAAAGTTTTGCTAGGCTAATATTTAGTTGGTGTTTGATAGGATTGAAGAAATAATTCGTCACAAGTCAAGGATTTGTGACGAATTATTTATTTAATGTATGTGTGTAAAGTCAAAACAAATTACATAATCATATTATCTTTGTAAATGCAATGAAGGCGCCGTTCTAATAATTTGGTAGGGGTATTTTGTATATTGTTAATCATCGATGATGATGTGATATTGCGTGGCAAAGGAGATGTGACATGCTGGTAGAGATCATCCCATAGTAAAACAAATTAGCATGGGATATTCCGAGCGAATATGAGGTTCGAAATCTTTGGTGTTTCAATATCAATATTTAAACGAGGAAAAATACTTAAACCATGTAAATCTTGTCGAAATCGAATAAAAATAGAAATAGCCTACAACAAATCTGTTGAAGAACACACCTATCTACAATATCCAGGTAAGTCAGTACATCGCTTAGAAGAAAAACACAACATTTTGTCAGATTTCCCATATATTTTCCGATATCACATTTTTGAAGTGACGCACGGGTTTTCCTGAACATTTTAGATGTGTAAAATGTTTTAGAAATTTGTTGACAAGGTTCTTGTTTAAAGATCTGGCTAATCAAATTCGTATTTCTATTCGATTTGGATAAAATATTGACGATTACTTTGAGCCCATCATTCTATGAAAATGTACGGCGGATTCTACCGACCCGCGTGGTTCTTTGATCTTCAGTGTACTTTTTTTTATGTCAGAAGTGGGCAAACGAGCTGGTGGGCCACCCAGTAGTAGGCCACCCTGAGAACTAAGATGGTATGTCTTATGAACCGGTAATTTCACTGGCTCCCTTACCCTTCAAACCGAAACACAGCAGTGCAAACACTGCTGCTTCACGGCAGTAAAAGGCAAGGGGGTGGTACTTCCCCAGACGGACTTTGCACAAAAGTCCCACCACCTACCCACCTACTTTACCTATGATCATCATCATGAATGTAAGTGCATTTTAGTTTGTTAGGTGAGGCGTATAAACAATCCTTCCTACTAATATTATAAACGCGAAAGTTTGTAAATATGTATGGATGGATAGATGTTTGTTACTGTTTCGCTCAAAAATTACTGAATGGATTTTAATGAAACTTAGCACATGTATAGGTTAGGTCCTGGAATAGAGTTTACCGCGAGAGTTTACCGCGGGAAAACACTTCATTACCACGGGAAAACGCATTTAATGCGGGTGAAACCGCAGGCGGAAAGCTAGTCGTTTTATAAAATCGTTCATTTACGTACTTTGAGCTGTGTGTTCAAGGGTTAATTCCTCCAAGACTTCAACCCTTTTCCACCCTTAGGGGTCGAAATTGGAAAGCCGTTGTAGGACAAGGAAGACCTTTTTTTCGTATTACACAAGGGCTTTAATGGGTCTTGTCTTGACAGGATTAAACGGATTTTTGAGACGGTGTTCGTTAATTGGAATGGGAAGGGGTGTGAAAAGAGATCGTTAGGTACTATTATTGTTCAAAGTTGTGGTTTTTAGGGTTCTGTACCTCAAAAGGAAAAAAAACAGAACCCTTACAGGATAATTTTTTGTCCGTCTGTCCGTCAAGACCCTACGTCACCCGAATAGTGCGGTCAGCTAGCTGTTTCATGTAGACACGATTTACAATTTCACCAAATTTTTTCCAGGTACTAGTTAGGTACATAGCTCTCAATTTTCAATAGGAGCCAATTCTTGAATTTCAAAAAAATCCATAGAAAATCAAAAATGGCTCCTATCAAAAATTGAGAGCTATGTACCTAACTAGTACCTGGAAAAATTTGGTGCAATTTGGTGAATTTGGCGATATAAGACTATAAGGCACCGGACAAGAACAGGTAAAGGTATCAAGTTAAAATTAATATTAAAAAATTAAGTCCAAGCTGTGCAATTTTCAAGATTCTACGACAACACTATCAAAAGATACAGCCATTTTATGTCTCCGTCTCCATACATTTATGAACCTAAAGGGTACTTCCGATTGACTTAGAATAATGAAATTTTGCAAGATGGTTTTTATGAGGAAACTGACAGTCGTTTTCTAGGAAAAAGTGTTAAGCTTCACGTTCTGATAAAATTTGGCCAGAGCTTCAAAAATAACCCTGCTAAAGCTAAAAGCTAAAGTCGCCTACAGAATCAGCTCTTAAGCTCTACCGCTAAATCCAACTGTATCATCGAATTACTAAGTTCCAGCAGCAACGTTGCTCCTTGCTACTAATCGCAGTCGTGACGTCATCAAATAACCGCCGCTTAGCAACTAAATTATGCAAAGCCGCGTCGCGAAGCATCCCGATAACGTGACAATGTTCGAAACGCCTCCTCATGCATACAGATACGTCTGCCACGTAATCTTTTTAAATTGGACGGGTTGTTTTCTTCACTTTTCGTGGGGTAGTGGATATTGGCCGTCTTACTATAAAAAAGTTAAACATCTGTTGAACACTTGATCAAAAAATCGCACTAAATAACTCTGGCTATGTCAAGTCATAAGAAAATAAGTCATTTTTGACTTCTGCGCATCAATGTATAGCCGGAGTTATTTTGCACGATTTTTTTTATCAAGTGTTCAAAAGATGTTTAACTTTTTTTGTAGTAAGACGGTGGGTGTTTAGCGACCAATAGGAATCGCGATAGTCTGTGAGTCTTCATTACAGCGCGACAAGGCTTATAAAGAACGCGGGTGGTGCCGCTGGCTTGTATGAGGAGAACTGTCAAAAGTGACATTTCACAAGGTGGCAGTCTTAGTTCCTTTTTTGCCACGTTCATTATAAGCCTTGTCGCACTGTAGAAATAATTTAACTCAGTACCATAGATTGGTGGGTCAATTTATTTATCATTATAAACTCCAAATCTATTCAAGTCGCGAGTAAATCGGCTTCTTATGGACAAGATCATTCCATCGTCGACCTCACCTTTGTCCTCAGGGCTAGACTGAGGTTAAGAGGAAGCCCATAGGCCACAATAAAAAAGGCTAGCAAATGTTTAATCCATTTCGATCATTAAGGCCAACTTGACACAAATTGGACATACCGAAATACTTATTTTCATCATGTAAGCCGAAAAAAAAGCAGCGGGATATAGGCCTCCTTTAGAGATTCCATGACGACCGGTCCAGCGCCGGCATCCAGCGGCTTCTCTCGCGAAATTGACTAGATCGTCGGTCCACCTTGTGGGGGGCCTGTCCAACGCTAAGTCTTACAATTCATGGTCGCCACTGTAGAACTTTCCTGTTCTATTGGTTTTTTGAGCGATGTGCCTTGACAACTGCCACTGTCTGCAAAACCAGGATTGGGAAAGCGAAGGCGGTAACAAAATAGCGACCAATTCGTTCAAACTGATGGGCAGACCACCTGCCCAATGGTCCCACGACTTCAGACGACATTGTAGTTATATTAGAGAAAGCCTGGACAAGGGAAGCTGGGTAACAGAGTAGATTAATTCAAAGACTTATTCGGCATACATGGCTGGGAGGCTTGGTTATGTTAATTCCAATATCCTTACTTCAACGAGCAGTGTATGCCGAATTTGTTTCTGAATTAAGGAAGGTGTGATAGCGCCTTTAAAGTAGAGAATGCCATCCGGCTTAGCACGCAGCCACGTCACGTCAGTTTGTCTAGGCCCATAGATTAAAGACTTTAAGCACGGTCACGTTTTGTTGACATTCGAGCAGTGCGACACATTTTGAAAGACAAGGACGGCTACATTACTGTATAAAGCTATCTCTGTCTAAAATAACAAAAACGTAATTTGTGGATTTGCTAAACATTTTCCTTCAATGACATTTCTTCGCGCTTGGAGGTGATAGATTAGATGACATAATTCCTCAATTAAAGTGACATTTCTCCGAGATATGTTTTCTCTCGGGCAGCGTCCTAAGCGGGCTGGACAAGGGAAGCTAGGTGTGAATAACGTGAAAAGGAATTTTCCTTCCTTTACCCAGCAGTCGGTTAATTAATACGATATCGGATGAAATAATAACGAATCCTCCGTGTCGTGCCGACATACTCGTAGAATACTACTAACCCATGTCTACCCACGAGTGTGGTAAAAGGCGACAAAGGGTTTATGAACCAGAGGATGGGCAATATTGGCCAGTAGCATCTTACTGTGTGTGGCAGTATGGGCTCTGCTGCCTTTGCCCTGATTTTAAAAAGCAACCACTTCCCTTTGGGACTTTGTCTATAGCACAGAGCTTGTCAGTGTTTTACCGTCTTATGTCAAGCACGCTATTTTATCTCAGCTTATGTAAATATTTTAGCTATAATTGATTCAGCAATACACGCGCCTGAAATCTACATCATCTAGTTGTTATTTATTTATGTCGCCGTATCGGCGACTAAATGTGTATCGTACTATCTTACATACTGCGGTCACCAACAACAGTGGTCGCCAGTCGCAAAGCTTACAAGGGTGGTGACTATGGTAGATCTCCTCTAAGGTACCACGCGTTTTAGCTAGAGTTCTGAAGGGAGCTCCCTGTCCTGTAGCAGATATTTTATGGGATGTTATGATGAATCATAAGAACCCACGACACGTCCACTGCATGACAGGGAGTTCTCTCCAGAAATCAAGCAAAAGGCGTGGTAACTTAGAGGAAATCCACCATAGTCACCACGCTTGTAAGAGTTGCGACGGGCGACCGCTGTTGTTGGTGACCGCAATATGTAAGATAGTACGATACAAGAAAGATGCTGCTGCCCATCCTCCGGTTCATAAGGTCTTAGTCGCGACACTCGCGGGTAGAGACGGGTTGGTACTATTCTATGCCGGCACCACAGACCTTTGCCTTATTATTGCGTTTTATATAAAGTCTGCTATTTAACCTAAGATATTTGATATATGATGAATAACGATGAAAAAAAGTACCGAATTCCTGAAGATGGATTATTCCCCAAAAAAGATCGCGATTTCGATTTGAGTAAGCCAATAAGAGCCCTCGGTTACGCAAGGGTTTGTTTTCGATCCGGTGTTTTCTTTCCGGTTTTTTCCGGATGTTTGTGAAGGCTTCTCTAAGTGTCAGGAGCTAAAAGTGTTTGCTAAAAACGAAAAGGAAGGCTTGAAAAGGGAAAAGAGAAAATAGAACGCCTTTTGATGTAAAAATTTTAAGGAAATTTTTGTTCATAGAAATCTGAAGTATAAATTTGTGATTAATATTTTTTAATGAAAAAGGAAAGATTTTGGACTGAAACTTTAAACAACTACTTACCTACTTTCTCGCACTTTCACATTAGGCTCTTTGTTTAGCAACGCGGCGTAGCAACCGCAGACCCTATCACATTACGGCATTTCCAGCGCTACTATGACTACGCGTCAGCTTCTTGCAAAACGTGATACCGCGCTGCTATCGTTGTAGCGCGGTTACCGCGCGACAGCTGTTCTGCTAATGTTTGTATGGTACCCAGTCGCGCAATTAAGCATGTATGGATGAGAGGAGAAAGACAAGGGGGCACTTTCATACAAAATGTATAAATGGGACGCGGCGCAAGCGATGCACCTCTTCTGTTTGGCCAACGCTTTAAGACATTTAATAATAGTTTAAGATACAAGTGCGGTTATCACAAACGAGTTGACGTTTTGTAAACCCAAGACGAAGTCGAGGGTTTACCAACGGCACGAGTTTGTCATAACCCTTACGGCCGTGTGTCTTACGACGTTTTTCAAAACATTTGTTAGAAAACAGGTATAAGTAACACACTTGTTAAAGGAACCAACCATGGGCTGTCAGCCTCTTGTCGATTTATGTTCTCCTGGTACTCTCTATTTTATTTTAAATATGTAGGCAGGCGTAACCCAAGTAAAAAGTCACCACTGTAGTATTTTTACAAAATAATTTTATGGTTAGAGTGTAAAAACTCCTTGGTAGTATACTATTTTTACTTACCGCACTAGTTCGGTAAGTAACTACTTACGAGCAATGTTTACGTCCTTGTAAGTTACGTCTTTCGAGCAAATGTATTGAAAAAATATTTTTTGTCAATTTGTATGATTTTAGGTCCATAGCACCTGACAAGCTTTGGGTGAACAAAATCTTATACTTTGAAAATTTTAAGACTGTATCCAACCGTTTAGTTTTACAATTTTTGACAGTACACACGACGCACAAATAGTCAGACGGTCACGTGATTGACGGCAATAGGGCTCCATTTGGACCTTTCGGGTACGGAACCCTGAAAATCACAAAGCTTTTCCCAGAATAGGTGGTATGTTCAAAGGGGGATGTAGCATACCATAGTCACCGCGTTGGCTTATACCAGACCAGTCTAGAGCAGGTCAAACTTGAAACTTGCAACGCGTCTTTATAGCCCAAACTTAAGCCATAGCTCATCATCATTGCCCTATTATTCCGTTTTCATCATCATATCAGCCGAAAGACGTCCACTGCTGGACATAGGCCTCCCCTAGAGATCTCCATGACGACCGGTCTTGCGCTGCAGCGGCTTCCCCCGACCGCGAAATGAGGAGATCCGCAGAAGAACTAACATAACTGACACAGCCCTGAGAATCGATAAACTGAAGTGGCAGTGGGCAGGGCACATCGCAAGAAGAACCGATGGCCGATGGGGCGTAAGGGTTCTAGAGTGGCGACCACGTACCGGAAGACGAAGCGTTGGCAGGCCCCCCACATTCCGTTTTTACTATAGAAAAATAAACCATTGCCATTGGCAATGAATGGTTTTTGTTTTTTTTTTGTTCTTCTCTTTTATGTTACGAAGTCGGAATTTTAGTTTTTTAATAATTTAATTATGCCATTTTTCAAGCAGTTATTGTGAATCTAAAAAAACGTATGATCGAAGGTATTAACTATAAAAGGCCAAGGCTATCATTTTACCGTATCAGACATTCATTTCCTAAATGTTCTTCGATAAATCCTCCCAAAAACATAAATTTTCTAAATGCACTCGGAAATCTGCCAAATTCTATAGAAATTACTCAAGAAGATATG
The DNA here is from genome assembly GCA_947532105.1 of Athrips mouffetella. Taxonomy (NCBI): domain Eukaryota; kingdom Metazoa; phylum Arthropoda; class Insecta; order Lepidoptera; family Gelechiidae; genus Athrips; species Athrips mouffetella. The sequence continues at coordinate 3,170,386 of OX383968.1, read as the reverse complement.
TGAGCGATAAATTTCGGTTCAATTTAGTTATCGATACGTCTGCCTCCGGATTTTAATCGTAAGAGCACTAAAAGCTAGGCTTTAGATAGGTACAAAAGTGATACTGATTAGAATAATCACTTAATTGCCAAATACGGTTTCTTGCTTCGGAAGGCACGTGGAACAAAAAGGATATAATAACTCTGAAATAAGAATCATCATATCATCATAACATCCCATGAAACGTCCACTACAGGACAGGGAGCTCCCTCTAGAATTCTAGCTTTTGCTGGAAAAATGTAGAGGGGAAGTACCTAGGGGAAATAAGAATATGATAAGAAAAAAACATAGCAACTGCATTAGCTGATAGATAATGCATTTAATACGCCAACAAACTGTCACGCAGTTTGACGGGAAATTACCTGGGCGACTGAGCTTCGCTCTCAATAATCTTAACAAAAGCAGAATTAAAGAATTGTTTTTTTTTAGGGTTCCAAACCCGAAAAAAAAAACAGGACCCAATTAATATACAACGTGTTAATGGAATAAGCGAAACCCTCATACACCCCAACTGATTATTATTAAAATAAATCCATTCCCGTAAAAAAAAATCTTGAAAAAAGTTTTTTTTCATCTACATATTGAATAAGTATATAATATTGATATTTAATTCCATTTAGGGATAAGTCCGCCTTTGCATTCTATTTTTATTTGTTATTTGTCTCCTTTTATTTGTGATGCAATAAAGAATATATACATACATACAGGCTAGGCTAGAGGTTAGACTGCCCTATACAGAGGCACTGGGTGGAAATTGCTATTGGTTTAAAAATTAATATGTACCATCTTGTCTCTTATTAACCGCGCGGCGCCCGACCGCCAGCGCGCGTATTCATATAAATGTTTAGAATAGAAGCGGAAAAAATTTAAGTCATATTTTTTTTTAGCCTGGACTGTCCCACTACAGGGTAAAGGCCTCCCCTTTTTCTTTCCAATTGTCACGATCATGAGCCATGCTCTGCCAACCCTTCATGAAGTCATCGAGGTCGTCGAGCCACCGTTTTTTAGGCCTTCCTCTACCGCGTCGGCCATCAAATAAAGAAAAACTACCCCTATCAAAAACCCATGAAATTGATTCCACTCTCGATTCTTAACAAACTATTTTCTCAGTTTCGCTTATTCTGTTAACACTTTGTATATGCCTCCGATGTCTGTCTGTCGGCGTGCTGTCTGTCAGCGGGCTTTATCTCATGAACCGTAACAGGTATACAGTTGAAAATTTCACAGATTATGTATTTCTGTTGCCGCTATAACAACAAATACCAAAAATAAAAAGAAATAATAAATTAAGGAGGGCTTCCCTACCTAAAACTTGTGTTTTAGGTGCTTTTTGCTCGGTTTTTGTTTTAGCTCTAACGTAAAAACGGGAACACTTACAAGACGGAAGGGAACGTTTAAAGTGCATAAGCTATACTCGTAGAATAACAAATAAATGGTACAGCAGCACTGCACTTACTTTCTCGCGATATACGAGAGTCATCTTTCGACAGTGTCCCCACCGGGAATCGAACCCAGAACTTCCGGATGAAAAGCAGATTGCTCTAACTACTAGATTATAAAGGGCTGCGGATAGTAAAGAGTAAAAAAGGACCAAGTGCAAACATAAGTTTGTAATTCCATACAAATATTATGGAAATACAAACTTACCTATACTAGACTTATTTAAAAATACTTATTTTTATGTTTAAATGAAATATGCAGTCAGGTATATAACCAATTTAGAATTCCAATTTGAAGCATTAAAATAAGCTCATTGAAATCGATTTTGAATAAATCACATTTTTAAATTTTGGTAGTAAGGGAACACCCCTTATATGAACACTACATACCAATGGATACTGCCGAAAGATACCTTGCATAGAGATTCGTGGTCATGCAAAATTTCATCAAGATCATTTGAGTCGTCTTTGAGCAAATCGCGATTTTTATTTTCATTGTATGACAGCTACCCCCAAAAAGAGAGCCAGCAAGAAACCACTGAGTATCCTTCGAGGAATTTACAATTAAAATAAAATCGAAAGTAAAAATTATAAAAACTGATCAAGTGCGTGTCGGAGTCGCACGCATTTAATACAGTTCTGCATGACTGCGCGTTCGTAAGTAGTAATAGAAGGTAAATTAAGTTACTTAAATTTTTTTATTATACAAAATTTGTTGTAAATTACAATATTAAAAAAAAAACTAAATAGTCAGACGCTGCACATTTCAAACCCCGCCAGGGTTTTAGTGCCTAACTTTCGATTACTACATTGTGAACCCTTACTGAATAATAAATAATAATAAGACGGTAATTTTGCCTTAGAGTCGTACTCGAACTTGGCCGGTATTTTTTTTTCAATCGGAAATTGTATTTTGTTTTCCTCTTGACCTATGACACATCCCTATTTCCGTAAGTTCATCAGCTGTATGAATTATTCGTACATGAATGAAGGTGTGAAATGTGTGATGTGAGGACAACTTGCAAGTCCCAGGGAATTTCAATTCCAAAGTTCTTTGATGTTTCCTCAGGGCTGTCTTGCCACTTCGCTTAAGTGTTCTTAACTAGTTTATTGTACATTGCTTTATATTTACTGGCTCTTATTCGTGACTCCGGTTCAAAATCCTTCAGTCGATAAAGAAGAAGCTGGTGCCCACGCTAAAAATCCTGAAAACTAAGATTGAATGTTCTTCTTCTCATATTTAAGAGCCGCGCTATTGTCGGTGGAGCAATTTCCATTTCTCTCCGTCCTCTGCCAATGATTTCACATTCTGATAAGACTCGACGTTCACCCTCTCTTTTATCTGGTCAAAATAAGTGCGTCTTGGTCTTCCTCTTCCTCTCCTGCCCTCTACTTTTCCTTCAATAATATTCCTTATGAAAGTGTCATGTCTTATCAGGTGTCCGACCATCTTCCCTCTTCTAGGTTCTCAGCAATTTTCTCTTCACCTTAACTAAATCTAGAACTTCCTCGTTTGTCTTTTTTTCTGTCCAACTGATCCCTTCCATTCTCCTCCAACACCACATCTCAAACACTTTTGAATGTATCTTCACGCTTCGAACTGAACTCAGCAGTGCAGGCATTACTTCATTACGGTAGAAGGAGGTGGTACAGTCAATCGCATGTTAGTGGACACATTTGTAACTATTACTACGCGGTTAAGTCCATAGTGTTTCTAATGACGTGCCGTTGGGTGTACATACTTCGTGAGATAGACTTTTCACAAAAAGCAATAAAACTAAAAGCTCGGCTTGTCGGTAGATGAACTTCTCCAGACAGCCAAGACGGACTTTGCACAAAAAAGTCCTACCACCTTCAAAATCTTCAAGAAAACAAGAGGCAATGTAAGTAAAAGCCGAGTTGTCGTAACAGTGTCAACACATTTCATCTTGAAGAGGCCATTGTCTTAATGTAGTCTTGTACGTATTACGGTATGATTATGAAGGAAATGGATTCAAGACACATATTATACGAAGAGACGGAGAGTGTTGTGGGATTGTTTAAAGGAGTTTGCTTTGAGATATTTGAAGTACCGTAAAAGGAGACCAAGTAACACGCAGTCATATCTACATATCACATTTTTTTAAAGCTCTCGGTTTTGTAAATCTAAGTCTTATCATCCATCATCATCAACTTATAGTAGCCTCACTGCAGAGCAATATTACGTTTTCTTTCAAACGTACTACATCAGCAGCGGCGCAGTTTTCTAGAATTCTGTGGTAATTCGACATTTGTTCCTTAAGCCATACATAACATCACGCCTTGCTCCCGTCGGGGTAGGCAGAGACCACAGTTCTCCACCTGCTACGATCTTGACATACTTCCCTTGCTTCCTAAACTTTCATCAATCCTTTCATACATGCTCGTCGGTTTAGGGTACTTTTTATCTGGCCTTTATTCAGAACGTCCTGAATTTGGTCCTGGTACGTTCGCCGAGGCCTTCCCCTTCCAACGTTTCCATTCACTCTCGCCTAGTAGATCTCTTTCGTCAATCTTCCTTCATTCATCCTGTCTACATGACCAAACCATCTCAGCATACCTTTCTCAATTTTAGTCACTCCGTCTTCTTTTACGCCACAACGTTCTCTTATCACACTATTTCTAATCCTGTCACTCAATTTCACACCAATCATGAGTAATGCTCATGCTCATGAGAAACAAAAAAAAAAAAAATTGTTCTGTTTCATAGGCAGATTCATATCCTCCAGAGTCGTTATATCCTTTTATACTTTCAGAACCTCATTGTAACCACATTATTATAATTATATTTCCTGCTCATAGTTTGTTTTCTCCAACCTCACTTTTATACAAACTTTCACTCTTCGAAGCATACGACCATGGCAACCGTACTAAAGCGACGATCACACCTAGCCGAATTCTAAGACTAATTCGGCATACATTGCTCGTAGAAGTAAGGATATTGCAATTACCCTAACCAAGCCTCCCAGCAATGTATGCCGAATTAGTCTTTGAATTCATCTAGGTGTGATCGTGGCTTAATCAAGCCGCTCGTATGAATCGACAAGGGTCTATTCCTCATAGACAAGAGAAAATTAATAAGTAGTAATGCCTTGGGGTCCGTGTGTTGCCAGCAAATAATAGTATCAAACCTTATACATCCGCGGGTGTCGTAAGAGGCGACTAAAGATTTAGGAATCAGAGGATGGGTAGCAGCATCTTTCGGCCACCAATACAACAGCGGTCGCCAGCCGCAACGCTTACAAGCATGATGAAGAAATAGATAGTCTGTACTTCCTCTTTAGCACGAGTGGTGCCCACAGCGATCAGATATTTTCGGGTTCCCGCGACTTCCGCAGTCTTATTCCGTTTTCACCAATGATTTTTACGAAGTCGGCTTACTAACCTTGGGTTGATGACCACTGGTCTTTAAAAAGAGCGACTGCCATCAGACCTCCACGAACAAATCCAGAGGGCAAACCAGACCCAATTCTAGATAAGCCTTTGCTAGGTTAGTGACCAACAGGCCTGTCAGTTTTCAAACCAAATAGCCTCCGACTTGGCTAAAGAACTACCATTGAAAGTAGCCGTCACTAACGGCTTAAAGTGCCTTCCAAAGCACGGAAACGCTCTTGTCGGGCAACTAGCGGTCACTCATCCGGGTTCTGACCATGGCCAACGTTGCTTAACTTTAGTGATCTGAAAGAAAGAGCAACTACCATTCGGCTACGACGAGGAGGTTACTACTCGTACCCTAATATACAAGGTATAACAGAAATCCTGAAGGATGTGATTCTGCCCATGAAACTGAACAAGAGCTAGATTAGAACTGTGGTCAAAAAGGTACCCCCCTGAAAGCCCATATATCCCCATTGCCGAAAATCTTCCACCAGGACATGATCTTCCCTGGCCCATTTGGAAGTAACTGAAAAGACTACGATCGGGCGCTGCCAGGTGCGGAGAACACAAGAAGAGGTGGGGCTTCTCTGATACTTTGCAATCCATGACACACTTGCTTTGCGCCCTACCTCCTCAGTTTCTTGCACCAAGGAGGACCTTTTTGAAGGCAAAGAAAGAGCTATTGCTGTAGCCACATTACTATAAAATCATATTGTATAAGGATGTGAATAACTCTGTTCCAAGAACAATTAGATCATTTAGCATACCTATGCTCTGCTACGTAAGAAACACAGGCTCTTTTTTATACCAGTTTAGTGCTTAGTTTTAAGACCTAACCTCATTACTAAATTTTGTGTATGATTACCTATAGGCGGCAAAGGATATTGACAGTCTGGACCAAGATTTTGGAAAAAATGGTTGGCTTTGGTTTATAATTTCACCATGAGTTTATTTCATACAAAGATTGTTTAAAACCCATACAAAGATTGGCAATATCCTTTCAGCAACAAAGAACATTATAGTCTTAAAAAAAGCACAGCGGTCGATCTTTAAAATCCGTGGTCTACTCTAGAGCGTTCGGATCTCAATCCGGAGGTTCGAGGTTCGATTGCCCGTGGGGACAAAGTCAAACAAAATTCACTCTGTGTGAATTTTCCGGTTTGGTAAGGAGCATGCAAGATAAATCTCCTGATTGTCCAAACAGTATGATGATTCCGTGCTTCGAAAAGCATGGATCATGATTGAATTTCGCCGTAATCAGCTACGTACAGTATAGAACCCTCAAGACATATCTATCGATTTCTATTTATTACTTCTGTGTCCATCCCTTCCTTCATGTCTGTCGAAGGGACTTTATCGTCCTTTTAGAAGGGTGCAAGTTTAATGCCGGTTTTATTGAACACTGTCTTGGGGATGGGTGTCCGACGTGTTTTACTGTTTTACTTTCTTTGATTTGTTCGTGAAAGAACGTATTAGTCAGGGAGCGTATTCCGAAGTTTTATCAGATTCAGATTCAGATAATTTTATTCAATGTAGATTCTTTACAGAATACTTATTGAATGTCATGCAGAATACAATGCAAATAGAGCGAGTCTACGCCGTTTCGGATCGTGCTATGGCAGCGTAAAAGAAACGGCAAGAAACCACTGCAGCACGGCCTACTTTAAGAGTCGGCTTTTTACAATGTGTTTCTTGTGTTTCGCTGGAATATCAGAGCACCATACCTCTTTGTCATTCATATAGTCATCCAATCTATAGTAAGCTTTTTTACATAACGTTTGCTTTACACATTCTTTAAACTTTCTCTCAGGTAATTGCACTATATTGTCAGGTATTTTGTTGTAGTATCGTATACACAGACCAACGAAAGATGTATTGACTTTAGTTAATCTAGTATATGGTTGATCAATTTTATGCTTATTTCTAGTATTAAAATTATGCCAGTCACAAATTTTTGGTAATTGATGAATGTTCTTTCTAGCATACATTATATTTTCATAGATATACTGGCATGGCACTGTCATAATGTTGATTTCCTTGAACAGTTCTCTCAGGGAATCACGAGTCTTCAGGCAATAAATTGCTCTTATAGCCCTCTTTTGTAAAACGAATATTGAATGTATATCAGCTGCTCGGCCCCAAAGCAGTATGCCATAAGACATAATGCTATGGAAGTAGCTAAAGTAAACCAGCCTTGCAGTAGCTACATCAGTAAGTTGTCTGATTTTTCTAACAGCATATGCAGCCGAGCTCAATCGACCAGAAAGAGCCAATATTATCAGATTGACAACAACAATTACGTTCGGAAATTTACTTTGTATGGGAATTTCTTTGTCAAAGGCCGAACCATAATAAGACTAATTATCGGCGCGATATTATCGTAGTTTCACTTCGGAATACGGCAGCAGTATTGACGGATGTTTTGGTAACTGTAATTCAATATTGGATAATCGATTAGTCTAGATTCATTTTATAAAGTGTGTATAAAAGGGTTGAAAACAACAGAAAAAAGTCGGACTCGCGTACCGAGGATTCCTAGTCTCTTAGTTATGGACGCGCAATCACGCAGAAGTATATAGAATGCGCTCAAGTCCAACACGCACTTGACCAGTTTTTATTTTTTCTTATTACACTATAAACATACCAATTTTCACGCTTGTAAGTGTTCCCGTTTTTACGATAGAGCTATTACAAATAAATGGTACAGCAGCACTGCACTTACTTTCTCGCAATACTCAAGGAAAAAATATCAACCCCAAATTTAAATTTATAATGCCATACACATAGTATGGAAATACAAACTTTTATTTACGTTTTTCTAAAAAAATGTTCGAATGCAATATACAGATCAATTCAGAATTCAAATTGTCAAACATTAAAACAAACATCAAACGATTTCGAGTAAATCACATGTTTAACTTTTGGTAGTACTGGAACACCCTTTATGTGAATTTTCACAGATCAATGGATACAACCGTAGGATACTTGCATGCACATTTTTTTAATTTCCCTACACATGTTCCTTATGGATAATTGTTCAGTTTGGTCTACTGAGCAAGCCCTTTCAGTTTTTGGTACACCCTGTGTACTAAATTTTATTCAAAAAAATCATAATTAATATCCAGTCAGGTAGACAACCAATCCAGGATTAATATTATAGAAAATTTTAATAAACTCAATGGAACCAATTTTGGGTAAATCACGTATTCACGATTTGGTGGTACAGGAACACCCCTTATATGAAATTACACAGATCAATTGATACTGGCGCAAGATATCTTACATGGAGATGCTTGGTCATGCAAAGTTTCATCAAGATTCTATTAGCCGTTTTTGAGAAAATTTCAATTTTTCATTTTCGTTGTATGACAGCTACCCTCAAAATGAGAGCCAGCAAGAAACCACTTAGAACCCTTCGATGGATTTGCATAAAACTCCTAAATTCAAAATATGGTGGCAATCAGACCATTCGTTTAGCCGCTAGGCCAAAGCGTGACGGACAAACCGACCGACGGACCGACCGACCGACCGACCGACCGACGGACGGACATTTTTAGGTGACTTGTTTTTTATGATGTATAAGTGATATAGAACACATTTTTGAGAAAATTAGAAAAACTTATTTTTCACGAAAGTAAAAATCGAGCAAAGTTTGTCTAATATCACGTTTTTAGTAGGGTAGCCCCCTCAATTTTATTATTTGTTGTTATAACGGCAACAGAACAACTAAATTTAATTTGTGATCTGTTTGACCAAAAATCTTGTTAGTTTTTGTTTAATTTTTGTTAAGGTTTGAGTATATCTAAGTTCATTCAACATTTCCTCTTACTTATTAATTAATTATCTTTTCCTTCTTTCTATCACATTACCCACAAAATTATTTAAGACAAAATTATTATAATTATAATTTTTATAATGTTAATGACTATTTACAATTCAAATTTTAACCATGACATATTTACGACTCTTAATTTACGATTGTGACACTGGAGTAGCTTATCAACTCCAATTTGCATGCCTTTTAAGATGGCCAAACATGTTTGGAAATAAAAAAATTGTTAACATCTTTATTAACATGTTTGTTGCAATAAATAATTTGATATAGCGGCAACAGAAATACATATACTCTGTGAAAATTTCAACTGTCTACCTATTACGCTGACAGACAGACGGACATCGGATGCATATTAATAGGGACCCGTAACCCGTCTTTCACCCCTTGGGTACGGAACCCTAAAACAAAAATAACCAAGTTAGTAATTATGTACTCTGGCGTACATAAAGATATTTTCCGAACATTTTGCCATCAAAAGATTTATATAAATTTAGTTATTAAAGCCTCGATAATAGCGAAACAAAATATTTTCGCCATTATTTATTCCTCAGACTGTTTTCACACAACATAATTAAGACGCCCCCGTTATAAGCCACTATTTGATTCACAAAGCATATTTTCAGCTACCCTCACTTGCTAACTTAATATGATGTGAGTTGAGCGAAATTCTTTTTAACTCCTGGGTGTACTAACCTCCTTACTGAAGCTTTGTAGAAGCAAATTTAAATTTCTTTGTCGTCTTTTTGAACATTTTTATTTTAGGATAAACCTTAAAGGATGTAACCCGCGTAGGCGTTTTGCAAAAATTGGATATCGCAAGAAATATGATAACTCGGGCATAACAGAGGCACATATTAAATTTTTTTTAGGGTTCCGTACTTCCGTACCCTATTAGAAAACCTACGTCGTTTTTGTGTCCGTACAAACAGCTAGCGGGTGGAAATTTTCACAGAATATTTGTACAATGTGGCAGATATCCTAAAAAATATAAAAAACCGGCGACGAAGTGCGTGTCGGGCCACGCGCAATGGTGGGTTCCATTTACGAATTATTATTGTTAAGCAGGTTTTTTTTTGTCATAATTTTTTTCGTCCTAACGACCATCGAATATTTGTATTATTTTCAGTTTTTCGACTGTTACTCATAATATTATCATATTTGCGCTACTGCTATGAATTTTTTCACATATCTAGCCGTTTAGCTGGGGGGGGGGGGATACTTGACCCTAACGAAAATTTGTGCTTCTAAGCTAAATATAATATAATATTTCGTGTGCAATAAAGAATATTGTATTGTATATTTCGCAACGAAAAGTAGATTTTGCAACTTACAATATTTTTAAAAGACCTATCTAACGACACCTTATAAAAACCCCAGAGTAATTTATACGAAGCTCATTGATTAAAAATGCATAGGTATGCAACAAGTTATTTACACTTTGTATTAATGTGCATATGCCCTTACCAACGGAAGTTACAAACTTTGTGTGCAAGAGCCTTTAGTGTGCTTACTCTAAAAGTAATTTTGAAAACGTGCCGCCTAGAATGCAAACGTTTTGAAAACATTTTTGAAGAAGTTTGGAATTGAAATGCATTTTACGGAGGAAGTAGGGAAGTTAAACTTTCTCTTATAATAATGTTTTTTTATAGTTAGTAGTTTGGGAATATTGCTCTGAATATAATATCAAGATTTTATTAAAAGTTTGTTACTTTTCCGCTTGAAACGTTTTAATACGTTCCGTGTGGCAACTTATCTTTTCAATGGGTGTCGTAAAAGGCGACAAAAAGATCAACAGCGTCTGTCCGCGTATCGTATTACCACTGTGCGGTCATCAACCACCGCCATACAAATGTGCCAGCCGCAGCGCTAACAAACGTGGTGACTATAATATATCCTCCAAAATGATAGCTTCTGGAGTAAGAACTGTCCAGTCCCTGTCCAACAGTGGACTTCTTTATAATACTGATGATAAATACTTACGATTTAGTATGTTTAAGAGTTAATAAGTTAACCCCCCCAGTCAAGTGTGGTGCTGGCAAAGAATAGTACCATCCCATACATACCCGTGGGTGTCGTAAGAGGCGACTAAGGGTTATAAATTGGAGGATGGTCTCCTGTGTATCATATCATCTTACTTCTGCGGTCACCTACAACCGCGGTCCATTGTGCCAGCCGTAACGCTGACGAGCGAGGTGACTATGGTACTACCCCTCCACATTTTTCTAGCAAAAGTTAGAATTCTATATAATAGCTCCCTGTCCTGTAGTGGACATTTCATGGGATGTTATGATGATGATATTGTTGTATTTATTTTTTTATATACAGTTTCATGTACTGAATAACATACAAAAATTTGGCTAGGAGTACAAAAAAACCTGTATGCGATCCCCTTTCTCAAAGTTATTGCTTGCATTGCGCCCTTACGGAAGCATTTCTATAGTAATCATCGACATTTCTTCATATCTCTACATCTAAATAATCCAGAATTTTCCACACAAGGGTGGCACCCTCTTTGCTAAGCCTTGACTTATTGTATTGCCCCTTACCGCTTCTAGGGTTATTTCCAGTAGACACAATTCCTCTATACCATTAATGATATAAGGTACACAGCTAACTTAGTCAAATTCACTACTCTTTATTGAAAATGAAAACCGAAATCTTCTACCTACTTTGTTTGAAATTACACACTAATTGATATGAAGCTTATGTATCTTCGTTTGCTAACAGACTACCGTTGAATTAAGTAATCATATAAATTTTACAACACATTATTATAAAATAGTTAAATTTTCAACACTTCCACTAAACTTTCACTTGATAGACAAGGAAATTTTTGAGAAAAGGCTTCCTTTTTTTTAAAATAACAGATGTTCGTTGTGCTTCTAGAAATTTTTTAATTCAACACCTAGGCGTATCTATACAAACTGTATTTTTTGTTTTTTTCCGCAAGCCTATTGACGCTTAGGATTTTAACAACTAGGTACGTGTATAACCTGAACAATTGTATTGAAAAGGAACAAAATCAATTATCTTCGCATGTTTTTTTACCCACGACGGAACGGAGAAGGTGTATGCGTTTAGGGTGAGATGTTGTGTGTTTGTTTGTTTGTGTGTGCAAAGTTATGTTGCCTTTTATTTTAAAAACGGCTAAACCGATTTAGATACGGTTTTCAGTAATAGATTTATAATTTATCAATGATGGTTTGTAGATTAGAGTTGTGGCGCCAAGTCACCAGGGGGCGCTGTAATGATAATTTTTATCTATGCAAATGTTGCCATTTATCTCCAAAACGGTGCGACTGATTTAGGTACGGTTTTCAGTAAAAGATTTATGATTTATCAGTGATGGTTCTTAGACCAGAGTTATGGCGCCAACTCACCAGGGCGCGCTGTAATAATAAATTTTATCTAAGCAAATGTTGCCATTTATTTCCAAAACGGTTTGACCGATTTAGGTACGGTTTCAGTAAAAGATTTATGATTTATCAGTGATGGTTCTTAGACCAGAGTTGTGGCGCCAACTCACCAGGGGGCGCTGTAATAATAAATTTCTATTTACGCAAATGTTCCCATTTATCTCCAAAACGGTTTGACCGATTTAGATACGGTTTTCAGTATAAGATTTATCTATCAGTATCATATTTATCAATGACAGTTTTTAGACTATAGTTGTGGAGTCAACTCACCAGGGGGTACTGTGTAGTAATAATTATTCTTTACTCGCGCAACGTCCTTCTTAATCGCTCTAGTAAAGTGGGAATTCTCTAAAAAGTTAAAAATAAAAAGCAAAATTGAAAATTTTGAGAAAAACCCACGACGGTTGTCATTCAAAAAATATTAAATAAAACTTTGGAAATTCCCCCAACTAAAAATAAATATTTTTACCTATCTATTCATATATTTTATAAGCCAAGAAAATCCGTCGGGGCTGCCATTCCTTATCTTACGTAAATTAATAGTGCATACGACCTAGTTGTAAAATAGCTTTTGTTTGCTGCAGTTAAGTATAAATTATGAAAAGATGGCAATGACAGCCCCCGACGGATATTCTTGGCTTATAAAATATTTGAATAGATAGGTGAAAATATTTATTTTTAGTCGGGGGAATTTCCAAAGTTTTATTTAATATTTTTTGAATGACAACCGTCGTGGGTTTTTCTCAAAATTTTCAATTTTTCATGAGTCTTTTGGCATACTTAGACTTTTCTTGAATCACTATTTTGTGAATGCAAAATTGTGGAATAGAACGAAGTTTTTCATTAGGTATTAGAACTTAGAAAAAACATGACTCCAATCAGTATTTTTCCAAGTGCGATTTCAAGTAAAGTTTTACGTAGCTATTTTCTTACTCTTGACATAAAGAATTTTTGTCAATGCAGAACCTTGCCCTTGCGATTGCAAACCCTTGCAAACAACCTTAAGGGTCCGATGCACCTACACATTGAAGAACTACAAAACTGAGGGTAGATTCAAATTTATCGCTGATCCGTGTACACTTATACGCCACTTAAGGACCCTAAGCCCAGCCGTAAGGGCCAGTTGCACAAAAGAAATGTAATATTAGCTACAAGTTGAAATAGCTATTTGAATGTGTTAGTCTAAACTAAACTTTGTTTTCCCTTAAGATAAAGCAGCTGAATGTTTTTCACTGCAGTATAATTAAATTATCCTTAATAATAATTATCCGATAACCTTAAATTTTTAGTTAAGTAAATCATATAATAAAAAAAATTAGCAATAAAAATACCATAAATTTTACTTATGTATGTACCTACCTATTTTGAAGCTATGCAAAGTTAGTGCAACTGATAGCTACATAGTGGCAGAGGTGCAATAAGTATTAGAGGAAAATCTGGATATTTATTGACCGGTGCCAACAAAATAATAATAATACTAAGAAAAAAAACAACAACAACAACAACATTTTTATTTTTGCCTTCTAAAGGTATTATTTATTGATATATTATTTAATCGCCACACATTTTGATGACATGGGTGATCTTGTACTTCGAAGAGTTCGTTCTAGGTCTGGGTATAGATAGTAATTTAAGTAGTAGAACACCAAGAATTCGTTGACTCTGCAAACCATACGGAAAATGATAATAATATAATAAATACATATCTGAAGAACTTGTAATTGTTCTGCATTAGTTGTGATATGTGTTCGTGCAATTTATAAAATGAAGCCTAGAGAATCTCTTCGAAATAAATTTAAAGAAATCAACATTTTGACTTTTGTGTCGCAATACATTTATGAGAATTTAATATATTCTAAACGGAATATACATATTTTTGATAAAAATTGTGACAGGCACAGTGTCAACATAAGAAACAAGAATCAACTTGCTTCTCATGTCAGCCGTATTCACAAAATTAGTAAAACATATAAAGGTCAATGTATACGCTTCTATAATAAGGTACCCACTGATATTGGAAGTTTACCGTTAGATAAATTCAAAACTGTAATCAAGCAGAAATTATTTAAGAAGGGTTATTATAAAATATCAGATTATCTAGAAGAGAAAAATCCATGGGATTAGACTACGGTTCTAACAGGCTAATTCAAAATTAAAACTGACCTATGTATGTTGTATATCAACCTTGTACATTCAAACATATTTAAACGAGCGCGTGGGTTTTTATTGTCGCTTCTTTTTTTTTTTTCCCAAATGGCGCCACATTGTTTGTGAAGCGATGTAGTTTAGCTGACGTCATTAAGAGATTTTAATATCCAACAATGAATAAACGATTTTGATTTGATTTGATTTGAAAGCCATATTCCATTTATTTTCAATAGGAAGTCTTTGTTTTCACCTTGCTTACCACCTGCAAACCTATGGAAACCGGTGGTGTGAAATAAATAAAAAGAAAAAAGGTAAAGGAAAGATAGGTCGTTGTGTTCCTCATCCTTGCCTTCCTCTAAAGGCTTTAAAGTAACACAGGGCTTTAAAATTAGGTCCTCCTGGATATTCTTGATTGGCTGCTGTAGGCAGGCTTCATTGGTGAATGGTTTTTGTGCTGTTTGTATTGTTTCAGATATAAAACAATTAAAACAAGGAAGGGATGTGGTGTACAGCAGGCAATGCTAGTGGCCAGCTTGGACAATGGCTGTCAACGCATCGACCACTACCGTGATGGGCGAGGCAGTCAGTCTCCGTCGGGCCGCGCTACTGGACACACGTCTAAATAAGATAGAGCTATTAAGTTATTTGTTATTTCATTCACCAATATACATACAGTACTATCTGGAAGTATGGTGTTGTGTATCATTGTAAATATATCCCGAAACACACGAGGCCCGACGGGACACCACAATACTAAAATTTAAGTAATGATGAAAAAAATGTCCCTGTATGCTAGGTACACACTAGGTACACGCTAGGTAGCGTTGGTTCAGCTAATACTGGTTTTGTTACATTTGTGTCATTATAATACTACTAAATCAGGCATAACCTAAACTTAACATAATTATAGTAACCCTACGCGCGCATTTACATAATTTCATTTCATGAAGAGTTACGAGAAGTTTAAAAGTTTATATCATGCATGAGAAATATCCAACAGTTAATGAATAACATTTTGGGTTCGTAAACTTTCGCGAAACGAACTTCAAAAACTAGTTACGAAATGATCTGGAGTGTTCATCATACAAAAAGAATTAGAAGTTTGTTTTTCAAGATTGGCTCAAAAATAGGTAATGTCATAAAGTTAGATTATTAATAATATCTGTTTAGATTCAGATGGACAATAATTTTAAAATCAATCAATTAGATTAGAATGAATCAAAACCTATCACAGAATTAAAACAAAAATAAGCTGTCAAACCACTTAAAAAAATTTAGTTTATTATTATTTTACATGGCTATACTCGTTCGCTCATCACTTATTTTCTCTTACGGTCATGGAAATTCGATATTATCTTCATACCCCATTTAGTAAAATTAATCAGATATTCTTATGAAAAACTGCCCTATAACGCACCCTTATAATTTTTTACACAGATATATTCTTTTGGTCATCACAATTAAAATGATTAAATTAAATTAAGAAAATAGTTGAATACTTTTGGAACTTCCACTATGACGCAACCTTATAATTTTTATTTACCGAATATTACTAAAGTGGTCACCACGATTCAGAAACTACCTTGTTCATGGGAATCACTCCATTAGTTTATTAACTACCATTGTGTGGCATTGCATGCTTAATATTAGAAACTTTATTTCATAGTGTAACGCACCCTTACAATTTTAATAGATCCTATAACCTCCACAATATCCTAAAGGAAACCAAATGATTATGAAGACGCTCCAGTAGTTTAGGAGCTAGAGTGGTACATCCGATTTTTGCTCACATTTACATACAAGTAGACTACGTAATACATTAGATACACTTCTTTTTTGACTTCGCACAGTCGCGTAAAAACAAAGTGATACAGATTTCTGGAGGTATTGGTTATGGTTATACGAGTATGTACTGGTTATTTATGGACCAATAGTCTTTTGGTAAGTTAAGTTGTTCAGTTTCAACTCTGGCCAGAAATATAAAAAAACTCTGAACCTATATTTATTTTAGTATGGCTAGACCTTCAACAAATATTATGTTCTTAACAAAACTTCAGATTTAAGACCTCGAATTTATTCCAATTCAAAAGTTAAGCAAAGAAACCGACTTGCAAATTAACTACAAACCGACTTCTACTACGACTTCTGTCTATTTATACCTGCAGTACATCTGATAAATAATTCATAACTTTTATTAATAAATTACAGCACCTTTTATTACACTCAGTAAAATCTCACGTCACGATATTTTTTCTAAACAATTACACACGATGACATTGTTTGAGTATCACGACAATGTATGCGTTAAGAATGTATTAAAATTGTGAACGAGAGTGAGTTGAATTTTAATAGAGAAGGTTCCGCACATTACTACTAAAGTGTAAAATGTGCTTAGTGTGGAAAGTTTGCGTAGGCTGACTGACTTTAAAAAGTTTATGCTTTTAAAATAATGACAAGAATAGGGTACTTAAAACCACACTCAAATTCAAAGACTAATTCTGCATACATTGCTGGGAGGCTTGGTACTGTTGATTACAATATCCTTACTTCAACTAGCAATGTATGCCGAATTAGTTTCTGAATTAAAGTGTGATAACGGCTTTAGTACTTACTTAACGTCAAAAAATACACTGTCTGTTTTAAACAGATTACAAAATCGGTAGAGATCTTTAAGTAATGCGTTTTTGGAATATTTTGGAGGATTTATGGAAAGAAGCATCACAACGACTTATGAAATTTCCAAAATCGTATTCGTTTAGTTTTTTTTTACAGAATAAGCGCATAGGCAGACCTTCAGAACGTTGTTAACTTAAAAGCGTAGTTAAATATAATCAGCTATTTTTAGACAGGGTCAGCATCGGATTGCAACTCCAATTAACTTTAAACAGCGGAGCCTTACAATAAACTTTATTGTAAGGCTCATTATTTCAAATAACAGAATGAATTATATCCCTTAGGCCTAATTTCAATTAATAACAAAACTTTTGAAAGCAACAGTACCTACCCTAAACCGACGAGCGTGTATGAAAGGGTTGATGAAAGTAGAAGAAGCAAGGAAAGAATTTCAAGATCGTAGCATGTAGAAGAAGATGGAATGTAATACAATTTAAATTATTTCATTTGTATTATTATTAAACCAGTCTTTGCTACGCCTATTTCAGGCATCAAGTGAGTTACCTAAGTTGTTAGTTTAAAACCTATATTTGTACCACTAGCTGGTGCCCGCGACTTCGTCTGCGCAGGTTTATAAATTGTAGCCTATGTGTTATTCTGATGTATAAGCTTTATTATTGTAAAGTTTCATTCAAATCCATTCAGTAGTTTTTACGTGAAAGAGTAACAAACATCCAGCCATACTTACAAACTTTCGCGTTTATAATGTTAGTAGGATTTGAAAGCAAATAAATATAAATATGAATTGTGGTTTCAACTTTCCCGACGGGAAAGAGGCGCGATAATTATTTAAGTAGTAGTGAGACAGCTTCGGAATCACCCCAACAAATCTTCCACAAGGGATCCCTAAACACTAAATCCAAACCATCTGTACTCAGCACACGTATCACATGTCCAATCCAACTTGACCCTCCATATTTCGAGTAGCAGTTGACTAATGTTCCCAGTCGGAAGCGTATCAGGGGTCCGGTATACAAGTGAGCTCATTTTCTAAGTGCAAGGGGATGCAGATGGTTGGATAGCCATTTTGGAGTAAAGTGGTTTAGATTTATTTAGCAACTAGATGTGCTCACAACTTTTTGAACAAATAGGCCGCTTGAAATTTGTAGTCGCATATCATCTGTTTGAGTGAACCGGTTGCGATGAAACAACGTGCAACATGTTGCACGGAAATAAGTCTAATTGATGATTAAAAAACTGGTCAAGTGCGAGTCGGGCTCGCGCGCCGAGGGTTCCGATATACCTAGTGTATTTTTAGAAGGTATTATGTCCATAATTAGGACCGCAAAACTAATTTTTTCGCAAACTTCGGAGATCAAGGGGGGGGTGGTAGGTACTCTTTTTTAAACATTTTTGTAAAATTATATAAAAATCTATTTTGCAAGTGATACCCCGCTCCCCCCTCGACTCAAAAGTTTGCCCCCCCCCCCCCCTTTGGGACCCCGTTATAATTACAATATTTTTTTTTTTCGTTTGCAATAAAGTTGAGCAACTATGCCAAATTTCAAGTCGATAACATGAGTGGTTGCTGAGAGGTGTGACAGACAGACAGACTTCACAAGAAGACAATTTTTTTTTTTCATTTTCCAAAAATGTTTTTTGAAAAAGTTGTTCAGCTGAGCACGCCCTTTCAGTTTTCGGTGCACCGTCCCTTACACCCAGTATGTGGCTAATGTAACTAAAACGAGCTTGTTGCATATAACTTAGTTTCATATAATATTAGTTTGTTGGAATTAGAAGGCCAGAGGCAGCATTAATAACTTTGTTAGAGTTTTGACGGCATGACCTTTGGCATTCTGCTGTTTAATGTAATTACAAATCCTATACTATTAAACGAGCAATATTTGTATATATATATAGATGTATATTTGTAATCGGTTTCTCGAAAACGGCTCTAACGATTTCGATGAAATTTAGTATACAGGGGTTTTTGGGGGCAAAAAATCGATCTAGCTAGGTCTCATGCCTGGGAAAATTCGTTTTCACAGTTTTTTTAATTTCTTTGCGCGTTTTAGAAACTTACAGCGCCATCTGTTGTTGAGTAGCATAGCTTGCTCTCCCGATGATATTTTCAGGTTGAGGCGGCTATTATAGAGCAAAGCTCGGTCGCCCAGGTACTAAGTTATGATGTTAGTAAGTAAATTCAAATTTGTTTATTAAAATTTCATAACATAACAGTTTTTGAAAAACCAAAGCGTTATAAAAACAATTCAACAATAATTAATGACTACAATAATAAATGTATGTATGGACGTGTAGTGCCGGCAAAGAATAGTGCCAACCTACTCGTATCTCTGCCCGTGGGTATCGTAAGAGGCAACTAAGGGATTATGAACCGGAGGGTGAGCAGATTTCTTCTGTGTATCGTACCATCTTACGTACTGCGGTCATCAACAACCGCGGTCCATGGTGTTAGCCGCAATGCTAACAAGCGTGGTGAGCGTTGTACTTCCTCTCCACATTGTTCCAGCGAAAGCTGAAATTCTGGAGTGTATGTCCTGTAGTGGACGTTTCATTGGATGTTATGATGAAAATGTTGAAATTTTGATGCAATACGTTGATTACATCAATATACAGGGTTATTTTAGGACTCCTGGCCAAATTTTTGTATGTTGCTCAGAACACGAATCTGAACAACTGTTGCCGGCACAAGATTTGTATGGGATGACCAAAATATTTTCTCGTTTTTCGACCCATGTTCCTTTGGGAAAGTTGTTCAGATTCGTGTTCTGAGCAACACAATAAAATTTGGCTAGGGGTCCAAAAATAACCCTGTAAATCTTAATATATTAAGTCATCATAATCATCATAACGTCCTATGAAATGTCCACTACAAGACAGGAGCTCCCTCCAAAATTCTAACTTTTGCTGGAAAAATGTGGAAGGGAAGTACCATAGTCACCTCGCTTGTCAGCGTTACGGCTGGCACCATGGACCGCGGTTGTAGGTGACCGTAGTAAGTAAGATGGTACGATACACGGAAGGACGCTGCTGCCGATCTTCCTGTTTATAAACCCTTAGTCGCCTCTTACGACAGCCACAGGTAGAGATGGGTCGGTACTAGTCTTTGCCGGTAAGTACCACACGGATTACTTACACACTGCGTGGACGAACTATAGTGGTAGGTATAACAATTAAAGAGTTTCCGTGCTACGAAAGGCAAGATAAGACGTTGGTACAAAATAAAATCTTGTTGGCTTTGAAAACCTTCGTCGATAGAGTAAGTCGAGTAAGTCAAGACTTGTCGATGACCTATAATGGTGATAACTAACCTAGTTCATTTTCAATAAAATTGTTTCTAAAACTGTACCTGTGCTTCATTTCACAACTCGAACTTTTAGGAAATGGCCTTACCTGAAACAAATGAATAATAATTAGAACGACAATTTTTTAACAAACATACTTTCGGAACGAATGATTGCGTATTCCATTCATTATTCCATAAATTTTTATCTTTAACATACAAGAATAGAGGAAATGAGATTCTAAAGTTTCGTTGCACGTCTTTTTAGGAAAGTTGTTCAGAATAACAGTCAGTTTAACCTCTCTGATCCCATCATGCAAAAAATTCGCAATAATCTATGCAATCAAAAAGAGGGTTGCGAATTTTTCCGGTCGTATAATATGGCCTTGAACCCTGGCCGCCATTATCCTACTCAAATTGGTGGGGTAGTGCCACGTGAGCCAGGATTTTGAACTTTGGCGGGTCATCCCTCCGATTCCCGCCAACTCTAGTCTATGGTTATAGTTATACGTCATTCGACAGCTAATTTCAATAGGTCGTAAATCCCTATACACACCAAACCAAAATAAACCATAGCTTTAACTTTGATAGCTCTAGAGGGATGCAGCTACAGGAAAGAAAGAGAAAACTAATTAGCTATACTTCTTTCTCATCCCTCAGACGCCTAATTTTTTGCCCACAGTTTGTATGAAGAGGCCGATTTTTATTTAATATTTCTTGAAAGTTTTGTTTAGTGAAAATTGTTCAGTTACGTTGACTGATCATGCCCTTTCACTTTTTGCGAACCTGTCCTTTACACCCTGTATAAAACGTGTTAACGGAATAAGCGAAACTGAGAAAATTGTTTGTTCAGAATCGATAGTAGAATCAATTTTACGGGTTTTGATAGGGTAATTTTTAAAAATTTTTATTAATTAAATTTTTGCCGCTTCTATTATAAATATTTCTGTGGATACGCGCGCTGGCGGTGAGTAGGGGAGAGGGGAGTGAAGATGGCGTGGCGTGCGCGGACTAGAACAACGATGAAACTAGAACTATGATGAAACTTTAAAATAACACTATCTAGAAAAAAAAAACTTTTTTAAAGATTTTTTTTACGGGAATGGATTTATTTTGATAAAAATCAGTTCGGCTGTATAAGGATTTCGCTTATTACATTAACACGTTGTATAATCTTGCCAGTTTTAAACCTGTCCTTTATTTAGAACATCCTGAATCTGTAAATCAGCTGTAATGGAGTCGGCATAGTGCACTATATTCTCATATCACAACACGTGATCAATGTTCATTATTGGCACCGTCGTTCCAATAACCACAGATAATGAAGGTAAACGAGCAGAATAATAAAGTTCTTCTCGCAAAAAATAATAGATACGATAGATATTACGTGCAAGCCAAGACACCTTATTATGAAAAGTAATATTGTAGTCTAGGAGCCCACGTCACGTTTTTAAGGAGGGTCATTTTTGGACCACTGGCCAAATTTTAGTATGTTGCTCAGAATATTTAACTAAACAAATTTCCCTAAGGAACATGGGTCATCCCATACAAACCCCACAGTTGCAAGCACAAGATTTGTATGGGAAAACCAAAATTTTTTCTCATTTTTCGACCCATGTTCCTTTGGGAAGGTTGTTCAGATTCGTGTTTTGAGTAACATACTAAAATTTGGCTAGCGGTCCAAAAGTAAACCTGTATATCTAGTCTAAAAAAATACTATTTTAGCCTGTTACTCAGACGGTAAAACTGAACAACTTTTCCAGGAACATACATCGAAATCCGAAAAACAAATTTTAACCTCCAATACAAAATGCGCAATCAGCTCGTGCAACTTCAATGGGAAGTTGAAATTTATATCGTATTTCGACCTATGTTCCTTGGGAAATGTTGTTCAATTTCACGTGAGTAACAGCTTGTGTAATATTTAAAGTAAATGGATCTCGCAAAAATAATATAAAGATATAATATAACTAACACCTTAATATTAAAAGCTATATTGCAGGCCGAGAGCCCAGGTTAGGTTTTTACGGAGTTTTAAATTTTCTTCAAAGTAAATGGGTTGGTTAATGTAACAGGATTGTAATATCCAAAGTAAGGCTTAGTTGGGTCTGAAGGTGCCTAGAGAAAAAAACAAAGATGGATTTTAAGTTTACCTAATAGGATGGTATCATCCACTATACTGTATTACTGCACTAAAACACCTTAGAAAAATTAGGCTTAGGGATGAAATAATATTTTCTCATGGCATGTTTACTTACTCATACATTATTTAAGGTTGAAAATTAATATAACATAATACTAGAAGTACATTAAAGTATACTGTTCAAGTTTAGCACGATTACTTTTGGGTTGGGATTGGGTATCTTATCCATTACTACTATTATAGTATAGTATCTATTAACAAGGTATCTATTTGCAAACATTTTCAATAAAAACATCCTTCGTGACCAAGTGAGAAATGCTCTTCCTTTTCGATTACGACAGTTAAGCAGCTGAATGAGTGACCGATTGTTGTAAAACAGCTCGAACGTTTTTCTGTGCTTTAGAAGGCACGTGAAGCCGTCATTCGGATTGCCCTTGGCTTTGGCCTACGATTGTGTCTGGTTCCCATCTGGGCGGCGGCGGTCAGATGGCAGCTGCCATGCATAAAAATCCAATGCCCCTGTCAAATACACTAAGATAGGTAACCGATTCCGTAAAATCGAAGTAAGGCTTGGGCATTGAATATAGTATACTGGGCAAAAACTAACTGTATGCCCGTCTAAACTATCTGACTTTAATGCCTGTAAAAGTCCTGACCATTAATGCGCCGGATTTAAAAATAAGCCGCGGGTTGGCTCTCCGCCTGTCACCCGAATAACCGTCAGGGCTAGAGATAGTTTGGGTACCGAATTTGTCGGATTACAAAAATTTGGTTTCAAATCTCAACATTATGATTTTGACAATCGGTACAACTAAAACCCACCTGGATCCCGCACTATAACGAGTACCAATAAAATTGAAGCTTTGTATTTGCGGCGATATTTTCTAGAATCTATTGTAGAATGCGGGGTGAGAATACTGTGAATTGCATTTGTGGCTTGAATAAAATTCTTTAAAAGAGAAAATATTTCTGGAACATGTATGTGTTTCGCCGCATTGTATTCTTCCGTATAGAATTGTTTGCGTTAAATTTTCAATTTCATGTCACTAATCATCAACATCATTTCATGTGGGTCGTAAGGTCGATGACCGAACTCACAAACTCTGGTGTCAAACTGCCAAAGGTCGGGACTACTGAATGGGAATTTGAAGGTGACGTCAGTTCAAAAAATTCAAGCTTTGTGTACTACGGAGCCTAACTCTTAAAACGCACACTACCGACACATACACATACAAACCATCACCATCCGTGTACCTACCACCTAAATACCAACACGTACAAAGCTTTGGGCTATGCTCGGAGTCTCTCTGCGCGATCAAATCAGAAATGAGGAGATCCGCAGACGAACTAAAGTAGCTGACATAGCCCTGAGAATCGCTAAACTGAAGTGGCAGAGGGCAGGGCACATCGCAAGAAGAACCGATAGCCGATGGGGCGTAAGGGTTCTAGAGTGGCGACCACGTACCCACAGTGAAGAGATGGGCTGTGACGTACCGGAAGACGAAGCGTTGGCAGGCCCCCCACAAGGTGGACCGACGATCTGGTCAAGGTCGCGGGAAGCCGCTGGATGCGAGCAGCGCAGGACCGGTCGTCATGGAGTCTTTCGGCTGATATGATGATGACAAATCTTTTTACTAAATACCCGCGTTCCGGCCACAATATAATATCCTAACAGCAATAATCTTATCCGTGTTTGCCAGCTAGGGAATGTCTCAAAAATATGACTCAAGAGAAATTCTCTAAATATCTTTTGATTAGTGTCATTTAGCTATGCAAGTAGTACGATCTAGAACAATTAGGGCTGAGATGGTAAATTGAGTTCAATTAGACGCAGCTGTGACATGAAATGGACGGTTGCCTTTTGGACCGTTATTTAAGAGAATTTGAAATATTTAATTTGAAATATTTAATTTAATTATGAGATTAACATTACAAGGGTAGATGGTAGACGATAAGAGAAATAAACAATAAAATGTAAGATGATTCGCAATTTATTAGAAGAAGCTAAGGTTACAAGGTCGCCCGCGCCGTGTGGTGCCGGCAAAGAATAGTACCAACTCATCTCTACCCGTGGGTGTCGTAAGAGGCGACTAACGGTTTATGAACCGGAGTATGGGCAGTAGCATCTTTCTGTGTATAGTGTGTATCGTACCATCTTAAATACTACGGTTGCCAGCCGCATCGCTTACAAGCATGGTGACTATGGTAAATCCCCTCCAGAGTACTACGCATTTCTGCGGGAGTTCTGGAGGGAACTCCCTGTCCTGCAGTGGATGTTTCATGGGATGTTATAATGAAGGTTACAATACAATACGTTTATCAGGTCGGTCAACGACCTTACAATTCACACTATACAACGTGTTAATGGAATAAGCGAAACCCTCATACACCCCAACTGATTTTTATTAAAATAAATCCATTTCAAATCCAATTCATTTCATTGTCAAAAAATCTTAAAAAAAGTTTTTTTTATCTTTTTTTTTATTGTTATTTTAAAGTTTCATCATTGTTCTAGTTACATCGTTGTTCTAGTCCGCGCACTCCGCGCACGCCACGCCCACTTCCCTCGCGCGCGGCGTCACTACCAGCGCGCGTATCCACAGAAATATTTAGAATAGAAGCGGTAAAAATTTAAATAATAAAAATTACCCGTGAAAAAACTCGTGAAATTGATTCTACTCTCGGTTCTGAACAAACTACTTTCTCAGTTTCGCTTATTCCGTTAACACGTTCTATATATGATGATGATGATCATGGTAACTTAAATGTAACCGAGGCTAGTGGCTTAAATGTTTAAAGTCCTTGAAGCGCACTATCTTATCTTATTACGTGGGGCTGAGAACCTTGTGGGACCTCAGAGCACTTCGACCCTATGGGATCTTTTGTGCTTCCCCTGCCTTATTGCTCCTGTGATCTTCCGCTGTCTCCGAATATGCTCGTATGGCTACCCTATTTTATCTTTATGAGCTTCGATGTAGATTTCAGCGGGAATTGAAGCGCACTAAAGTGTGTGTCTGAGTTCCTATGCAAGGTCGATACATGCAGTGGTTCGTCAACGATACCACTTATCCAAACGCCTATGACAGATTTTTGATTACCTACCTACTAGATCCCACTGCTGGGCAAAGGCGCGGCTTACAATATTGGTCACGATCTTTTGTAACCTCTTCCCCATTTTTCTTTCCCCATTCTTTAAGAAGGCATCAAGGTCGTCATGCCATCGCTTTCTTGGTCTACCTCAGCGTCTGGACCCGTCATGAGGTATCCAATGGGTGACTTTACTTTGCCCACGTTTTATTACAGATAAAAAAAAATCTGGGGTTTAATTTTCTGTTTGGCGACCTATTCGTAGGCTACCCTATTTTATCTTTATGAGCGCTTCAACATCCATTTAAGAACAACATTGCCTTTGTAGCCAAAGTTTAAAGACCTAATCTAGATCTAGAAAAGAAGACTTTTAGCTCTGCAGCAAATCCTATTTAAAATGGCGCCAAATCTAGACAACCAATTACTTTGTTTTGTATAAATTGCGGTTATCTTTAGTTACGCCGTTTGTTTACCAAAACGGTCTTTGTTGCAATAACATTAGGATTATAGTGACGTGTTTTAGTACGCAATGTATTGTGGACTTGTTAAGGTCATGTCCTTTTAGACTATAATAAAGGCTTTTTTTTTGCCGGCAAAGAATAGTACCGACCCATTTCTACCCGTGGATGTCGTAAGAGGCGACTAAGGGTAATGAACCAGAAGATGGGCAGCAGCATCCTTTTGTGAATCGTATCATCTTACATTCTGCGGTCACCAACAACCGCGGTTCTTGGTGCCAGCCGTAACGCTAACAAGTTTTCTGACTATGGTACTTCTCCTCCACATTGTTTCAGCAAAAGTTGGAATTTTGGAGGGAGTTCCTGTCTTGTAGTGGACGTTTCATGGGATGTCATGATGATGAAGGTTTTAGGACGATAGAAGCGAAGCCATAATATAGTGGTGAACGCAAATTTTCTCTCATCACGAAGATCAAGCAATATCAGCTCGGAATCGGATCAGTGACAACTTCGACATTTAAGCCCACGTCACACAGAGCGGTACAAGCGGTAAAGCGGTCCGGGGGCGGACCTGCGGGAAGCGAAAGCGTTCCGGGACCGGTCACACAGAGGTACCGCGCGGAAACCGCGGCGGGACAGCGGGGCGGTAGTGGTCGGTGTGACATTATTTATCTGTGATTATTCAAAAGACGTAAATCCTTTGCTCTAAACAAAAAACCAAACTGATAACCTAAAAAAAAGTCTGCGCAAAGCCGCAAAATTCTTGTAAAAAAATACAACGTCTAAGTCCGCGCCCGGACCGCACAGCACCGCGCCGCGCCGCGCCGGTGCCGCTCTGTGTGACGGGTTGCATTGAACGCAATGGAATACAGCGCCCGCTCCCGCTGAAAGTTCGGCCCCGCGCCGCGCCCGGTCCGCGGGGTTGTACTAGCAGCCCGGCCGCCCCCGCGCCGCACCGCGCCGCGCCGCGACCGCTTTCAATGTGACAGGGTGCATAAGAACTCATACTTTACAAAAAATACCGGCCCCGGAACGCTTCCGCTACCGCCTCTGTGTGACGCGGGCTTTAGTTCTAACATTTAAAAAAACCGTCCGTGTGGTGGCAAAGAACAGTACCAACCCATCTCAAGGGTTAACAACTTTGAAGTATTTTATTTTTATGTTATTTTTTTTTGTTATTAATGTGTTTTATGTACTTCATTCGACGTACACAACATGTGTAAGTAGCATAAAAAAAATGTGGTTAAAAGGAAATCGTTACTTCTCCTAACACCCTGTTAAATAAATAACACCCATACACAGAACAAACACTTGTGTTCATAACACAAATGTTTGCCCTGGGTCACAGAATCCGGCTCACTCGTTCGCTCACCCAGATACTTGTTCTAAAGTAAAACCTTCTCCTTAAGTTGAGCAGTGAAGCATCCCAGAGACGATGCCAGCCTCATATAAATCCGTGGAGATATGATCAGGGCATTGCAGATCTTGATCATTTATGCTCTCTCTCTCTTTTCGTGTGGACTGTAAGGCTAGATACAAATCTATGTGGAAAGGAGGCAGAATTACATGAGTGGAATTTTACCTAAAGCCGCTGTCACACCTTCCTTAATTCAGGAACTAATTCGGCATACATTGCTGGTTTAAATAAGGATAGTAAGGATAGTTTGTAGGTGGTAGGGCTTTTGTGCAAAGTCCGTCTGGGGAAGTACCACCCCCTTGCCTTTTTCTGCCGTAAAGCAGCAGTGTTGCACAGCTGTGTTTCGGTTTGAAGGGTAAGGGAGCCAGTGAAATTACCGGCACACGAAACATACCATCTTAGTTCTCAGGGTGGGTAACGCGCTTTGCTGTCTTATTAGTGTCAAATTATTTAACTAATAAGACAGTGGGTGTCATGGGCGGTGGTGACCACTTACCACCAGGTGACCCGCTTGTGACATTAAAAAAAATGAATTAACAGAACTAAGCCACCCAGCAATGTATAACGAATTAGTCTTAGAATTTAGGAAGGTGTGATTGCGACTTAAGCCGCTCAACTCAAAATTTTTGAGTGAAAGTCGTGACTACGCTAACTACAGATTACCGTAGCGGCCAAGCACACGATCTCTTCTCTTGTCGTAAAAGGCGACTAAGGAATATTTTACGGGAGGTTGGCTGGATCGATCGCGGTTACCAGCTGCAACGCTAACAAGTATTTTTGCTGTAAAATTGTGAGAGGTAATTCATGTCCAGAAGTGGACGTTTTTATGGGATGTGTTGAGTTTTGGCCGCCGAAAATGACGCTTTTGGAATACATCATTAGAGTTGTAGAAGTGGCCACGAAGGGCGGACTCCTGAGGAGGCCCACAAAAAAGCTTGTGCAGTTGCGAGGGGGCGAGGATGTTGGTGACGGTAGCGAGCTGGCCGCTAATGTGTTTTGATGTTTTTTTTTTTTTTTATCTACTTTGTTTTTTCTTATCGCTTGTTTTTTCACATAGCGCTACTTACAGTCAGCGTCCACTTACGCCTTATTAATCACTAGCTTGCATCTTGCATGCATCGTGCATGGTTTAGATAAAAACAAGACTGTGTCCTAGTAAGCCGCACGATATACGCACGACAGTGACCTAGTGACAATAATCACTTGCTTGCATCTTGCATAAATCCTGCCACTGACCTATTATATTAAAAACATCAAGACTCTTTGTTTACTGGATAAAAAATAGACATTACCAAACGTTGACACTCACCAAGGGTTTTAAACTGGAGGATGGGCAGCAGCATCCTCCTGTGTATCATTCCATCTTACTTACTGCGGTCACCTACAACCGCGGTCCATGGTGCCAGCCGTAACGTTAACAAGCGAGGTGACTATGGTACTTCCCCTCCACATTTTTCCAGCTAAGGCTAGAATTCTGGAGGGAGCTCCCTGTCCTGTAGTGAACATTTTCATGGGATGTTATGAAACGTTGACATGCCACTTTTTCCGCGAACTTTGTCCGTTACCCGAAGTTCATAAATTGTTTTTTTTTATTTTTATTAAAGTCATTGACAATTTCTGAACTTATAATTAATGAAACGGCGCCTCCTAAACCTTAATCAGGTTTTTACGGACACCGGTACTCATCGTCTATATGTTATTATAAAATAAACTTGAACAAACACTCGTCTATAATGTGAAATTATATGTAGGTAGTTCGCTTGCTATGACAATCAGTTCCATTGAAGGTAGATTCAAATAAATATTACCAGTCTAGCAACAAATATCCATGCGTATGCGTCATCAAAGATATTACGAATGATTATGTACTACACGCATAGATACAGTGTTTAAATTTTTAATATTTACTGTGCCAGTTTTTTATTTTTATATTACATATTATTATTATTAAATACCGATATTGTATGTGTGGTTTATAATGTTCATATATGTATTATTAATATTAATGTATATTCGGGTATGTTTATTTATACCCTGATTTTGTAAGTAAGTATATTAATATCAAATATGCAATAGTAATGTAAATCAAGTAAGCTAATAAGTAAATTATTATTAAATTATATTTTGTAGAAAGTATTGTTTAAGTTTGTATTTTATATTTTTAGCATTTAGGTCATCTTTAAGAGCTTTAGGGATTTCATTTATTAATTTGGGAATAAGGTATATATTCATATTGTCTCCATACATGTTTTGTGTTTTAGGTACTATTAATTTAGGATTACAAGTGCTTCTTAGTGGCCGTTTTCGAATGGGTAGAATTGGTAGATCGTGTTAGGTCACTGTTTTGTAGCTTCGAGGTCGATTGCGTGGACAGAACTAAAGCGCTAACGATATTTGTAGCTTGAATGCATTCGTCAAATGTCGCCGTGTGGACAATGACCCTAAGTTTGAAACGACGTAATTTCACTGACATCCTGCCTAATATAACGCGAAATTATCTGTATTTTATTCTCTTCGATTTTCCCTGCCAGTTCACGCTTTAAGGGATTTATAATGATTACCTATGATAGTGGCAGGAGCCAACAGCTTAACGCACTTTCCAAATAACCTTTACCTTTTACTGACATTAGACTGAGGTACAATTAGATTTTAAAGGTTTCGCTTCCACTTACAAGCATTACACCTCACTGCAACTTTTCGAAATGGCTTTTAGAACAAAAATAATCACCATAAAATAAGCTTTTCGGTAGTGCAAAGAGATGCAGCAAGCCGCAATGCCAACGGGACGGTTTACATAACTTTGCACTATGCGGGGAATGCATGCAAGATAGATTATCAACTAAAGGCTGGAACACACCGACTCTACTTTATTTTGTACGGTTCTAAAACGGAACCTTATAGTGTAGGCAACGAAGCAGTTGACCCCAACATAAATTTCTCAGGCAGATTTTATTTGACAGGATGATAAAGAAACATGAATTAAATTTAAATTCAAAATATCAAACAAAAATTACAAAAAAAAAATTCATACATTTTTTGTAATTTTTGTATGGAAAAATAAAAAGTACCGATTTTTTTTGGATTTGTTTTTAGAAGGTTTGTCTCATGTAGTGTAATACCCCAGCAAAGTTTCATCGACTGAGGATTTAATGCGGGGGTCTTCATACAACGATCCGCTTCGTTGCCTAGACTACTTAATAGACAGTCTTTGCTTATAGGATAACTCACTTTGTTGTCCGTCTGTCAAGACAAGACCTTTTTTCTAGCGAATAAAAAAAATCTAAATACGTACGTCTATAGATTTTTAAAAGTATAAAAATTTAAATCTTCTAAAGCCGCTATCACACCTTCCTTAATTCCAAATCTAGTTCGGAATACATTGCTCGTTGAAGTCAGGATATAGGAATTAACAGTTTCAAGCCCCCCAGCAATGTAAACCGGATTAGTCTTTGAATTTAAGAAGGTGTGATTGTTTGTAGCTTAAGTCAAGGCAATCAAATTAGTTGAAATAACTGAACTGTAAATTTAGCACACAGATAGTTATTACTACGAAGGCATCCTCTAAGACCGGAGTCTTTTTTCGTGTTTTTGTTTTTCTATTTTCTATTTTTGACATTTTTGAATTTTTTTTTTATATTTTGTTTTTGACTATCACGTTATGCTCGGAGATATAAACAATTTTTGTAAATGTGAAATTGATAATGTGAGATAATAAAATCTAATCTAATCTTTTGAAAACTTTATCCCTAAGGGGTGGAACAATTTTTATAAAGAAGAGTTTTTCTGCGCTCTGTCGCGCTTTTCTCCTTTTTATGATGGACGCGGAAGATGAGCGTCTCGGGCTTTAAAACTCGAGACAAATTGCTGAGCGGTCACCAATTTGGTGACTTTGTACTTATCTTTAGCGTACTTAACTTTAGCTTGTACCCTATTTTAAGTAACCAAATAAATTATTTTCTTTCTTTCTTTCAAACAGGGGTTCTGTATGGAGAGTTCATCTGTTTTTGTAATAAAACCGAGTTCCACCCAATAGCCACATGGCTGCTGGTCTTCAAGACATCACATCAAAATTAATTAGCTGTAAATTTAGCAAACAGATAGTTATTACTACGTAGGCATCCTCTAAGCCCGGAGTTTTGAAAACTTAATTCCTGGGGTAAAACAGGGGCTCAATATCTGTATAGAGAAATCATCTGCTGTAATAATAAAACCAAATTCCACCCAATATATAACCCAAGCCACCTGGCGGTCGGTCTTCAAGACATCACATCAAAATTACTTCTAATCTGACTTTGCCTAACGGGTAACAAGTTTATGCGTGGATATTATTCTAAAACAAAGCAAATTGCTAACTACCGCTGAAGCTAGTTTAGCTGACGTCATTATAGAGATTTTAATATCCAACAATGAATAAACGATTTTGACTTTGACTTTGGCTAAGCTTTGAACAGAAACTCGATACAAGAAGATTATTTCGGATTATTTCAATTTAATTCCATTCCAATTAAAATTAATATCTTGGGTGATCCTCGACTATTAATAGATTTCAGTTAATCTAGTTCATTTTGGTTTATCCTTTATTTCTTGAATTTTCCTCCCAGCAGTCAAACGTAAATATCAATCATTCGAATTTTAAATTTTGTACAACAATCAATATTGTTTTTACGTGTGATTTTTTTTTATTAATTGAAGCAAAGGACTGATAATCTTCATAGTTCGGTCGATTAGCTGTTTCACGAAGACACGCCTTATAATTTCACCAAATTTTTTTCAGGTACTAGTTAGGTGCATAGCTCTCAATTTTTGATAGGAGCCAATTCTTGAATTTCAAAAAATTTCCATAGAAAATTCAAGAATTGGCTCCTATCAAAAATTGAGAGCTATTTACTTAACTAGTACGGTCAACCGCTTGTCGGAAGAAACTTTTTCAACTCTATTACCACGCCATAAGGTCCAAATGTGTTTCTACTGATGTGCGGCCGTGTGTACCTGGAAAAAAATCGGTGCAATTTGGTGCACTTTGGTAAAATTTGGTGAATTGTCGATATAAGACGTTAAGCGACTGGACTATCATTTTTGGGTTAAACCACGATCACAGCTTCCTGAATTCAGAAAGTAATTCGGCATACATTCGGTTGTACTAAGAATATTGGAATTAACAAATCCAAGCCTCCCAGCGATGTATGCCGAATTAGTCTTTGTGTTAAGAAAGGTGTGATTGTGCCTTTAAATGAAAAACAGGACGTCCTAAACGAAAACGAAACGAAACCGTAAAACGAACTAAAACTTACCGCTGGCCGCAGAAAAATATTATTTTATTACACTAGTATCGAAATGTTGCTATGACACTGAGAACGAATCACAGTTTAACTAAAAAATATAAACACTAGATTTTAGTTAAGAATGACTGGTAAAAAATATAAAGTTCGTTTAGAAATTGTAATTTCAAGTTTATGAATGAAGCTATATTAGGGTGAGCGTAGGCTGTGACGCAGATGGTGCAGCGCAGGGCAGAACATATTAACATATGAACCTATCCGCGTTGTAAAAAAAAAGCCAGTCACTGGCCTGATAATACTGATGGCAGGAGTCGGCCGCACGCCGATGGAAACACTTTAACTCTGGTTTTGGGCGTTTGTAGCGAAGCTCTGGTTCAGCTTATACTGGTTTTGTCTTGATTGGTTCTCCTTATACTGGTTATCGTCTGTACTAAACACTCAACCAATTTAGAGATTCCCTTAAAATTTAATTTCGTTCCAATTTAAATTAACATCAAGGATGATTCTCGACTAATTGATTTAGTTTAATTACTTTAAACCAATATCAACATACAAATACCTACACCTAGTTAGATTGCTTTTTGGGTAAAGTTGGGCAAATATTTATGTTAAAATAGTTCGATACGATAATACATCAATACTAATCATACTTAATTAATAAATATTACGAGAACAAGTAACTAAAATGTAAGGCCTTTTTTAAATTTATATATTTTTTGTTGTATCAACCCTCCTCTATCGAAAATCGTAAAAAGGGAGTAAGAGACTAAGAGATTTTGGACTGGAGGATAGACAATGGACATCAGCGTCCATCAGTGTATAGTACCATCTTACTAACTGCGCTCACAAAGTATCGCGGTCCATGGTGCCAGCCGCAACGCTATTTTTTATATCTAACATCCGTTTTTAACAACTTTTGTTCTACAACTTTGATTTAATTGAAGGGTAACAAGTAAGTCAGTGAAGTTACAGGCACATGAGACATAACACCTTATGTGGGGAACGCGCTAAGCTGTCTTATTAGCGTCAAAGTATGTCACTAATAAGACAGTAGGTGCTATGGGCGGTGGAGACCACTTACCATCAGATGGCAAAAAAAATAACTAAGTATAACGAGGGTGGTGACATGGTGACTCGGGGTATAGTAGGTAGAGACCACCCGCTACGATCCTGACATACGTCTCTCGCCTCCTCTACTTTCATCAACCCTTTCATACACGCTCTTCGAATTCAAAATTCAATCGAAATCTATGAATGTAGGATATTATGTTAAATAAAGCAATACGTCGAATAATTTCATGTATTATATTCAGAATTTCAATGACATATATGGTAAAATCCGACTGAATGAATGGTTATGCACCTTTCAGTAATATTGCATTAAACATTAAATGTAGATCGCGCAACCTGGCAGGGCTTTTGTGCAAAGTCCGTTTGAGGAAGTACCACAAAGTGCCTATTTCTGTCATAAAGCAGCAGTTTAGTTCAAGCGTAAAGGTGTCCCGTGTCAGTGATATTATCGGCACATGAGACATATCTTATTAGTTCTTAGAGTGGGCAACGCGCCTTGCTGTCTCACTAGTGTCGAAGTATACGATAACTAAGACAGCAGATCAGCCTAGTGGCCTGCTCGTTTGCTTAATTACGACTTTTAAATGAAATTGTCCTTCTAAGCTTTTTAACTGACTGTTTTTACCTAATGTGCAACTTTAAAAGGCAATTGCACAGAGGTTCTTTAAAGTTAAAGCTCTGTTAAATTTATTGTTGTCAATTTCTGTTTTGATGTCAATAATAGTGACAGCAATAGATCTAAAGGATGCTTCATCAACTGGTTGTAAGTGTGATGTTTGAAGTAAAGTCTAACCTGAATGGTATACCAATTTTATGAAATACGGTATTTCAGTCCTAGTGATTTTAGATTCGAATGAACGGGGTAATCAGTATGCGCGTTCGGCTCTGCATTATTCAATGCAGTAACTGAAACGTCCCAATCGCGCCCAAAGCATCGGAAATGCGGAATATCTTTCACGAATATAATTTGAATTTTCTGTTATAGAATTTATATGAGTTTTGGTTTAGTCATATTTAAATTGTTTCAGATTACGTCTATTCAATGAAGATTATTGTGGTGCCGGCAAAGAATAGTACCAACCCATCTCTACCCGTGGTTGTCGTAATAGGCGACTAAGGATTAATGAACCAGAGAATGGGCAGCAGCATCCTTCTGTGTATCGTATCATCTTACATTCTGCGGTCACCTACAACCGCGGTCCATGGTGGCAGTCGTAACGCTAACAAGCGTGGTGACTATGGTACTTCCCCTCCACATTGTTTCAGAAAAAGCTGGAATTTTGGAGGGAGTTCCCTGTCCTGTAGTGGACGTTTCATGGGATTTCATGATAAATTAAGATTCTTTACCAGCCAACTTCAATACTATGGAACTCTAACTCAGAACAAATTCCACACAAAAAGTGGCCCTACGTGAAACCAAAAGGACGTATATTCAAAATACGAATCAATTGGTTCAAATTCAGAACGAGAGCAGGGATTGGTTCGCGCGCGTGCTGGCTGCAATGTCAGCTAATGGGTAGTTGAGAGGTAACTATTTTAGTTTCGCCTACTTAGGTAACTATTTCGTGGGGTCAAGTTTTATTTCTACACAATGCTAGGCGCAGTACAAAGTCCAATGTGTCAAGCTAAATGTGCTGGCTGACTGTACAAGCCTTCTTCTTGTTATTTTGTCCGGGTGGCGTCGTCCAAGAATAGTAACCACCGTAGGGCTTTTGTGATAAGTCCGTCTGGGGAAGTACCACCCTCTTGCTTTTTTCTGCCATGAAGCAGCAGTGTTTGCACTGCTTTGTTTCGGTTTGAAGGGCAAAAGAGCCAGGGAAATTACTGGCACATGAGACATACCATCTTAGTTCTCAAGGTGTCAATAAGTATGAAAAAAATAGAAAGTCGAAGAAGTATAAAATGTAAACAAGAAAGTCTCTCTAAATGTTTTTTCAAAGACCACACATACGAACAAATCGTACAAATCTTAATTTGTACTCGCTTCAACTTTACCGCCATAACAAACAACCGTTAATAAACATATTCATTCACTTCATAATACCGAACTTCAAAACTCAACACTAAATTCAACAAAAAAGGGATTGACCTTCTAAAACCCTAACAATAAAACACGAACATGACAATATGAACTTACAAACCTATAGCTATCTTTTCCCTTGCATGTTTTTGTATCTACGGAATCAGTAAGGAATTTCACAAGGGAATCGACAAACCAATAGCTATCTCTTTCAAACAGACATCTGTCTAAACACACCTGGCGCCGGTTGTCAATGTAGCGCGATCGACTCTTGCGCATGATAGAAATGTTATCTTCGTGATTGAGGTATTTGAAGTAACGGTTTGTGAATTGTGACTATGAGAAGAATTTTACTATTTGTTTATGTTGTTTCGAGTTTCTTTATGCTATCATCTTTAGTAAACTATGTGGTTTTTGAATAGACTTGCATCTTGTCTGAGCCGCACAGGTAAAAAAAAATATATGCGATGGAAATTTATTATTTGGACACTAAGCAGAATCTTATGTTTCTAGACCTAAAAGGCAGTGTCAGTTCGCTGAAATCCTACACTTTAAATAATTGTTACACCCGTGCCTTATCCATCATCATTTTTGGTGTCAGCTCAGCATGATGCATAAGGACTAAAATATGGATTCATTACGTGGCTATGTCAACAAAATATCATTTGGATTTTGGTGTTGCCTTCTATTCTGAAAGATCATACAGTGTTTTAGTTTAACTACTCGTATTGTTGAGTGAGACTATTTCGTCATCATAATCATCATATCAGCCGAAAACAAGATGGCCGAAAGATGTCCACAACTGGTCTCCCCTAAAGAATTCATCATAACATCCCATGAAACGTCCACTACAGGACAGGGAGCTCCCTCCAAAATTCCATCTTTTGCTGGAACAATGTGGAGGGGAAGTACCATAGTCACTTCGCTTGCTAGCGTTACGGCTGGCACCATGGACCGCGGTTGTTGGTGACCTCGGAATGTAAGATGATACGATAAACAGAAGGATGCTGCTGCCCATCCTCTGGTTCATTAACCCTTAGTCGCCTCTTACGACGCCTACTATTACGTACTATTCCTTGCCGGCACCACACGGGCGAAAGAATGATTACCTACCCAAAACTAAATAATCGTAACATTTATTTAATTACTTACTCTAAACTAGAGGATGGGCCGCAGCGTCCTCCAGGGTATCGTACCATCTAACATACTGCAGTCACCAACAGTCGCGGTCCATGGTATCACCCGCAACTCTAACGAACGTGGAGACTACCTATGATACTTCTGCTCCAAATTGTACACACGGCGCTCGTCGGTGGAAACACTTTGACCTGATTTTGGGCGTTTGTAGATTAGAGGTGGTTCAACTTTTACTGGTTTTGTTTCTACTTGCTTGCTGCCGGCCGTAACTGCGTTTTTGCTGGAATCCTGGAGGGAGCTCCCTATACTGCAGTGGACGTTTCATGGGGTGTAATGATGACGTCTGTCAAACTGACAGCAAGTGTATGGCATTCAGTGCAAGTTATGAGTTACTAAAACATATTAAATAAATATCCTTGTTAAATATCGATAGTGCTCAATGTCGTGCTACGAGTAATAGGCTCTTAGTAATTGGCAACCCTAAGCATACTGTTTCAAAGTAAGTAGGTTGAAACACGATACCTAGTTTGTGATCACTGACACGCTTTGACACATAATAGGTTAAGTACTATATATATGACCTTATAGATCGACCACACACTCATCGAGTGGCATGGAAAGTAGCGAGGGAAGGAGGCAGTGACGTAGTGTGGCCACAATACTCGTCATGACGCACGCCATGCTCCTCGTCATGCCCATCGCTCCCTGTTTTGTCAGTTTTTTGGGCGCGAAACATAGGACTGGCAATATGAGCCCGAGTGGCGGGCCACAAACTCCCGTGATTCTCGCGTGCACGATTTTAATAATTATTGCCATAAAATAGATGTCATCAACCATCTCCTTTGGCTCGACGTATATTTCTATAAATGGCATTGATACAAATAGCTTTACTAAAAATGCGTAGTATGCACCCTACCACAGTTTCAACGTCCACTGTGTTGCAATGGCAAGTGACCAAGCGCGGAGCGTCGCGATTATTTGCGCGAGTGAAGCAGTGTGTGGCCAGAGACAGAAATATCGAGCAGAGCGAGGAGCAGCGCGAGGAGCATACTCGTAGTATGGCAAGCTTATTAGTCAGTGTGTGAACCCAAGTAAAAGATGATTAATCAAAAGAATTATAAGATTAACTGGGATCGTTTGTCAGCATTTGAAAATGGCAGTCATGTGTCTGTTTTAATTTACGTTCTTCTGTTTATTTAAGAGTTTAGTGTGTAATTTTGACAGCGTATTATATTATTTATTTATTTGTAGGAAAACCATCAGTTTTTAATACTTACTGAAAAATCTAAACAAAAACAGGTAACTAAAAACAGGTTTTCAGTAAACGACTTCCAAAGAGAACATAATATATAATAAAATATAATAAAATCATTTATTCATGTACAACCAAAAATAATTAACATGTTTAAGTAATTTCTATGAATACAGTCAGTTGTACGCTATCGTATGTAAGGGCAAAGTCCATCATCAAATTCCTTTACTAGGAAGACCTGTACAAAAGGAACAGATGATGTTCCTCCGCGGAGCGTCACTATTGTTTACAACTTAATTGTCGATAATAATTATGTGTAGTGACCAAAATTGTTGTAAAAAAATTTATAAAATAAATACAAAAGAAAGAAAAGGTAAAACAAAACAAGTGCAGTGTTGTGTTGTGTGTGTTTTAAGTGCATTATAGTGTATATACGTGTGTTTGTGAGTATATGTGTGTGTTTAAAGTGTAAAATTTATGTATACGCGAATCAGATACAAAGGGGATTACTCAATGAAATAGAAGAAAGATATCGGTTAACCGCTAACTCCATAATGTAGTAAAAATATAACAATATTATAAATTGCTACCTTACGTTTTCAGTATTGGAAAACATTTGTACATGATAAATAGCAGATGCATCCTGAGAGTACTAGCATTCCTAGCAAAAACAACGTACAGAAGTACTACTAGCTTTGCTTTGCATTTAGGGATGGGATAATTCGATTTGAAACGGCAATCCAATAAATTTAAGCTAGATTCGATTTCTAGGTTATTTGTCAACTTGCAAAAAAATGGACTATCAATACAAAATTGTTACAAAAATGCCGCTAGGTTTATGTGCAAAAAAATGTACTATAAATAAAAAATACAGGCCAGCAATAGACGTCTTCTAGTATTGTCACTCCAGTTACAAAAATGCCGCTAGGTTTATGTGCCAGAAAATTTACTATCAATATAAAATACGGGCCAGCAATAGACGTCTTCCAGTATTGCCACACCAGTGACAAAAAAATGCCGCCAGGTTTATGTGCAAAAAAATGGACTATCAATATAAAATACGGGCCAGCAATAGACGTCTTCCAGTATTGCCACACCAGTTACAAAAAATGCCGCTAGGTTTATGTGCAAAAAAATGGACTATCAATACATAATACGGGCCAGCAGTAGGTAGACGTTTTTCAGTATTGCACCAGTTACGAAAATGCCGCTAAGTTTATGTCTTAAAGTCGCCATTTTCGTACAATAGCCAAACGTATGAGACGTCAAACGTATAAGCTAGTTGGTTCGATTGGAAATTTGGGATGAGAAGTCAAAACTTAAGATATTTAAAAAAATACACTAAACGTAAGTCGCTGATTTTTAAATCTGACGAAAATACTTATCAGAGCCGAGCCGGAGATAGAAAAGCAGATTTCACAAAATCCTCAACGAACATTTTTGACACATCATTCTCAAAGTGCACACTTCAAGCGTGTTTTGTTTTCTGAATAAAGCAGAATGAAGCTCGGTTTTGACAGAAATTGCATTACTTTGTGAAAGCACAGCGGCAATTAAAAACGAATTTCGGCACAATTTTGAACCGAGTATTGGCAAAAAATTGTTTATACTAATAACAAGATTTCATCGATAACTTAGGCATATTTCGTAAAAACATTTATTAGAATCACTTAAAAAAACCGGCCAAGTGCGAGTCGGACTCGCGCACCAAGGGTTCCGATATACTTAAAGTATTTTTACAAACCTAAATTTATTTGTAAATGTTTTTTGCAGATTTCTAAAAAAGTGTGCTACAAAGGGAGATCGTTTTATTTTTGCTGTAATATTTACACAAACCTCTATTGACTGTAATTAATTCAGATTTTTCGTTGGGCAAACTTCGGAGATAAGGGTAACAGTATTTTTTTTTAAATTTTTCATCATAACTTGAAAACTCAAAGTCGTAAAAATCGTATACGAGTACTAAAGACTATTGTTCAAAAACTACTCCAAATTTTAAGTCGATAGCGTGAGTAGTCGCTGAGATATACAGGTGTGACAGACAGACAGACGAAGTCGCACCATAAGGGTTCCGATTTTACCATTTGGGTTCGGAACCCTAAAAAGGGTCTGTATTTCAACCAAAATTTTCAAGTTTAAAGTAGGGCCAACGTAAGAAGTCCGTTTTGACGTTTTCTTATTACCAATACACAAAGTTAATTTTTCTTTGCAGATCGTAATTTTTCATATGTTTGACAGGTGTCAAAATGGACCTATTACGCACGATGGCCTTACTTTAGTACGAGTAGTTCAGAAACACACAGAAATTCAAAAGTTTTTTGTGTAAGTACTTTTTACTTTTAAAATTTCTGAAGTATAAAAGCATAATACAAAATATTACTTTGTCGGATGATCCAAATTCAGTCACGTCATTCACAAACTTTATGCGATCCATCAAGTTCCATGCATACAATTCAAATTTTTGTTTATTTTTGTAGAAATATTAACTGAAAATTCGGACTAACAAACATAGCTATTAACATTCGGTTCATCTAATTTCCATTAAATCTCAGCAATATCTACTATACTATATTTTTGTAGAAATAAATTAAATTTAAAACAGATATATTCAGTCAAAATTCGGCCCATCTCTACTTGCCATACATATTTCATTTCACTAAGAGTGCTCTGCAAGCTCTACACGTATACATACGAGTACGTGTGTCTTATTCATTTAACTTTTCATCATCGTCTCAGCATATTTGCATTTCAGTACATGGGTAAATTCTTAAGAATATTTGCAAAAACTACAGTCGGTTAAAAGGTTTATATGTGAGACTTATTGTAATTTCAGAGAAATAACAAAAGATTAATAATTAATCAAAAGTAGTGCAGATCTAGCTCCGTGTGAACAAAGAATAGTACCAACCCATTTCTACCCGTGGGTGTCGTAAGAGGCGACTAAGAGAACCAGAGGATGGGTAGTAGCATCCTTCAGTGTATCTTATCATCTTACATTCTGCGGTCACCAACAACCGCGGTCCATGGTGTCAGCCGTGTGGTGACTATAGTACTTCCCCTCCACATTGTTTCAGCAAAAGCTGGAATTTTGGAGACGTTTCACGGGATGTCATGATGAATGCAGACCTAGACACACGACAGTGTGTCAGCCAAGTTCGCGATGGAAAACACAGACGCGACGCAACTTCCTTGTCGCGCCGCCGGTACGCCGCTCAGAGTCTGTCAGCCGCTCACTGTGAGCCTAATGGGGACGCGCCCTAAGGGTACACTAATGCCGCAGGGCAAAAATACGTCATCCCTTTCGCTTTACTATAAAAAAAACTAAAGGATAGAAATACTGTTCTGTGCTGAGCTGTGCCATCGGAGTCTGAGCATACGCTCACACTTATTGTTGATGATCTAAAACTCTTAAGAAGCAGTACAACGGCATCTTTTTTGATACATTTTGTTAACAAAACCTTACAAAAACTTTCCTTAGCAACTATTCGCCTTTTGCTATCGTAAAAATAAAACAAGTTCTTAGCTAACTTCTTTTCTAAAGAAATCGCTTCAAATTTTCCACTCCAAGAACTTTGTTCAAGAGATTTCAGTCTGACTAGCTCCGTATTCAGTTTGCACAAAAAAAAGCAATCTAACGGTTCTTATTGTCTGTGAACTGAAAAAGATCTAGATATTGGTAGTTGGGAATTTTAATAGCTATACAAGAGTTAGAGCGAAGAAGATATGCTTATGCAGATTTATACAAGTGTTACAAACCAGAAGGCAAATGGGTTCTCAGGAAATGCGGCACAGATAGACCTAACCAACATTTTATTGAAATAACACCACATTTGATAATTAAACCGAACTTCTAATAAATTAAAACAACAAGGACAATATTCAGGAAAACTAAAAGGACAAGATACGACCTAGGCACAACGGCCAACTATAACGCTCCTAAGACGTCCGATCGTTTCAACTAGGAGTGAGGCGTATTTAGCGCAACAGATAAATATAACAGGTATTTAAATGTCACTGTTCCGTCCTGTTATACACAGTACGAAATACCTGTTGTTTTTAGTAACAGCATGTTATAGCGATATGTTCCGGTATTTCATAACCTAAATATCGGCTGACACCACTTGTGATACGTAACAATATGTTCCTGCCGTTTCATCAAATCCAACCAGTATTTT
The DNA here is from genome assembly GCA_947532105.1 of Athrips mouffetella. Lineage (NCBI taxonomy): Eukaryota > Metazoa > Arthropoda > Insecta > Lepidoptera > Gelechiidae > Athrips > Athrips mouffetella. The sequence goes on along the minus strand of OX383968.1, from coordinate 3,128,157 downwards.
TTCATTCTGTTATTTACTGTCACAGGTCTTTCTCACTCTTACATACGCATTCCCCATATGACAAAGTAGGATAGAATGATATTGCTCCCTGTCACAAGTCTTCATCGATACGGGGCGTCTGGTCTGTCCGGTTTTTGTTTGTCGTTTTTCTGCCATTGATACGGCGATGGTCAAGTGGTTGCCTGGTGGTCAAGTGGTCGTCTAGCGTTCAAGTGGGCGTCTAGTGGTCAAGAGGTCGGCTAATGGTCAAGTAGTTGTCTGGTGGTCAAATGGTCGTCTAGCCTTCAAGTGGGCGTCTAGTGGTCAAGTGGTCGGCTAATGGTCAAGTAGTCGTCTGGTGGTCAAGTGGTCGGCTAGAAGCCAAGTGTTTGGCTGGTGGTCAAGTGGTCGGCTGGTGGTCAAGTGGCCGGCTTATGGTCAAGTGGTCGTCTTGTGGTCAAGTGGTCGGCTAATGGTCAAGTGGTCGGCTGTTGGTCAAGTGGTCGGCTGGTGGTCGAGTGGTCGGCTGGTGGTCGAGTGGTCGGCTGGTGGTCAAGTAGTCGATAAGTGGTCAAGTGGTCGGCTAGTAGTCAAGTGGTTAGCTGGTGGTCAAGTGGGCGGATGGTGGTCAAGTGGGCGGATGGAGGTCAAGTGGTCGGCTGTTTGTCAAGTGGTAGTCTAGCGTTCAAGTGGGCGTCTAGTGGTCGTCTAATGGTCAAGTGGTCGTCTGTTGGTCAAGTGGTCGTGAAGTGTTTAACTAGTGGTCAAGTGCTCGGCTGGTGGTCAAGTGGTCGTCTAGCGTTCAAGTGGTCGTCTAGTGGTCAAGTTGTCGGTTAGTGATCAAGTGGTCGGCTAATGGTCAAGTGGTCGGTTGACAGTCGAGTGGTCGGTTGGCGGTTAAGTCGACACGCCCGCCGGCCGCCGGCGCCGGCCACACGCTTCGCTCTGAAACCACCCTTACAAAAGAAAACACGGGTTTGCTGTATTCATAGAATTGTTATCTGCTCGGAATGGCCTGAGTTGGGCTGTTATTTTAGTAACAGGTTTTTGGAGCTGTTATTTTTATGGAACAGGAACAGTGACAACAGGTATTGAATTTGACCTGTTATGACCCACCTCTAGTTTCAACCGTCGAGCAGCAAGTGAGAGGCCAGGCCAAGCAGGTGTGCAGCCTGCTTATATAGGCGAAGTCGGTTGGTGTTGCCAGCGCTGGAATGTAGTTGCGTCTAACACAAGCTTATTTTTAGGATTCCGTACCTAAAGTTCGTGTGGTGCCGGCAAAGAATAGTACCAACCCATCTCTACCCGTGGGTGTCGTAAGAGGTAACTAAAGGCTTATGAACTGGAGGATGGGCAGCAGCATCTTTCTGTGTCATCTTACATACTGTGGTCACCAACAACAGCGGTCATCAGCCGCAACTGTTACAGGCGTGGTGGCTATGATAAATCCCTTCCAAAGTACCACGTTTCTGCTGTAGTTCTGGAGCTGGAGGGAGCACCCTCTCCTGCAGTGGACGTACAGTCAGTGTCAAATTCATATGAGCGTCTACGGTGGTCAAAATGATATGTAGTAAACAAGTTCAATTTCATATATGCAATTAGAATTGTCATATAATTGTAAGCACCCAAAGTGTTCAAAATATCTTGGCAACATAGTCTCCAATGTTACGTTCGCGGCCGTCACCGTCAAATTGATGTGAGCGACTATGGTAGTCATAATGGTCTAAAGTGCTCTAGATTTTGTTCACTTCAGATCATTTTGACTACTATAGACAGTCACATCAATTTGACGCTGACGACTGCAAACATAATATTGGGAACCTTGTTGCCAACATACTTTGAATACTTTGGGTGCTTACTCGTACAACTATATGACAATTCTAATTACGTATATGAAATTGAACTTGTTTACTATAGATCATTTTGACTTCCATAGACGCTTATATGAATTTGACGCTGACTGTACCATGGAATGTTATGATGATGACCCAAACGTGTGTCAACGGGCCCCTATTACAAAGCCTATGTCGTCTCTCTGTCTGTCCGATCTTTAAAGGGCTGTATTATTTAAGTCGTAAAAAATTGGCCAGTTGTGATTATGTCTTATCTAAGTCAACGTAGAGATGAAAGTTGCACTGTGAGTAGCAAGCTTAACCAGCTGTTTAGCGTACCATGTACCTACTGCAATATACAGGCTGTATGGGACAGGTTGCATGGCAAATATTGAAAGAGCATGATCAGTTAACGTAACTAAACAACTTTCAGTGAATAAAACTTTCAGGAAATGAGAAATAAATCGGCCTCTCCATACAAACTGTCCAGTCTAGTTCGCAATTTTGTATGGATAGCCATTTTTTTTTTCATTTTCTCAAACTTTTATTCACTTTAAGTTGTTCAAATACGATGACTGAACATGGCCTTTCAATATTTGCCAACCTGTCCCTTACATCCTGCCTGATACTGTACAAGGTCCTGCGGAAATAGTGAACATAATTTAGTATGTTAGTTAGACCACGAAACTAAACAACTTTACCCAAGAAACAGGTCGAAATAAGAAAATAAATTTTACCTGTTTATTTTACTATTGTATATTCTGTGCTTCCATACACAACGCGCCCTCAGCTGACGCAGTCTCTATGCGAAGCTATAAATATATTTTTTTTCGTTTTCGACCTAAAATTCTTGGGAAAAGTTGTTCAGTTTTATGGTCTGAGTAACATGCTAAAATTATGTTCACTATTTCAGTAGGATCTTATATATTTCCTCCGTAAATAGGTAAACTACATTTTTTATAATGAAAAATTCTGTCCTTCTGTTCTGAAGTTGGTTGGATGTTATTGATGACTCTTTTATTTTATATATGTATCTCTAATTTATATTCAAGGCACGACACAAAAGAAAATAAAACTAAATAAGCCAGTTTCCTACAAATACGACAGTACAGTAGCAGTAAAATATTGAAAAAACTAATTTAGTTTCTTCAGTCGTAAACGTCTCGCACGGAAACATAAATAACTTCACTCCGCGGACAAAAACGCCAGGATATACAATATTTACTACAACAATTCGAGGTTTACTTTAGGCCTTGAGACTAACATGGACGCTTAATAAAGTAGGTCAAGCAATACTAAAACTGAACTCGTGATATGGATGGGTGACCGCGTTTACAAAAATCTTTTTAGGATCTCTGCTCTTGTAAATGACCAAAAAGTATTTATGGAGCGGTGTAAGAAAGGTCGATTTGTTTTGCAAATTTCTAAAAGTCATGGAACAATATTTTTTGCATTAACCCCCAGAATGAGCCCTCAAGTGTTTTTACTAATTTCTTAAAGCTTTGTTTAAGTAATAGTAGTAGTGTTCTGATATTCCAGCGAAACACAAGAAACACATTGTTTCTTGCCGTTTCTTTTACGCTGCCATAGCACGATCCGAAATGGCGTAGACTCGCTCTATTTGCATTGTATTCTGCATGACATTCAATAAGTATTCTGTAAAGAATCTACATTGAATACAATTATCTGAATCTGGTGTAAAACCTTCTATGGGGTTATTTAGGGGGCTAAATACAACAACTTTCGTTCAACGGCTTTTCGAAAATCGCAAAAAAAATCGACCTTGCGTACAAATTGAACTGATAAAAAAAATGTTTTCGAGCATTTACAAGTCTTAAATCAAAAGATGTTGCATCTACAAAGCATTTTAGAATTGGTTCAGTTTTTCTTCGTCCACATTGCTTGAATAGGAGTCATTCGATAACAGATGGCGCTGTATATATTGTGAAACGCGATAATGTTGCGTTTACTTGGATCGTATAAGAGGTTTCCGAAATTAAATTTATTATCCACTTTAGTAATATAATTAAGGTAATTTTTGGAAACTGTTACAAATGCTAGTGACAGTTTAATACAACATCAGGTATTTATTATATATGGTAACGATCGGTGCGTGTCGGCCGGTCGTCGGTGGAAAGGAAACACTTTGACCATGAGCGGATCTCTAGTTTCGGGCGGTTGTAGTGTTGCGCTGGTTCAGCTTATACTGGTTTTGTTTCTACGTGCGTGCTACAGTGCGTACAATATAAGAACCGGACTAAAGAAAATGTTGACAGCATCTGATGGCTGACATACTGCTAAAGTAAGGCCATTGTAATCATAGATAGATAGTATGGAACTATACTCCCCAGTAAAAACAATAAAAAGAAACAATAGAAACCTTCATAAACTTCAACTACCACAAACAACTCTTCACTTGTATAGATCGGGACCACATTCGATGGCTATACAAATATATAACAGCATACCAAACTATGTAAAAAACCAGGAAAAGCTGTCTCTATATACAGAACACTTAAAACAATTTTTACTGAGAAATGGTTTTTATAAGTTAGAAGATCTATTTACCGACTATCATAATAATAAAACAAGCTACCAACTCATTAAAAATTGAAACATTTATGTTTACTTATATATAGTACAGTATGTATACGTCTTGTTCCAATTTGTAAGATGTAATTGTAATGAATAAGTAGATTTTGCGGTGCCCCCACGGGGTGCCACATGTAATAGCACCTAAGATATATGTAACACCTTATTGAACCATGTGGCAAGCAAATAAATAAATATGAAATATGAAAGCGTTAGCGCGCTTTTGCTAGGTCTGTGATTGTAATAGGTCTTTTCTGACAGCTGTCAAACGTATAAAAAATTACGACCTGCAGAAAAAAAATTAACTTGTGTGTTTGTGTTAAGGAAAGGTCAAAACGGACTTCTTACGTTGGCCCTGCTTTAGTTGCACAAAATTCCTTTAGTTTTTTTTCTTTTAGTTTTTTTTTACTGATTCGAATGACAGTAGTGCAGAGCTAGCTATACGTGCGAGCAGGACGGAGCATGTCTTACGCATGGCTTCGTCCTATATTATTCAAGACTTTAAGCTGAATTATTCCACTGTTTATAAAAAAATATATATGAGGTCGTTAGTAATACAAATTTAAAGATTTGCTTTATACACACACACACGAAATTAGCTATCATTTGTATAGAAAAGCAAATCTAAAGTGAACTATCAAAAAACAATGAAACCAAAACTATCTCTGGAACTTCAAAGTTGAACAAGATTTGATATTTAATTCAACTTGTAGGTAATCAATTCACAAGTTGCTCTAAATGTTACTATGTTTGGTGAGGCAGTAAATTATAGGCTGAACCTTGAAACTTAGTAAGCCAAGTAACCGTATAATTATCTGCCTAAATATTTGAATGTTATTATTATACCCTACTTGAATTTCTAGTCAATCCGTCTGTACACCACAGTATTTTTAGAGTTCCGTACCCAAACGTGAAAAGCGGGACCCTATTAATATGTCTCCGCTGTCTGTCTGTCAACGGGCTATAATCTCATGGTAGACAGTTGAAATTTACACATATTATGTATTTTTTTGCCGCTATAACAACAAATACTAAAATAACAACATGTAAATTAAGAGGGGCTTTCCTAAAAACGTACATTTTTTAGGCAATTTTTGCTCGATTTTTGTTTTAGCTCTATTGTGAAAACGGGAATATTTACAAGCGTGACAATTGGTATGTTTATAGTAGTTTATGCAACTGTCATTATTATATGCAGTTGCGTATACTACTTTATCTTCACTCATGCAATAGGTAGTTACTTACTTATAAATTAAACAAAGGTAAGTAAACAAAAAAGGCAACTTACATTATGTACCTATACATATTTCAGTTACTGTTTACTGTTATGTGTGTAAAGAAGCCGCCTTATATTTGTCTGCTAGGTTTTTGAAATAAACAAGCAAAACATTTTCTTAAAGTGACGTGGTTTTCTTTTTGATTTTCGATATTTCCCAATTCACTGTAGGTTTTGTAGTTCAATTTTATGGACTTCTATGGAAAAAGATCGTAAGTTATTTTAGTAGCCACTTCAAGAGAATCTCTAGGTGTCACTGCATGTGCCCTGCCTGTACCGCTGTTTCTACTTTTACAATAAATTTTTACAGGCACGAATTACTTGAAAATGGTAAATATTTAGAAATGGCGGCAAATCTAATACCTATCTCCAAGGCCTACTATGATTCCAGGCTGCGCGCGCATCTTTTCCACCACAGATGAAATAATTGTTACTATAGTAACTGTTACTGTAACTGCTCCAAATTAATAGGTTGTTTAAAAGGTACAATCGTAAATATGCTACTGATATTTGACAGCTACTAAGAAAAACTGTTAAATTTATAACCGGCTCTCTAAAAGACCTTATATTCAGTCTTCTTTAAAAAGGTTTAGGTTCAAGAAGAATTTTATCCAAGTGTTATGTAATAATTAAAAAGTTAAATTACGTAACACCTTTGCAAAATTTTCATACAAAAATCGTTACGTAATGGTAACTTTTTAATTTTTTATACATACTCTGCGTAATATTCAGCCTTATGTATCAAGTTTTTGAATCATAATTCAAAGATTACGAAATGAGTGTAGATAAAAGTGCATAAGTTATTAGGTATTTTCTAAAGATAACAACTTTAGCTACTTTCCTGTATACGGACGTGTCGTGAGTCGTTTTAGGATCGGTTCTGACTCAGCGTATCTTGCGCCTCGTAATAGCGTGAAATACGCGGCGCAACTTATGTTCTATGTGGCCGTAGCTGGAGTTTTGCATACTTACTCGCGTGCGATGAATGACTCGTAAAGCAGCGCTCTAGCGTATCTCGTGTGTGAACGGTGCGCCGAAATTGTATGAAACGCATTTTCAGCGCCTAACGCGTCGCAAGTTGCGCCGCGCAAGATCCGAACCTTAATTATTCCTATTGCGTCACAAAAAGAATGACCCAAATTCAAAGAATATTAATAAAAAAATGAATATGTATTTTAGGACGTCGTATCAGCTTACCAGTGTCTGGAGATTTGCGAGATGGATAACATTTTTAACGAAGCACTTAATTACTTATAAAGAAAGTAATTAATGAGGATTAATATACCTGTAACAAAATAAGAATACATTAAATATTAAACAGAAATTCATGAAATATGTAATTGCTTTTCAATGACAGTAGAGATTTGAATTTGAAAGATTATTAAATAAAATATTTTTGCCCAAAAAGAAAATTAGAGATTTAAACTATGTACCAAAGCAGAGTTATTACTTATGATCAAGTAATCTTCTTCAACAATAATAATAATATTGTAGTTTGTATAAACAATTTGATATTGACACGACAAAATGACCTGTAACAATGTCATTAATAATAAATTTCATTTCATTTCAATTAACTCTTAGATTATTGTTAGGTATTGAGTAACGTCTTTGAATAAATCAACTATTAAAAAAACAAAATATACCGAAAAAAAATTCTAAGTCTATTCTAAAGCGTTTCTTCGCGTTTCACAAAGTATCTGTCACAATTATCTAATAATAATATATAATAATATAATAATAATAGAACTTCTAATAAATTAAAACAACAAGGACAATATTCAGGAAAACTAAAAGGACAAGATACGACCTAGGCACAACGGCCAACTATAACGCTCCTAAGACGTCCGATCGTTTCAACTAGGAGTGAGGCGTATTTAGCGCAACAGATAAATATAACAGGTATTTAAATGTCACTGTTCCGTCCTGTTATACACAGTACGAAATACCTGTTGTTTTTAGTAACAGCATGTTATAGCGATATGTTCCGGTATTTCATAACCTAAATATCGGCTGACACCACTTGTGATACGTAACAATATGTTCCTGCCGTTTCATCAAATCCAACCAGTATTTTTTCATTCTGTTATTTACTGTCACAGGTCTTTCTCACTCTTACATACGCATTCCCCATATGACAAAGTAGGATAGAATGATATTGCTCCCTGTCACAAGTCTTCATCGATACGGGGCGTCTGGTCTGTCCGGTTTTTGTTTGTCGTTTTTCTGCCATTGATACAGCGATGGTCAAGTGGTTGCCTGGTGGTCAAGTGGTCGTCTAGCGTTCAAGTGGGCGTCTAGTGGTCAAGTGGTCGGCTAATGGTCAAGTAGTTGTCTGGTGGTCAAATGGTCGTCTAGCCTTCAAGTGGGCGTCTAGTGGTCAAGTGGTCGGCTAATGGTCAAGTAGTCGTCTGGTGGTCAAGTGGTCGGCTAGAAGCCAAGTGTTTGGCTGGTGGTCAAGTGGTCGGCTGGTGGTCAAGTGGCCAGCTTATGGTCAAGTGGTCGTCTTGTGGTCAAGTGGTCGGCTAATGGTCAAGTGGTCGGCTGTTGGTCAAGTGGTCGGCTGGTGGTCGAGTGGTCGGCTGGTGGTCGAGTGGTCGGCTGGTGGTCAAGTAGTCGATAAGTGGTCAAGTGGTCGGCTAGTAGTCAAGTGGTTAGCTGGTGGTCAAGTGGGCGGATGGTGATCAAGTGGGCGGATGGAGGTCAAGTGGTCGGCTGTTTGTCAAGTGGTAGTCTAGCGTTCAAGTGGGCGTCTAGTGGTCGTCTAATGGTCAAGTGGTCGTCTGTTGGTCAAGTGGTCGTCAAGTGTTTAACTAGTGGTCAAGTGTTCGGCTGGTGGTCAAGTGGTCGTCTAGCGTTCAAGTGGTCGTCTAGTGGTCAAGTTGTCGGTTAGTGATCAAGTGGTCGGCTAATGGTCAAGTGGTCGGTTGGCAGTCGAGTGGTCGGTTGGCGGTTAAGTCGACACGCCCGCCGGCCGCCGGCGCCGGCCACACGCTTCGCTCTGAAACCACCCTTACAAAAGAAAACACGGGTTTGCTGTATTCATAGAATTGTTATCTGCTCGGAATGGCCTGAGTTGGGCTGTTATTTTAGTAACAGGTTTTTGGAGCTGTTATTTTTATGGAACAGGAACAGTGACAACAGGTATTGAATTTGACCTGTTATGACCCACCTCTAGTTTCAACCGTCGAGCAGCAAGTGAGAGGCCAGGCCAAGCAGGTGTGCAGCCTGCTTATATAGGCGAAGTCGGTTGGTGTTGCCAGCGCTGGAATGTAGTTGCGTCTAACACAAGCTTATTTTTAGGATTCCGTACCTAAAGTTCGTGTGGTGCCGGCAAAGAATAGTACCAACCCATCTCTACCCGTGGGTGTCGTAAGAGGTAACTAAAGGCTTATGAACTGGAGGATGGGCAGCAGCATCTTTCTGTGTCATCTTACATACTGTGGTCACCAACAACAGCGGTCATCAGCCGCAACTGTTACAGGCGTGGTGGCTATGATAAATCCCTTCCAAAGTACCACGTTTCTGCTGTAGTTCTGGAGCTGGAGGGAGCACCCTCTCCTGCAGTGGACGTACAGTCAGTGTCAAATTCATATGAGCGTCTACGGTGGTCAAAATGATATGTAGTAAACAAGTTCAATTTCATATATGCAATTAGAATTGTCATATAATTGTAAGCACCCAAAGTGTTCAAAATATCTTGGAAACATAGTCTCCAATGTTACGTTCGCGGCCGTCACCGTCAAATTGATGTGAGCGACTATGGTAGTCATAATGGTCTATAGACAGTCACATCAATTTGACGCTGACGACTGCAAACATAATATTGGGAACCTTGTTGCCAACATACTTTGAATACTTTGGGTGCTTACAACTATATGACAATTCTAATTACGTACTCGTATATGAAATTGAACTTGTTTACTACAGATCATTTTGACTTCCATAGACGCTTATATGAATTTGACGCTGACTGTACCATGGAATGTTATGATGATGACCCAAACGTGTGTCAACGGGCCCCTATTACAAAGCCTATGTCGTCTCTCTGTCTGTCCGATCTTTGATGGGCAGTATTATTTAAGTCGTAAAAAATTGGCCAGTTGTGATTATGTCTTATCTAAGTCAATGTAGAGATGAAAGTTGCACTGTGAGTAGCAAGCTTAACCAGCTGTTTAGCGTACCATGTACCTACTGCAATATACAGGCTGTATGGGACAGGTTGCATGGCAAATATTGAAAGAGCATGATCAGTCAACGTAACTAAACAACTTTCAGTGAATAAAACTTTTAGGAAATGAGAAATAAATCGGCCTCTCCATACAAACTGTCCAGTCTATTTCGCAATTTTATATGGAGAGCCCTTTTTTTTCATTTTCTCAAAGTTTTATTCACTTTAAGTTGTTCAGATACGATGACTGAACATGGCCTTTCAATATTTGCCAAACTGTCCCTTACATCCTGCCTGATACTGTACAAGGTCCTGTGGAAATAGTGAACATAATTTAGTATGTTAGTTAGACCACGAAACTAAACAACTTTTCCCAAGAAACAGGTCGAAATAAGAAAATAAATTTTACCTGTTTATTTTACTATTGTATATTCTGTGCTCCCATACACAACGCGCCCTCTATAAATATATTTTTTTTCGTTTTCGACCTAAAATTCTTGGGAAAAGTTGTTCAGTTTTATGGTCTGAGTAACATGCTAAAATTATGTTCACTATTTCAGTAGGATCTTATATATTTCCTCCCTAAATAGGTAAACTACATTTTTTTAAATGAAAAATTCTGTCCTTCTGTTCTGAAGTTGGTTGGATGTTATTGATGACTCTTTAATTTTATATATTTATATAGAAAATAAAACTAAATAAGCCAGTTTCCTACAAATACGACAGTACAGTAGTAGTAAAATATTGAAAAAACTAATTTAGTTTCTTCAGTCGTAAACGTCTCGCACGGAAACATAAATAACTTCACTCCGCGGACAAAAACGCCAGGATATACAATATTTACTACAACAATTCGAGGTTTACTTTAGGCCTTGCGACTAACATGGACGCTTAATAAAGTAGGACAAGCAATACTAAAACTGAACTCAACCGCGTTTACAAAAATCTTTTTAGGATCTTCTCTGCTCTTGTAAGTGACCAAAAAAGTATTTATGGAGCGGCGTAAGAAAGGTCGATTTGTTTTGCAAATTTCTAAAAGTCATGGAACAATATTTTTTGCATTAACCCCCAGAATGAGCCCTCAAAAGTGTTTTTACTAATTTCTTAAAGCTTTGTTTGAGTAATAGTAGTAGTGTTCTGATATTCCAACAAAACACAAGAAACACATTGTAAAAAGCCGACTCTTAAAGACGGCCGTGCTGCAGTGGTTTCTTGCCGTTTCTTTTACGCTGCCATAGCACGATCCGAAATGGCGTAGACTCGCTCTATTTGCATTGTATTCTGCATGACATTCAATAAGTATTCTGTAAAGAATCTACATCTGGAATCTGAATCTGGTGTAAAACCTTCTATGGGGTTATTTAGGGGGCTAAGTACAACAACTTTCGTTCAACGGCTTTTCGAAAATTGCAAAAAAATCGACCTTGCGTACAAATTGAACTGATAAAATAAAATGTTTTCGGGCATTTACAAGTCTTAAATCAAAAGTTGTTGCATCTACAAAGCATTTTAGAATTGGTTCAGTTTGTCTTCGTTTAACCACATTGCTTGAATAGGAGTCATTCGATAACAGATGGCGCTGTATATATTGTGAAACGCGATAATGTTGCGTTTACTTGGATCGTATAAGAGGTTTCCGAAAATAAATTCATTATCCACTTTGAAATGTTGATTAAGGTAATTTTTGGAAACTGTCACAAATGCCAGTGACAGTTTAATACAACATCAGGTATTTATTATATATGGTAACGATCGGTGCGTGTCGGCCGGTCGTCGGTGGAAAGGAAACACTTTGACCATGAGCGGATCTCTAGTTTCGGGGGTTTTTAGTGTAGCGCTGGTTCAGCTTATACTGGTTTTGTTTCTAGGTGCTTGCTGCAGTGCGTACAATATAAGAACCGGACTAAAGAAAATGTTGACAGCATCTGATGGCTGACATACTGCTAAAGTAAGGCCATTGTAATCATAGATAGATAGTATGGAACTATACTCCCCAGTAAAAACAATAAAAAGAAACAATAGAAACCTTCATAAACTTCAACTACCACAAACAACTCTTCACTTGTATAGATCGGGACCACATTCGATGGCTATACAAATATATAACAGCATACCAAACTATGTAAAAAACCAGGAAAAGCTGTCTCTATATACAGAACACTTAAAACAATTTTTACTGAGAAATGGTTTTTATAAGTTAGAAGATCTATTTACCGACTATCATAATAATAAAACAAGCTACCAACTCATTAAAAATTGAAACATTTATGTTTACTTATATATAGTACAGTATGTATACGTCTTGTTCCAATTTGTAAGATGTAATTGTAATGAATAAGTAGATTTTGCGTTGCCCCCACGGGGTGCCACATGTAATAGCACCTAAGATATATGTAACACCTTATTGAACCATGTGGCAAGCAAATAAATAAATATGAAATATGAAAGCGTTAGCGCGCTTTTGCTAGGTCTGTGATTGTAATAGGTCTTTTCTGACAGCTGCCAAACGTATAAAAAATTACGACCTGCAGAAAAAATTAACCCTGTGTGTTTGTGTTAATAGTCCAGTAAAATACGGTTTTGCAAAACATTAAATGCTAATAGCTACTTTTTTGTGTATATCGTATTTAAATATGATGTTAAGACGCAATATTTACGAATCCACCTAAAATTTAAAGCGGAATATTTTTTTCGAATAACAGCTAAGGCAAAAATAGTAATAGACAATTATATACTTTATATCATAGATAAACGTATACTTTACATATAGGCATCAAAATCCACCATAAATATATTTGAAAATATCAATTTATTTCAAAATATAAAATCTCCACTTATTTTCACATATAAGGGCCAATAAAGTCGAGGTAAAATAATAGCAATAAACTGAGCTAAACTCAACCTTTTTAAATGTAAGTGATTCTTATATATATTCACAAAAATGCCATACTAAATTAAAAAAAAGTTTTTTGTAATCGCTGGTTTACAATGATTTTGTAAACATTTATGTTGGATTTGCCAAAAATGTGATTATATAGCACTATTTAAATTATTAGAAAGAAAAACGGATCTATTACTATTTTTGGTTGCGAAGATAAGCTGTATTTAAATTTCGTGCTATAAAAGTTAAACAATACAAAAAAGCTAATATTTTTAGGTGGATTCATGTATAATATGAAATTCTGAATATATAGCAAGCCGCAAATAAAAAAAATAATCTATTAACATTTTTTTCCGAAATTCCATATTTTTTTAATGTTTGGACGGCAAAATAAATAAATAAATGAAGTAAATTTAGGTGGATTCCATAAAAAAGCTTTACACAGAAATATAATCTATCGATCTGAAAAAAAATCACGGCTATTATCAATTATTTCCGTTTCGCCATACATTCTCTCGTAATTTTACTGGAGTATAAGGAAATGTCAAAACGGACTTCTTACGTTGCTTGCTTTAGTTGCACAAAATTCCTTTAATTTTTTTTCTTTTAATTTTTTTTTTACTGATTCGAATGACAGTAGTACAGAGCTAGCTATACGTGCGAGCAGGACGGAGCATGTCTTCGCATGGCTTCATATTATTCAAGACTTTAAGCTGAATTATTCCGCTGTTTATTAAAAAAATATATATGAGGTCGTTAGTAATACAAATTTAAAAATTTGCTTTATACACACACACAAAATTAGCTATCATTTGTATAGAAATGCAAATCTAAAGTGAACTATCAAAAAACAATGAAACCAAAACTATCTCTGGAACTTCAAAGTTGAACAAGATTTGATATTTAATTCAACTTGTAGGTAATCAATTCACAAGTTGCTCTAAATGTTACTATGTTTGGTGAGGCAGTAAATTATAGGCTGAACCTTGAAACTTAGTAAGCCAAGTAACCGTATAATTATCGCCTAAATATTTGAATGTTATGATTATACCCTACTTGAATTTCTAGTCAATCCGTCTGTACACCACAGTATTTTTAGAGTTCCGTACCCAAACGTGAAAAGCGGGACCCTATTAATATGTCTCCGATGTCTGTCTGTCTGTCAACGGGCTATAATCTCATGAATTGTAATAGGTAGACAGTTGAAATTTACCCATATTATGTATTTATTTGCCGCTATAACAACAAATACGAAAATAACAACATGTAAATTAAGAGGGGCTTTTCTAAAAACGTAATTTTTTAGGCAATTTTTGCTCGATTTTTGTTTTAGCTCTATTGTGAAAACGGGAATATTTTACAAGCGTGACAATAGGTATGTTTATTGTGCATAAGTTATTAAGTATTTTCTAAAGATAACAACTTTAGCTACTTTCCTGTATACGGACGTGTCGTGAGTCGTTTTAGGATCGGTTCTGACTCAGCGTATCTTGCGCCTCGTAATAGCGTGAAATACGCGGCACAACTTATGTTCTATGTGGCCGTAGCTGGAGTTTTGCATACTTACTCGCGTGCGATGAATGACTCGTAAAGCAGCGCTCTAGCGTATCTCGTGTGTGAACGGTGCGCCGAAATTGTATGAAACGCATTTTCAGCCCCTAACGCGTCGCAAGTTGCGCCGCGCAAGGTCCGAACCTTAATTATTCCTATTGCGTCACAAAAACTATGACCAAATTGCGAAAAAAATTAATTTAAGAATGATTATGTATTTTAGGACGTCGTATCAGCTTACCGGTGTCTGGAGATTTGCGAGATGGATAACATTTTTAACGAAGCACTTAATTACTTATAAAGAAAGTAATTAATGAAGATTAATATACCTGTAACAAAATAAGAATACATTAAATATTAAACAGAAATTCATGAAATATGTAATTGCTTTTCAATGACAGTCGAGATTTGAATTTGAAAGATTATTAAATAAAATATTTTTGTCCAAAAAGAAAATTAGAGATTTAAACTATGTACCAAAGCAGAGTTATTACTTATGATCAAGTAATCTTCTTCAACAATAATAATAATATTGTAGTTTGTATAAACAATTTGATATTGACACGACAAAATGACCTGTAACAATGTCATTAATAATAAATTTCATTTCATTTCAATTAACTCTTAGATTGTTGTTAGGTATTGAGTAACGTCTTTGAATAAATCAACTATTAAAAAAACAAAATATACCGAAAAAAAATTCTTAGTCTATTCTAAAGCGTTTCTTCGCGTTTCACAAAGTATCTGTCACAATTATTTTTAGATGTTTCGAGATCAATCAAATCATATTGTAAGTGGATTCGCATCAAGACTATAAGTATCCTTTGATTCGCATTTTCGAAGTAGTTCAATTTATTAAAGCGCTAAGTCAAAATTACCTCCTTTTCTGACAAAGGGCAGAATGCGCGTGCTACAGAGCAGATTCGCGTTGTTTTACGTTTTTCGCTCATAATTGCACTTTTCTCAGCGTACACTCAACACATTGAAAAATGATATGTAAAAAATATATACAGTGGAACATAGAACCTCCTCCTTTTTTGAAGTCAGTTAAAAACTAAAAGGCTTTCTAACACAGCCAATTTTGTGTCGATATATTTAATGGTTTTTAAGCGACTTGGTTTGTACTCGTAGTACGAAAAAACAAAGATTTCGGACCTCCTTGCTTCGCTCGGAATAGATACCTTGCTAATTTATTTTACTATGGGATGACATCTGCCAACATGTCCCAATTTTTTATGTCAAATTATCAATGATCACTAGGAAATATTCAAAATAACCTGTCAAATCCATAGAACGACGCCTTCGCTACCTTGTGACAAATTATTTCTTTAATCCTCCTTCTAAGTACCCTTATTTTTCTGTGCGAAAAAAGCACATTTTTCAAAAAAATATTCCATCGAGAAAATTAGTATTTGTGTTTTTGCGTATGTAGAAAACTAACTATTGAACTGAAGATTTACATATGAGACAATCACGATTGAGGTTTAATTGTACAAGTATTTTATGTATGGTATCTAAAATGAGCCGTAAAGAGCAGTCTCGGTGGTCAAAGAAGCCGCCTACATCATAGCAAGTCGGAAATGTATGCCAGCGACACAGTTCGGCGGGTTCGTTACCGGCAGTTACGTCAGAGTATTAAGTTAAAAGCCGCCAGCCGCCGCGGGTAGTTCGCGCTAGATAATAAATAAATGATATAAATATCTTTTTATCTTTAGGTATCTTATGGTAGGACAATTCACACAAGGTCATCTGAACCCAAACTCTACCAGAGACTGTATACGTAAATAGATAAACAAAAACCCAGAAACAAACAACTATGCTTAGCAGACACTGCACTTTCTATTCGTTTAATTATATTATGAATTCCTCTTCCCAAAAGTTGTCTGGAAGACACTTTGTATTCGTTTTATGTGAGCAGTATTTATTAGCGCACCATGGCGTTTATTTATTAGCGCACCAATGTGTGGCCTGGACGGGAATCGAACCAGCGACCTACAACGCAGAAGGCAGAGGTACTAATAACGACAATAACAGTTCTGTCAATAAGATAACAAGTACCCGCCGACGGTTTTAATACGTAAAGCACTTAACAGGCTGTTGCATAAAGCTTACCTACGTAAAGTTAAAGATCCTTTTAATCTATCGCTTATTGTTATTGTCTTTGTCAACAAAATAAAACGTAAGCAATACATTTAACGGAGCTTTAACTTTAAAGACGCTTTCTGCAACTAACGGTGAGTGACCTAAAATAAAAACTAATTAATTTGGTTTATTTTACAATTTCGTAAAAATGTAATATTTAATCTAGCATTAAAGAAAATCACCCCGTTAAGCCGTTGATTCCCTCTACTAGTTAGTGGTAGCAAGAGCCTCCCTCCGTTGTCTAGTGGTTGGAGAATTTGGCTGTCGATCCGGAGGTTCTGAGTTCGATTCCCGGTGGGGACATTGTCAAACAACAATTACTTTGTAAGACTTCCCAGATTGGTCCAACCAAACCAATTGGTCATAATGAATCTCCCGATTATCCGAAAAGTAACATGATTTCGTGCTTCGGAAGGCAAGTTACGCCGTTAAACCCAACTACTATCTACGTAAGTAGTGTTTAATGAGCCATGTCAGAGGCCTTTGGCGGCTCAACATTAACGACACCACGGTTTGTGAGGCCGGTCATCGATTGACCCGCATGATGCATATGATGTCGATGAGCTGTACAAACGATGTCAGAGGTTAGAAGAGGTCAGAGCCCTGTAGGAAGTAAAAAAACTGCCACAGGGCTTAAGTCAGCCATCACACTAAAACTGATTAACTCTAGAATATCTTGATAAAATGTTTCCGTACAAAAGTTTGCTTATAACATAGTCCATATTTCCCGCAAAACTTACAGTGACTAGGAAACTAGGGAAGCACTACAAATCACCAGGCCTTTCTCCACTACCTTCGATTATAACGGTTCGGTCTGTGTCTCGGTAAGGAAATTAGACGTATGTCGTTCGCTTAGCTTTCTTTTGCGAGAAAACTTGGTACGGACAAGATGAAAATTTTTATGCGTTTCATAAAAAAACTGATAAGTGACAATTTTGGTGGTTTGATATTACACGAACAAGTAAGTCCAAAAAGCGCAAGCTATAGGATTGTTATAACTAGATTCTTCGACACGGCTAGTTACGCCTTCACGAATAACTTTTATGAATGATTACCTCCAATGCATACATATCTTGCAAAGAGTCATAGAAAAAACTAGTTTAGTTTCTGAATTCTCTTGTAGTATAGTTTCTCAATTTCTGAATTTACCATAGCTAATTAGCCCTGTCCGATATTCGAAGCCGGATCTGATAAGTGGAGAAGCGAAAGTCTGTATTCGTTCTTCGGATGTTATTGCTACTACATCGTGTGGGGAATTCGAAAGTGTTCGTAGGAATTTTGATGACGAACACTTTCCATACAAAAAAATATAACGATATTAACTATGACTTTGTAAGTAAAATCATTTGATATAAGAACTAGTGTTTGACGCGTCTCCAACGCGGAAATTCGCCCATACGCATCCTTCCTAGTACCTACAAAAATTGCAGATTCGCCCTTACTAAATTGGTAGAGTGCAGTGCAGTTGCTTATACTGCACCAAAAATCAGCCTGGTTTGATACCCACCGGGGTAGATTATTCGAATGATGTGTTTTGGTATTTGTTTTTGGATGTTAATGTTATGGTAAGTTTGTAAGGGATGATAGGTATGACCACGAAACTCCGTATTATGTAAGCACTACAGTTTATTGTTAGTTAGTCACACAACACAATTGCCATCTATACAAGCACTAAATCTAGTACTTGTCAGTATTATAATTATTACTATAAAAAACGGGTTCTAGCTAGCTGCAAAGCAGTCGTAAACCATAGACATCCGAGACACCTTTTTTTTGACGGAGCTCCTATTCCAGAATTGGTCTTTAAATGGAAGGTTATGATGACTTACTCGTAGCTATATTTGGTTGATAAAATTTAATATTTTGATAAAATATCATATTTTCGGGTTTCATATGTGGGTTGCTTGGTAAACTGACCGTTTAGATTTATGTTGCTCCAGTAAGAAACTGTGGCTTCGTTCATATATAGGTTTTCGGTAATATAATATTGTTTGTGGATATATTGTTGTTGTACTAAACCGAAATATGTTTTTAAATGTTTAGCCAATTGCTTATTTATTTTTTAATGGAATCGTTTGTTAAGGCTTTAGAAAACTAATCTCTTTCGATCCATAGACTCAACCAATGAAAAAAATTCATTGCAATAATATCGGATAGCGTAGATGTGTATGTATGTTCGAATATTTTCTTTGATTTACGTCAAAAATTAGGTCTATTTTCTTTCACTAGAAAACCAGACGAAGAGACGTAAGTATTCAACACAAACATCGAACATTACACAAAAATCGAATCCAATAAGAAGTAAAAACCGCTTCGCAAACAGACGTGAGACAATATCAAGATTCATATGAAATATTCAGCAAGTGAGCGGAGACAATAGACAAACAGACAAATTTATTACACCGAGATGTCGACTCTGTATCAAATATTCGTAAAGCACTTCGCTGTTTCACATGTTATAAATCTACGGAAATGTCTTCGTGTGTTTACATGACGACTGATTTTGTCAGGTAGATATACCAACATTGGGTATTTGAAGAAGGAAAATTTCGTAAATAAGCTTATTTTCTGATTCACGAGCAAAAAGTTTGTACGGAAAAACCACAAAAATGTCGCGTCTCGAAAAAAATTTTCCAAAGACTTAAAATAAATGGTATTAAATATTTATCAATCAATGCGTTGTTTCTTTGTTCTATTAAAAGGCTGGACCGATATTGATGAATCATACGGCATCAAATTTGTATTAATAGCGCAAATGACACTGGGTACATATTAAAATTATGAATTATGATTATGGTAAGCGTTGGAATGAGTGAAAAAAAAATTATACAGTCTTTGTCTACGATCTACCAGCGCTACAAAAGGAAGGTCCATTAGTTCTATTTACAACACGTCTTAGCTACTAATAAAGAACAATGTCAACTTGGAGTAAACCGACGTGAGTGTCTCTTTGTGTAGCTATTTTAGGATTATTGGCAAAAGACATTGATGGATTTATTTAAGATAATTACCAGGTTGTTCTTAATCAAAACAATTTTAGATCACAATATTTTCTTGTTTCATACTTATTAGAGCAAAATTTGCCAGTAATGGGGTTTTAGTTTTTGAACTCATTTTTATTTAAATTATTTTAGTGTTAAATCTACATCTACACTTCTACACTAATATTATAAAGAGGAAAGATTTGTACCTATTTTTGTATGTTTGTATGTTTGTAATGAATAGGCTCC
This sequence comes from Athrips mouffetella, assembly GCA_947532105.1. Classification (NCBI taxonomy): domain Eukaryota; kingdom Metazoa; phylum Arthropoda; class Insecta; order Lepidoptera; family Gelechiidae; genus Athrips; species Athrips mouffetella. The sequence continues at coordinate 3,108,503 of OX383968.1, read as the reverse complement.
GAAACTACTGGACCGATTTGAAAAAATCTTTCACCATTAGAAACCTGCATTATCCGGGATGAACATGAGCTATAAAATATTTTAAAAAAAGTTAGGGTTCCGTATGAAAACTTCGATAATGTAACCCAAGGTGTGAAAAAAATACTAAATAGCACCCTTATATCGAGTACGCTGCCGAAACTATTAACAATAGAGCAAAGTAATGTACTACAGAATTATAGAAGCTATCAATATCTACAAAAAAGTCCGCGATACCATATGTCTAACTATTACAGTTATGTCACAATAACTACTTTTTCATGTTAAAATATGTAATAGTAACGCCGGTACAAACTATATAGGCCACATTATTCGTACCTATTAATCCTTATCCAAATAAATGATTTCGTATTCAAGGCTATATCAGTACCTGTAAATAACTTTTTGAATTATTCAAATCGGACATACCATTCAAAAGTTATCATGAGTGTAATCGTTATCAAAATTGAAATTAACGAAACAGCGCCCTAAGTGACTGTAATGGTTTTATCTACAACAGAGAATAGACACGAAAAATTTGACTGGTCAAGTGCGTGTCGTTCCGTGTGGTAGCGGCAAAGAATAGTGCCAACCCATCTCAACCTGTAGGTGTCGTAAGAGGCGACTAAGGGTTTACAAACCGGAAGATGGGCAGCGACATCTTTCCGTGTATCGCACCATCTTACATACTGCGGTCACCAACAACCGCGGTCCATGGTGCCAGCCTTAATGCTAACAAGCGTGGTGACTAAGATACTTCCCCTCCACATTCTTCTAGCAAGGGCTCGAATTCTGGAGGGAGCTCCCTGTCCTGTAGTGGACGTATTATGGGATGTTATGATGGTTTTGATGAAGTGCGTGTCGGCTCGAGCGAATTTAATGCACTTCTGCGTGACTAAGATGGTATGACTGCCCATAACTAGGACAGTATTTTTACCTTAGTGGTACGGAACCCTCGGTGGGAGTCCAACTTGCGCTTGGCTGGTTTCTTTAGTAACCCCCGATGCAACAAGAACCTATATCTACCCGTGCGAAGCCGGGGCGAACCGCTAGTACGTAATAAAGCTAACAGTATAAATTTAAATGTGCTCGTTAAGCACTTTCATTTGACACCTAACACGGTATCACTCTTCTTCTTTGATTTAAGAGCTTGGCTCTTGTCGATGGAGTAACTTCCAGTCCTCACGTTGTATCGCGAGCTGCTTTACCTCCTGAAACGACACGACATTGACCTTTTCTTTAATCTGGTCAAAGTGGCTTCGCCTAGGTCTTCGTCGTCCTCTCTTTCCTTCAATCTTTCCTTATATTATGTTTCTCAGGAAATTGGCGTGCGGTATCAGGTGACCTATCATTATCACTAATAATTATTATTTTTTGGTTCAGTAGTAGGTACGATAAGTAGTTTAGAAGTACATACATACATACCAATCAAAATCATAACCCTCCTGTCTTCCGTTGTCGAATAAAAGGTACAGCACTCAAAAAGGTCGGACAAACAGACGACGTAATTGGCACCCTTTGGGTACGGAACCCCAAAAACAACCACGAAAGATTCAAAATCAGACCATGTGACTTAGAATACAACTGGCAATTCCGTTGTAATATGTGTAACATAAATATGTATAGAATTACATGTTTAATTAAATTCTGTGGCAATCGCCCTTGAGAAATGAATGGGAAATGGAAGGAATTCACAAAATGTCTTTACTCTAAAGTGAAATGAGGGTAGGAGGAAGAATTCGAAAATTGGACGGGAAATAAATTATACTTTGGACTGTGTGAATTACAATTTGAGCGGACGTGGATTTGCAATGACTTCCTTCTCAGTTTCCTTGTCTAGGCTTTTGTATAAAACAATCTGTACAATTTTACTCACGAAATATAAGTCGTAAAAAAGCAATGGTCGAAATATGAGTAAACTTTTCCCTTTCAATAGTGAAAAGAATGGAATTTGAATTAGTCCGGTCCCTTATAGTCTTATATCGCCAAACTCACCAAATTGCTCTCAATTTTTGATAGGAGCCAATTCTTGAATTATCTATGGAAATTTTTTGAAATTCAAGAGGTGGCTCCTATCAAACATTGAGGAGAGCTATGTACCTAACTAGTACCTGGGAAAAATTTGGTGAATTTGTAAGGCGTGTCTGCGTGAAACAGCTAACTGACCGCACTAAATGGGAAAAGTAAGTTTTTGAAGCCGTTCGTCCGACAGAGTGTCGTTCAGATTTATATAGGGTGCGTCCTAATAAACTTAGAGCATGTTACTCGGACCACAAAACTGAACAACTTTCCCTAAGGAACATAGATCAAAGTACGAAAAGTTTGGACATCCCATACAACATCTTTTGAAGGTGGTAGGGCTTTTGTCCCGTGTGGTGCCGGCAAAGCATAGTACCAACCCATACATACCCGTGGGTGTCGTAAGAGGCGACTAAGGGTTAACTGGAGGATGGGCAGCAGCATCTTCCTTTGTATCTTACATCTTACTTACTGCGGTCACCTACAACGGCGGTCCATGATGTCAGCCGTAACGTTAACAAGTGAGGTGACTATGGTACTTCCCCTCCACATTTTTTCCAGCAAAAGCTAGAATTCTGGAGGGAGCTCCCTGTCCTGTAGTGGACGTATCATGAGATGTTATGATGAGGGCTTTTGTGCAAAGTCCGTGTGGAGAAGTACCACCCATTTGCTTTGCATTTCAGGGTGGGCAACGCGCTTTGCTGTTTTGTTGGTTTAATTATGCTACTAATAAAACAGTGGGCGCTATAGGCGGTGGTGACCACTTACCATCAGGTAGCCCATAAGCTTGCTTGCTCACATAAAAAAAACGTTCTATTTCACTGTAGTCTAGGCAACGAAGCGGATCGTTGTATGAAGACCCCCGCATCAAATCCTCAGTCGATGAAACTTTGCTGGGGTATTACACTACATGAGACAAACCTTCTATAAGAAAAAAAACTGTACTTTTAATTTTTCCATACAAAAATTACTAAAAATGTATGAAATTTTTTTTTGTTAATTTTTTTTTGGATATTTTGAATTGACATTTAATTCATGATTCTTTATCATCCTGTCAAATGAAATCTGCCTGAGAAATTTATGTTGGGGTTAACTACTTCGTTGTCTACACTACTGGTGCAGTTTCTATGGGATGTACAATTTAATATCCTGCAAGTGCAACATAAAAAAAAGTTTACTGTGACAAAAGAAACCACGATAACACACATAAGCACAACAAGAGCCCGGAACAAAATATTTGCCCAGATATCTGGCCAGATCGGGAATCAAACCTGGAACCTTCGGTATCACACCACTGCACAAAACAGGCTGTCGAAATCGAAAAGAAAACTTTTTCCTCCATCGCCGATAATTTTATAACTCATCATATCGTGTGTTGCAAGGTCGATGACCGACCTCAGAAACTCTGATGTCAGATTGTTGAGCCGCCGAAGGACATGGCACATTAACAACTACAGCCGTAATTAGTAGTCGGGACCAACAGCTTAACGTGCCTTCCGAAACACGGATTTAACTAATTTTTCGGACAATCAGGTGATTCATTCTGCAATGTCCTAACCAAACTGTGTAGGTCGCACAAGGTGGTTTTTGTTTGAAAGAGTCCCCACCGGGAATCGAACCCAGAACCTCCGGATCGAGAGCTGGGCGCTCTAACCACTAGACTACAGAGGCTGTTAATAACTAAAACTAATAAATTCCCTATCATCATTGCTTTCTAGTTGGGCTCCCGTGACCCATTTCCAAAGGTCAATAACCCAAATAAAAACCCTTACAAAACATCTAAAGGAAGGAAGGACACCCATCACCCATCCGACGACGTCTTTACTGCTATCACGACGTGTTTTCATTTCCGTTTTATATTTATTTCGATTTTCTTCGTAAATGTTGGCTGAGGCAATACGGAGTCAGGGCCGTCTTAGATCATGCTGGGGCCCTGGGCGGACTCTACTTTGGGGGCCCTTTAGAAAGCTGAAGAATGGAAAGAATGTGTAACAAAGGGGCATAACCGCCTTGAAGACTGTGAATCTGCCCATGACACTGAACAAGTTTTCCCGTTTAATATAAGTCGAAATACGTGGAATATTTTTAAAATTACATGCCACACCACCTGGGTTCTCAGGGTGGGTGACGCGCTTTGCTGCCACTAATATGATAGCGTTATGGGCGGTGGTGATTACTTACCATCAGGTGGCCCACCTGCTCGTTTGGTATCTTGTTTCATAAAAAAAACCTTCCTATAGAAATTGCATCAGCTTATAAGTGCATTTAACACTTTACCACTTATTCAAAGATTACAGTTTATCACTTATCACAAGATTACATCAGGACATAGATAAGATTACTTTATTTCTTATGAAAACATAACAATTACATTTTTTTTTTTACTTTTTTTTTTGTAGGCACACAAAATAAGTTACAGGCATTGAAAGTAACAAACACAGATAATTCTTAAAAGAGACCATATCTCTAAACATGTATGCACAGACAACATAGAAACATTACATTACAAATTTAGAAAAGGGCTATCCCACATAAAGTCGTCATAAAATTCAATAAATGTCAATAATTACTCATACTCGTATTACAAAGTACATGTCAAAAAGTAAGTATTTGAATTTTGGTCTGCAGCGGAAATTATGAGGCCCCTTGAATCAGGGGGCCTTGTGCACTTTCCCACTGTAAAGATGGGCCTGCCTGCTGGTAACGAATTCGGATCGGTTTGACCGAGTTTTTCTTTCGGCAATTTTTATTGACACTGTCAGGGGTCTGTAGGTTAAAAACCTTACAGTTAGGTTGGTCGTTGACCTTATTTCTTCTTCTCTGTCGTATAAAAGCCAAAAGTGGCGTCGTGTCGACTATACAGGGTGTAACAGAAAGGGTATATCAACCCTGAAGGATGTGATTCTGCCCATGAAACTGAACAACTTTTTCTAAGGGACCCTATATTAGGAGACTTAATAGCTATATTAGGAGACTGCGCTCTTCCCTATCCAGATGTAAAGCAAAATTTATTATGTATTAAACTAAACTAATTTTCTTGCATCTTAACTAAAGTACTTAACATTAAGAAAGAATGTATGTATTTGTGTATGTGTGTGTGGGTGTGTGTATATATGTGTGTGTGGGTGTGTGTATATATATATATATGTATGGGTTTGTGTGAAATAGAGATAATTATTACGTTACACGTTGCATGACTAGGTAATTCCGTATCCTCATAGTTTAGACTTTGCAGCCAAAGTCCTATTTGCTTTTTACACTCGTAATATGTTTTGTCGTAAATATATATTTCTTTATTGAGTTTCCTTGCAGAGATTGCCCGCCTTTGTGTATGTCCTTTATATAGTCTTTTCTGTAAAATTTTGAGCATTAAAGACCATATACTATATATATAAAGAATATATATTGATCAACTGACGATTCTTGTTATTTTACGGTAACGCATACATTTTAAAATGTACGTGTGGGTGTCGTAAGAGACGACTAAGGGATTATAAACCGAAGGATGGGCAGCAGCATCTTTCTGTGTATCGTACCATCTTACTACTGCGGTCGTCAGCCGCGTTGCGACCGTGCCTTACAAGCGTGGTGACTATAGTAATACCCTCATAAATACCACGCGCTTTTGCTTGATTTTTGGAGTGAGCTCCCTTTCCTGCAGTGGAAGTTTCATGGGATGATATGATGATGATACATTTTAAAGCATAGACTCAATTGTACGTACAATCATGTACAATCAAGATCACGTCAAGATAAGACACTCGTAGGGCGACTTAAGGTTCAACCTTCCCAAAAATTAGCAGCTGTACACTTTTCCATGCAAAAATAGACTTCATTTACAAGTTTATAACGTTCACATAAGCGTGTCTTGCAACGTGGCTATTACGACCAACGGTGCCCCCGAAATTCACAAAAATGAGAGAATAGTATTTAAAATAAAGAAAAATTAAAAATTAAACGACCACATCATTCAATATTGTTTTGTCTAAAATATTGAACATTTTTTATTTCCACGTCCACTGCTGGACAAAGGCCAAAAAAATATATAAAAATATAAAAAAAGAAAAATATGTAGCAGTAACATGGTTACAAATGGGAAAAAAATTGACAAAATAACGATAATTTTATAATTTTTTTCCTTTAGTTACATCTATATTAAAATTCTATCTCGGCCACATAACTTCTCAGATCTTTTTTATTACTATGTTTTTGTATTTAATGTAAAAAGTGGTTATGAAGTTATTCAATCTCAAGGTCATTTAGGAAGTATTAGATTTAGCCTTAAGCTCCTAAGACTAATGATAAGAACGACGCAAAGTCAAATGTTTCAAGCTTGACGTGCTGTTGACTGTACAAACCGACATTAAAGTAGTAACTTTTTGCTGCAGCTTTGCACGTTCAAACAGACACAGGTTTCACCGGTTTCTACTCACTCAAAACCAAAAGACCATAAACTAGAAACTTGCAACCGAAATTAGTTTTTAAAACCTACGCGTTTAAGGACAAATTTCTTTGCTTTCCTTCTCACCGGTAAGCGATAGAAGTTCTTCCGATGTTTTGTAGGAATTCCTACTTTATGAAAGGGGTATACGAGTAGTTTTTGATTGGTTCAAGCTGTTGATTACCCTTGGGCTTGGTACAGGCCTCGTGCTAGACCTATTTCGAGTAGCATTAAGCAAAAGAGCGAGCAATTTTGTGCGAATTTCCAGTGTTAGTTGGAGTCAGATTTAAAAGACAATGCGACAGAAAACTCAAGCTTAATTCGGAACTATTGTTACGTTGCGCTTGGAAAATTGCTTTTGAATAAAACTAGGATTTTGGAATTACTTTTTAAAGGATGAAAACCCACGAGGGAGCTATGCTGTAAGCTGGAAAATTCCAACCATAAGGACACCGCACTATTTGACCGCACTAAACCGACGAGCATGTATGAAAGGATTGATGAAAGTACAGGAAGCAAGGGAAGTATGTCAAGATCGTAGCAGGTGGAGGACTGTGGTCTCTGCCTACCCCGACAGGAAAGAGGCGTGATGTTATGTATGTATGTATTATTTGACAGCCTTGCGTGTGGTGCCGGCAAAGAATAGTACCAACCCATCTCTACTTGTGGGTATCGTAAGAGGCGACTAAGGGTTAAATAACCATAGGATGGGCAGCAGCATCCTTCTGTGTATCGTATCATCTAGCGTTCAGCGGTCACCAACAACCGCGGTCCATGGTCCCAGTTGTAACGCTAACAAGCGTGGTGAGTTGAGTTCCCTGTTCTGTAGTGGACGTTTCATGGGATGTCATGATGATGATGACTAGTAGTCAAGCTCGGATCGGGATCCAGATTAAGCCCTTAGACAGTAAATACGAGTATAACTATTCAACACTCAGTGCATTGAAAAACAGTTTGCCGCTAAGACCTTCTGCAATGCGATATTACTGTTCTGGATTGAAATTATCAATTTCACAACCACACTCTAATCCCACAAACTTGCAGCTCAAGCCAGCGATATTCAAACTTTAAAACCGTTGAACATTGCGTTGCGTTGCACCAGGATTTGCTCGCTTATTAAACTTCCGCTCATGCAAAATGGGAAACTTCAGGCTTTGATAGGATTTAGCTGGTATTTTACTTTTTATAACTGGATTTATGCCAGTATATCCCTACTAGCTTCACCGCCTTTGTGGTGCTAAAAATTGTACCACCGCAACCATTATTCACCCGTTTGGTGCCGACAAAGAATAGTACCAACCCAGCTCTACCCGTCGGTGTCGTAAGAGGCGACAAAGGGTTATAAACTGGAGGATGGGCAGCAGCATCTTTCTGCGTATGTACCATCTTATACAAGTTGTTAATTTGATTGCGTGCCATAGCTCAGGGGCGGGATCAGTATCAGTAACTGAACAACTTTCCCAAGGAACATAGGTCGAAATACGAAAATAAATTTTTGACCTCCCATAGAAACTGCATCAGCTGATAGCGCATTTTGTATGGAAGGTCCAATTTGATTCTACGTATTTCGACCCATGTTCCTTGGGAAAAGTTGTTCAGTTACTTATACTGATCCCGCCCCTGAACTATGGCACGCAATCAAATTAACACCCTTTATACTGCGGTCACCAACAACAGCGGTCGCTAGCCGCAACGCTTAGTAAAAGTAACGCGAAAATAAAAGATTCATTTTTGTTGGCGATATTAACGTGGATTACCTTACAGATAATTATGAGAGGCGACACTTAGACGATTTATTACGTTGCTACAACTCAAAAAATATAGTCGACTTTCCCACGCGTGTCTCAAACACCTGCAGTACATCCTTGGACTGCGGAATAGTCGCTCGTAATGACGATGACGTCACTGCTTCATCCATAGATACACCGATTAGTGACCACAACGCTCAACTGTTTGTGATAACGAGTAATCATGGACGCAAGCGCCATCTAGTTAACTTTACGGAGCGGAGGCTATTTACTCAAAATTCTATTTATAACTTTTATATTGACATTATTGACTATGATTGGAATTTTATTAACATATCTGACATTACAATTGAGGACAAATTTAATAAATTATTTTCAGTTTTGACATATTATATTAACACACATTTCCCCATTAGAAAATTACAATTAAAAAAGAAAAATAGTATACCATGGCTTAGTGACGAATTGTCAAATTACATTCGCAAGTTTGATGATTTTTGTATGATGAAGCACCAGTATCCAAATGACGCGACTATTGATAATTGCGTTAAACATTATTCGGACCTAATAAAAATTACCAGTTTGCGCGACCGACGAAGTTATAATGATAATAGGCTATCTTCCGCTAAGAATGCGTCAAAAGAGATGTGGAGAATAGTCAATGAGGAAATATCGACAAGTAGTAAGTCACGGAACATCGATATCATTAGTGAGGGGAAATCGGTTCCGACAAATATTTTACCTGACCATATTAATAGTCACTTTCTTAATATGACTTCAAAGCTGCCACTTAAAACTAATAAGACTGAAGCACTTACATACTTGCGTGAATATTTAAAAGATTTAAATCCGCCTGACTATTCGTTACCAGTCGTCACTAGAGAAAAACTTGATATGGTCTTGAAAAATATGCTGTCAAAGTCAAATACACTGGACATGTATGACATATCTGTCAACGTCATTATGTCTGCATGGCCTGTGCTGGCCGATTTATTAGTGACCCTCATTAATGGCATGTTCCGTGACGGCATATACCCCGACGTCCTCAAAGTGACCAGAGTTTGTCCAGTCTACAAAGGGAAAGGAGATAAGTCCCAGGTAGACAGTTACAGGCCTATATCTATTGTTCCCACGATATCAAAAATTATTGAGTCAATTATCTCTGCTAGTTTAATGGAGCACCTCGAGACAAATGACCTACTGACTGACAGACAGTACGCGTATAGGAAAGGCAAGTCCACCACCACTGCTGCCCATCAAGTAATCGACTCGATACTTACTGGTATAGATGATAGGTACAAGACAGCTGGAATTTTTTGTGACCTTACTAAGGCCTTTGACGTTATTCAAAATGACTTACTTTTAAATAAATTAAAAGCTTATGGTGTAAAAGACAGCGCCCACCAATTACTACAATCGTTCCTAGAGAACCGTAAACAGTCAGTGGAAATAACATCAGACGGGCGAAGGTACAGATCGCAAGCTGGTGACGTCACACTCGGCATTCCGCAAGGCTCCTCACTCGGAAATTCTCTTTTTTTAATCATAATAAATGATTTGCCACAATATATTACGGAGGGCTTAGTAGTGCTGTTTGCCGATGATACCACGATCATTGTATGCGCACGTACATTTGAAGACCTCAATATTAAAATAAATACAACCTTCGAGCGGATACAGACGTGGTTTTCTGCGAATGGACTAATTTTAAATTCTGTAAAATCAAATCTTATACTTTTCTCGGCAAAGGCGATTGATAGACCATTTTGTATTACCAGCCCGGTACCACTATGTCAATCATGCAAGTTCCTTGGTTTTACACTTGATTGTAACATAAACTGGAAAATACATATTCAACATCTGTGTGATAGGCTTAGTGGTGCTGCCTACGCTCTGCGTAAGTTGCGTCCCTTAGTCTCTAATGCTGTACTGAGGCAAACGTATTTCGCGCACTTTCAATCGCTTTTGTCGTATGGTATAATGCTTTGGGGAAACTCTACTGATTCCAAACGTGTTTTTATTTTACAAAAGCGAGCTATCCGGATCGTAGCCGGTTTAAAGCCCCGGAGGACTTGTAGGTCTATGTTCGCGAAGCTCGGTATAATGACAATGACCAGTCTGTATCTGTTCGAGGTTATATCATATGTGCGTCGGAATATTGCAACCTTTGGACGTCGTACGTGCGGAGGGCGGTCGTTGAGAAACGTGGGCAGGATCGCAAGTGTTCCGCGCCGGACCGAACTTGCCGCAAAAAACCCGCGTGTGATTGGTCCGAGTTATTACGAGCGACTTCCAGCCGATCTGAGAGATGTAACAGATGACGTAACATTCTATCGCCAATTGAAGAATCTTTTATTGGATAAAGAATTTTATACTTTAAATGAATTTAATGCTGTAAAATTGATCTGACTACATTATGTAGCAAAGTTTTATTTAATTTTGACATTGTATATTCAGTTATCGTTTTTATAATTTTGACATGTATTATTATAATTTTAAGTTTGACATTTATTTTGTATACAAGTTTGACATTTATCCTACTGACGATCACCCTATCCTCTGACATATTATATTTGAATGTAATAATTAATGTAATCATGAAATTGATAGAGTGAAATAAATAAATCTAAATCTTACAAGCGTGTTGACTATGGTAAATCCCCTCCAATGTACCTCCCGTTTTTGCTGGAGTTCTGGAGGGAGCTCCCTGTCCTAAAGTTGTAGTTTTCTTTAAGGGATGTTGTGATGATCCCTTCCCGTGGGTAGAAGGCGACTAAAGGCACCTAAAAGAAGACGAGCAACAGCGTAATTCTATGCGTCATTATATCGCGTTTCGGCCACGCTAATAAGCTTAATGGATGAAAATTATTTTATATTAACACTGCATGTGTCCGGATAAATCTACAAAGTAGAAAATGACAAAACGCGTTTAAATGCGTATAGAGGTCGCAAATTTCACAACATCAGGCAGGACCATGGTAGCCTAGTTGGTAAAGCGTCTGCGGTACTGACGCAGAAGACGCAGTTCGAATCCTGCCTGTGGTTGTGAAATTTAGCGTTTTTCTACTTTGTAAGCACGAATGTCTGCAGGTACAGTCAACGACAGGTCAAGCTTGACACTCGCAGTGCGACTCTAGCCCGTACGTCTATTGAAATAAGAACGGTACAAAGTCCAATGTGTCAAGCTTGATGTGCTCTTGACTGTACCTAGTAGGCATAAGATTTTTTTAATTCATATTAGTGGGGTAAGATAATAAAACAAGGATAAGGTTTTAAGACTGCATCGCGTGTTTGACGCAGACGCGTAATACTCGTAGGTACTGAACGCATCTTTTATTTATAAGAGGAATACCAAAATTCAGGGCAATCAGACAAATAATTACGTTCATTCATTTAACCGCAATAAAGGACATCCTGTAGCAAGGCTGATGGCCTTCTTTTACAAAGCTGAAAGTATATAGTATCTATTATTGTTCCAAATAGTATCTATTATTGTCCCGTGTGGTGCCGGCAAAGAATAGTACCAACCCATTCATACCCGTGGGTGTCGTAAGAGGCGACTAAGGGTTATAAACTGGAGGATGGGCAGCAGCATCCTCGTTAGTATCTTACATCCTACTTACTGCGATCACCTACAACCGCGGTCCATGGTGCCAGCCGTAACGCTAACAAGCGAGGTGACTATGGTACTTCCCCTCCAAAAAAGCTAGAATTCTGGAGAGAGCTCCCTGTCCTGTAGTGGACGTTTCATGGGATGTTATGATGATTGTTCCAAAAAATAGCTAGCTGCTATTGTCAGTTAATGAAAAAAAAAGCTATGATCTTAAAGTTCTACCTTTATTATTATTAAGCCCGCGTCACACAGAGGCGGTAGCGGAAGCGTTCCGGGGCCGGTATTTTTTGTAAAGTATGAGTTCTTATGCACCCTGTCACATTGAAAAGCGTTCGCGGCGCGGTATTTTGTTTCCGCCAAACCGCCCGGACCGCTTTCGCAATCATACCGCCTCTGTGTGACTTGAGCTTTAGTTCGTCAAGATAAAACACAGACATAAAGTGGCAAAGTTCTAGTTTATAAGTTTTTTTTTAAGTCAAGTTTATAAGTTAAAAAGTCGTTTTTCTTGTTTTTTTTTATGTTAAACGAGCTTACCTGAAGTGATGTTTGACCATAAACAAAATAATTCTTGAGAATGCAGCGTCGATGTAAAATAATTGTAAGGATACATATTCTGTGGAAATTTCAACCCGCTAGCACAGAATATACAGGGTGTTAATTTGATTGCGTGCCATAACTCAGGGGCGGGATCAGTATCAGTAACTAAACAACTTTTTCCAAGGAACATAGGTCTGAATACAAAAATCAATTTTTGACCTTCCATAGAAACTGCATCAGCTGATAGCGCATTTAGTATGGGAGGTCAATTTTGGTTTTTCGTATTTCGACCTATGTTCCTTCGGACTAGTGTTCAGTTAATGACACCGATCTCGCCCCTGAGCTATGGCACGCAATCAAATGAACACCCTGTGTAATAGTAAACAACTTCTAAAGATACAAACCTTTGAAGGACGTGACACTGGCACAAAGTCTGACTAGTGCCATAAGAGAAAAAAAAAAAAAAAACCTTTGAAGGCAGGGCAGACAGGCAGTGTTAGTAAGTAAAGGTTCTCTTGGGCACAATTATAGTACGGAATCCTAATAGTACATTAAAATGCAAGTGCGCTATTTTGGATATTACATCCGAGGCTCAGAAATTGCAACCTGAGCCGCAGGCGAGGGCGTATTGGAGCCGAGTGTGTAATCTCCAACGCGCACGAGCTTTTTACGACGTTTTTCAACATATTTGCGAATAAAAACAAATCAAATTGGTTACCTTTAAAATACTAAACATTGCTAACCTTACGTCCACCGCACGTCCACCGGAACATTTTGTCGGCTGCATATGTTCATGTTTCCCTTTAATTTTACCAAATTTCAAAATTGTATTTCGTGTATGAGTATTTTAGACGGTTCAGGATCAGTTTTTAGGGTTCCGTACCTCAAAAGAAAAAAACGGAACCCTTATAGGATCACTTTGTTGTCCGTCTGTCTGTCTGTCTGTCAAGACCCTTTATCTCACGAACGGGTAGAGGTATCAGGTTGAAATTAATACCATATATTAGGGTCTATGAACCACATAAGATCTGAAAATTTCAATTTTTTACAACGACGCAATCAAAAGATATGGCATTTTATGTCCTCATCTCCATACATTTATTCAAAAATGCAAAACCTACAGGGTACTTCCCGTTGACCTAAAATTATGAAATTTGGCAAGAAGCTAGGTCTCACAGTACAAATAACGGGAAAAGTCTGAAATCATTAAATATTACAACTTTTCTCACATTTAATAGTAACCAATTGTGGTGAGCTCCCGTTTCAAGAACATTCATATAAGAGAGGGGTCAAGTTGGATGGTCGCTGAGGCGATTTTTGTTTTTGTTCTATTTAAAAACGGGAACACTTACAAACTTGAAAATTGGTATGTTTATAGTGCATAAGCTATAAAATAACAACAAATAATAAAATTTGGTCAAGCGCGTGTCGGACTCAAAAAATCTAGCACATTAACTTACTAAAATTTCAACTAATACAATTATGTTTATGTGGTGGTACGGAACCCTCAGTGCGCGAGTCCGACTCGCAATTGGCCGGTTTTTTTATTTGTAGAAGTCGACACTATTAGAAATAATTACAATAATAAACACTACAAATATTTGTAAAATGGCGCGCATTCTTTCTTTTTCAGCGGTCACAGATTATTATACGTCGCGTGAGGAGCCCCCAAAACATTACCATGTTATCTTACACCATCAATATTTTATCAATTATTAGTCAATCTAGTAACCAAGCTATAAAAAAAAAGTAATTGTCACTCGATACCCAAACATCCTATTCCATTAACCTTGAAATAAATTATCAAAAATTGAATATCTTGTTACGTAAATGACAAATTTATTGTTAATTAGTTAGTTACTATAAATATTTTCATAAAATCAACATTCATTTATGATATTTTCTTGAAGTCAGCTTGAAAATTTTAGTAACATAATAAGCATAAAAACTCCTTAATCTTGGTCAATAAAAAAAAACTAAAATAAAACACTAGTTAAGTAATATTATGACAAAAACACGCGTGTTTAATGAGCTGGATTATGGACCTTAATACAGTGCAAATAGAGCTGTTTTATGAGCAAATGTGTTGAAAAAATAATTACAATATAATTCTCATGCATTTTGAAAAAGGTGTAACGACCTCATAAAAGATCAAAGTCAAATGGATTAGGGATCATACAAAGTTCAAACGAGCCGTTAAAGCCAATTTCAATGAGGTAAAAAGTTTCTAAAATTAAGAGCTTTTTACGTGGAAATTATAGTAACAGCCTAAATGATTCCTCGCCCGCGGGGTACAAGGGCATGTGCGGGGGGCGGATGCGCGTAGAAATTGAGAATGCCCGCTCCGCCACCCGCCGCCGTCCGCACCTCTTTCGTTCCCCCTTTGTCGTCTTACCCCCGCGCCCCTGTACCCCGCGGGCGAGGACTCATTTAGGCGGTTTATCTATAGCATTGCAAATTCAATACACGTTAATTTACTTATTATTTATGAGAAAGTCGTGTCAATATACGTTTACATAATGTAATGCTTACACACGTTATCAAAACAGAGCAGATGTTGTTTACATGTTTTTAGGGTTCCGTGCCTTAAAAGAAAAAAAAAACGGAACTCCTATAGGATCACTTTGTTGTTCGTCTGTCTGTCTGTGAAGACCCTTTTCCTCTCCAACGGGTAAAGGTATCAAGTTGAAATTAATATTCAATATTACCTTGAAATTAATATAGGGTGACTTTTAATTAGTTCTTGATAGAAAAAGGTATGAATGTACTCATGATAGTGAACAACTTTCCGAAAATCAAGTTTTGACCTCCTATAGAAACTGCGTCAGCTGATAGCGCATTTTGTAGCGGAGGTCAAATTTGGTTTTTCGTATTTCGACCTATGTTCCTTGGGAAAAGTTGTTCAGTATCATCAGTACAAGCATATCTTTTGCTATCAAGAACTAATTAAAAGTCACCCTATATATTATTGGCCCCTGGAGTTGTAAACATTGTAAGCTTCTATGACGACACTATCAAAAGACACGGCCAGTTATGCCTTCATACATTTATGAAACAAATCAAAACCTATAGTACATCCCTTTGACCTATATTAGATGAAATTTGGCAAGAAGCTAGCTATTATAGAGCAAGCAAAGAAAAAAGTCTATAATAACAAATAACTTTTCTTACAAGTAATCATAACCAATTAAGATGAGCTCCCGTTTCAAGTTTATAAAATCAAAGGGCAAAAACTTGAAAAATATGATATATTGGAAAGGTACAGAACCGTTAGGGCGCGAGTCCGGCTCGCATTTGGCTGTTATTTTTTTGTACGACGTTCAATCCAGAATTATTGTACACCCAACAGCACGTCAGCAGAAATACTTTAAACTTTATGACATACAAAATTTATTTAATTACCTTAAAAACAATTACAAAGAACCTTAGATATATGCTTAGATACCAGATCCCCGCACTAGGCAAGCCTGTTTCGCGCGAAACCAGTTGATCACAATGCAGATTATATTAATGTGAGGCAAAATCACGATCAGAAATTCTAAAATTAATATATATAACTTTAAATAAATGAATTCAAGAACACTATACCTATACAAAAACAAATTTATAATTAAAACTACTACTACTAAACATTTAATTGGTTAATTAAAACATGATGATAGAGTTGCAAATGTGTCCACTAACGCGCGGTTGAACGTACAGTAGAAAGATATTTAATTTGAGATGAGATCTGATATTGACCTATTTCATATAAGTAACAAGTTAACAACTTTCGTGTTTTGTAAGAAGCAATTCAAATACAAAAATATATTTTCCCCACCACACGCGTCAGTTGATGGAATTTTTATTGAAAGTAAATTTGTTTTCGTGACTTATTATCTTTGGAAAATTTGTGTCTTTCACATACTACAGGGTCATTACACCCTTTTTGTTAGAACTTGTAGAGTAATGTAGAGATCGTGTGCAAAGGCCCTTATTCTAGAGGTTGTTAACCTGTGGTAATGTACCTTTTAACACCCATTTTACTTAAACTACGAGTATGAGCCCGTAGGGGTTTGTAATATATTAAATTTCGGTTCACTATCCTAAACGTAATAGTAAGTTTCTAGTTGTAATAAATATACAGGGTGTCAGAGACGGGGTACCGAAAACTGAAAGGACGTGATCAGTCAACAAAACTGAACAACTTTCCCAAAGAAAAATTTTTGGGAAATAAATTTTTTTTTGACCTCTCCACACAAATTGCTCACTCTGGTCGAACAGTTTGCATGGATAGGTCAAGTTTTTTTTAGCTACCACGGTAGCCGCTTTCTGGGCAAGTAAGATTTAGCCCGTGTTCTTGCCGACACGACAGAAGAAGAAGAAGTTTTTTTTTTCATGTGGCAAAAATGATTCTTTGGGAAAGTTGTTCATTTTCGTTGACTGAACACGCCCTTTCAGTTTTTACACGCCCTTTCAGTACACCGTCCCTAACTCCCTGTATACTATTATAAAATTGCTGTGTACGCGATTTGGTAAGCAAAAATCTCATAAAGAAACACGATAAGTTTTTCCTGAATTTCCATATTTTTTCTTTAAAAACTTTTTCTGACATTTTTGCAAAAATAATTAGCCAAAACGGTCTAGCTTTTCTCAAGTGTAAGAAAAGCGATGCGCTTAAGAATTAGTATTATTTCGTCAATAACATACATAACATCACGCCTTGTTCCCGTCGGGGTAGGCAGAGACCACAGTTCTCCACCTGCTACAATAACAATATTTTTTTCACCTCCAAAGCTCGGAAACATTTGTTTTGTCGGTTAAATTCTGCGGCCAAAAGCGAGTTTTGGCCCCTAGCGGGCAAAAGGTTTTTAAAATTCGAACGCGATGTACTTATTACTTTATAGTATGCTGCAGTGCTGGCCGCTTGTAAAACCAGCCACGCACTATCGTTTTAAAGATGAGAAAGAGGGATGCAGCTATAGGAAAGAAACAAATAGTATTATGAATAGTGAATGCCTGGTGGGTAAGGTACTGGCTGATAATGAAAAGTAAATTTAAAATTCGATCGCCTTTTTAGGGTTCCGATACCAAAATGGTAAAAAAAGGAACCCTTATGGTGCCGCTCTGTCTGTCTGTCCGTCTGTCTGTCACACCTCTATATCTCAGCAACCACTTACGCTATCGAGCTGAAATTTGGAATAGTTTTAGAATATAGTTGCCCAACTTAATTGCACATGAAAATTTTTTGAAAAAAGTATGATTATTAATGTAAAGGGGGCCAAAATAGGGGGGGCCAAATTTCAAATTGTCGCTACTAGGTCGAGTGGGGTATCATATGAAAGGGCTTTACTTGTACATTTTAAAATATATTTTTGTATTTTTTTAAGTTTCTTAGTTTTCAAGTTATGATGAAAAATGTCAAAAAAAAATACCATTCCCCCCCCCTTATCTCCGAAGTTTGAGTAAGGGAAAATCTGAATTAATTACAGTTGACAGAGGTTTATGTAAACTTTACAGCAAAAATAAAACGATCTTTCTAAGTTGCACAGTTTTTCAGAAATCTGCAAAAAACCTTTACAAACAAATTTAGTTTTGCGGTCCTGAAAATGGACTTTATTGCTTCCAAAAATACTATAGGTATATCGGAACCCTCGGCGCGCGAGTCCGACTCGCACTTGACCGGTTTTTTTTTTGTTCTCTTGCCCAGATTAATGGACTCGCCCTTTGACTTCAAATCAACGCAATACAAAATAGATTTGCCTGCCCCTACCTATCCTCTGTCTTCAGAAATCCAATGAAAGAGAACCTTCTTCTGCAAATTTATCAAGTAGTTAATAGATAGAGTCATGAACATAAGCACAACAGTCCCAAAAATAATAATAATTTAATTATAGTGATTTCCTTTTTATGTCTAGTATTCTTAATGTATACATGGCCACTCGTCCGTGAAAACTCTTTGACCTTGAGCTGGTCTCTACTTACGCAGGTTTGTAGCGAAGCGCTGGTTCAGGTTATACTGGTTATGTTTCCACTTGCTTGCTGCCGTCAGTACCATTATGTAGGTATAATGCCCTTACGTTAGAACGTATGAGTGATTAATTAAACACTTATTTCTTATATTTGAATTGCTTTTCTTGCATTATGTTAACATTTCCTCGCTTTAATGAGGTGAAAAATTTTGTGTTTCGCTCGGCAGCAAAGTTATTTTGCGTCTCGTGCCTTGAAACCTTCGCCACGCTCAGGATTCTTCTTTTGAACCACTCGCTTCGCTCGTGGTTCAATCCTAGAATCCTTCGCTTGCTCAGGTTTCAATACGAGGCACTCGCGCCAAATAAACCTTTTGCTGCCTTGCATAACAAATAACTATTCATTGCCAATGAGCTTAAATAGGCTTGAACTCGATCTAGCCCTGAGGACAGAGATGAGGTCGACGATGGGACGAGCTTGCCCAGAAGAAGCCTATTCCTCAAGCTGAGTAAGGAATTCTGCAGCACTTCATCACATCATCCCATGACACGTCCACTGCAGGACAAGGAGCTCCCTCCAGAACTCTAACAAACACGGGTGGTATTTAGGAGGGGATATACCATAGTCACCACGCTCGCAAGCGTTGCGGCTGACGACCGCTGTTGTTGGTGACCGCAGTTTGTAAGATGGTACGGTACATCCTTCCGTTTATAATCCCTTAGTAGCCTCTTACGACACCCACGGGTAGAGATGGGTTGGGTTATGCACCACACGGGCGTAAGGCGTAAGGCTGGAGCACTTAATCTATTTCAATCAAATTGAATGTCACGAAAAATCACAATAGCGACCAGGAAAGGAAACTCTCAAAAAGAAAATAGCTACGAACGATTCTTAAAGAAAAGCAGATAGTCTATCTTTAATGGAAAATAATGGTAATAATTTATCTCGGCATCCATTACACAAATAAATTCTTCCCCGAGCCCTTTCCTCAAAGCCTTCCTTGACCCGAAAAAGTTTTGAACTACAACAAAACCATTCTGTTAGAGCAGACAAAAGAAATACAGTCTTAAATTTATTCCGTTTAAACGAACTGGAAATATTATAAATAAATAGAATGGCCAGACCAATGATTCGACGTCGCGATCGAAATCTTTGCCAACTTTTTGATGTTCCTTTATAATAGGCTTAACTGAGACTTCTTTCGGTAGTAGTAAAGCGGTGCGGGTGTTATTGCTACCTAGCTCGCTACCTCGCTAGATTTTTTTTCTGTAAGAGCAGGCAAACGAGCAGACAGCTCACCTGATGGTAAGTGTCACTACCGCCCATAGACACTTGCAACACCTGGGGGGTGGTACTAATGCGTTTCCGGCCATTGATAAGTTTGTTAACACGCTTTATGAATGACCCCATGTCGTAACTACCAGGGAAAACCGCAGGGGGAAGATCGTTCTAGTGGTGGAACTGTGCCGCAGGCACCAGATTAAATAGTTCCTCAGAACAATCCCCGTAGATCTAGTAGATCCCGTATTTTGCGTCTTAAAATAAAGAGATCTACTTTATTTCAGCCTTTTTGGGGATCTATTTTGGGCCATAGTTTACTCAAAATGAAGACTTTTGGACATTATCTATCGGCTAACGCTATGCAATTTGTCTTCCCTGCGCACCAGGTTGGCCGCTGCAGAGAAAACATAGCGAGGTGGGGCTTCACCAGTTGCTAAAGCACTGTGACTGTGGAGCTCCATCTCAGAACATGGCGCACTTGCTCACTTGTCCACTGTGCCCCTCCACCTGCACTGGCGAGGATCTTCGTGAGGCGTCGAATAAAGCCATAGAAGTGGCAAGGTTTTGGGAGGAAAACATTTAAAAGCATCTGGTATTTGAACATTGACACAAAGAAGAAGACCATTCTACTGCAGCAGAAATAGTCAAGCGCTAAACCTGAAGCTGTGGCACGGCAAGTAAGCTGTAACAAAACCAGTTTAAGCTGAACCACTGCTACGCTGCCAATACATGAAATCAGAGACCAGCTCAAAATGTTACAACTGTTATATCCTTGCCAAATAAGTTTTAATAAAACATGTGTTTCATTTCAAACTAAACGTGTAACTATCCAGAATTATTTCGTTAAATATCAGAAATGTATCAGAAATGATGCAAATTGTATGCGTAATTCGAGCAAGTATTACCACGATCAGAAGCTAGTCTTATTAAAATTATCTTCAAAATAAAACAGTCACAGTGGTAGTCAAATCTTGAACGTACTTGGCAAACTTCGACAAGCCTTGGCAAACATTGGGGCGAAGTTCAACGTTAACTTGTCGAAAGATGATGAACAATTTTAAGGTAGGGGATTTAAGGCGATGCTTAACTTTATCCGATACGAAGGTAAAGTACACAAAGAGGAGAGAAATTTAAACAAGCCACTTAAAGACGCGATAGCTCAGTTGGAAGAGCGTCAACACGGTACGCCAGAGGTAGCAGGTGCTGAGAAGCATTTTACACAATACCGAAAGAGAAATTAATAAAATTAGTAGTATAACTTTTGTTGCCAACAATACTTTATTGTGACGTAAACGTTTAATCACATTTTCGGGGCCCTCGTGGAACAGGTTTCTCGAGGGCGGGGCTGTCAAGGAATGGGATGCTTGAGGAATAACCCGTTCAAACCCGGTTTGCGTCAAAATTTTCTTCATTTAGAATGAAAATGTGCCGCAACGCTAACAAGACGCGTAGCGACTATGGTACGCCACTTTTAAAATACAGGGTGGAAAATTGAGTAAAATCTGAACCTGCCCCATGAAACTAAAAACTTTTCCTAAGAATCATACGATAAAAAAATATTGATTTCTAACAGCTGATGCAGTTTCTGTATAAGAAATGACGATTTAGTATTTCAATTTATGTTCCTTGGGAAATGTTGTTCAGTTTCAGCTTCGTGCAAATACACAACCTTATACTTACCTATACTAGAGCTACATATTTTGCGTCCAGAACAGTTTCTACCAGCGATTTACGCGCGTATACTCGCGCGTAAGAAAATGTTCTGGACGCAATATATGTAGCTCTAGTATCTCGGCAACGCGCGAGTGCCTACGCGCGAGTCGGCTCGCGCGTAAAATAAAGGTTCTGGACGGGCTCTAAGGGTTGTTATACAGTTTATGTTACCTGGTGTATACCACTCATTTATGGCATGATATTACGGGATGATACAATGATCGTAGCCACCAATAGCCGACACGGTTTCGCAGGAACATGTTTCACTTTAAAAAAATATAGCCCGCCCTGGGAGTGCAGTATTCGCCTTAACAAGGACCGCGTTAATAGGAACAATTGGGTTTCCCAACAATTAGCGCAGTTAATAATTAATGGGGCCTTTATTTTAAGAGGGTGGTCTTGTGAATAAGAAAAGGTATGAGTTATTGGAAAATTCCTTAGGTGCCTGAACAAAGACCACTGAAATAATTTTGCTGTTGGGAACGAAAGTTTTACTCATGAATATGTGGTTTATTTGGTTAGCTTGGCGTAGGCGTTTTGTTGTGGTTTTGTGAATAACCAGGCTTCCGAAATGGCGTAGTTGGAAATGACTCTGCCTGCCAATCCGAAGGTCCAGGAATCGAATCCTGATGTAATAAAGTATTTCAACGAATGTTACGTCAGCAAAAAAATCATACACAGATTATACCATTTTTTTACCAAGTTTGCAGTCGGACACTAAGTAACAACTAATACTTAATAACAGTTATTTTTAGCCAATTCGAGTTTTTTTATTAGGTTGAATGTTTTTATTTTGAAACTTTTTAGTTCTTTCTACTTAATATTTGAATCCATTTGTCTCTCAGCGGGATCGAATCAGGAACGTGGAGACTCGCGGAACTTACCGAGTAATGATGAAAATGACGGATTTTTGAATTTGGAACTCTTTAGTTCTTCTAAAACTTTTTAGTTCTTTCTGTGTAATATTTGAATCCATCTGTCCCTCTGAGGGATCTAATCAGGAAGAGATCCACAGAAGAACTACCAGAGCAATGATGAAAATGACGTATACAGTATTTGAATTTGAAACATTTTAGTTCTTTCTACATAATATTTGAATGCGTCAGTCTCTCTGCCGGATCGAATCAGAAAATTATGATGATAAATATTTGATTTTGGATATTTACTAGCTATAATTATATTTGGCCAACTACTATTTAATCAAACACATTTTTTACACATAAACTCTAAATTACAGAACTATCTTAAATATAGATCACAATAATGATGTTATGTTAGGCGTGATGTTATGTATGTATAATGATGTTTAAAAACAAGCAAGCATTAACCTTTCATTAATTTAAAAAGTCATTAGCCAACTTTATAACGATAACCGTCAATGACAGAATGGACTCTTTAAAATTGGAATAAAACCTTTGACTAAACTTTCTTATGGTTTCTGTTGCCCTAGTCCTTTCCATTATAATAGGTCTTTACCTATGAAATTGCCGTTTTGTATTGCGAATTTTAGGTAAACTCAATTACCAGTACTTTTGCATTTTTCTTAGGAATTATAAATCCATTTTTTTAAGCATTATTGGGAAGACATTAAGCTAACAGAAGCTTAAATTTAATTTTCGAAAAATATTATCTGTAAAAAAATATAACAAATCTAATGATGAAATCTGACGACATTTAAGACGATTAATTTTCGAACCTTAAATTTTATATATCAAACTAAAAATAAAATTTTATTTTATGCGTTAATTGATAACCTTGAAGTCAACTATCAAATATAAGACAAAAGAAAAAAATTGCATAAAAATTATCGGAATTATGATCTCAATTACCTGTAAGAATATTTCCGCAATTTCAAAGGTACGAGTAAAGACCTATTATTATACCAGCGTGAACACGTTCTCAATGGAGATAAAACTCCTAAAATCTACTAAACTCTGATTCAATATTCTACTAAAACTCATTATAAGGACTTTATTTAAAAGCAATCAAAACTTTGATGAAAAAATCCTTCCTACTAATATTATAAACGCGAAAGTTTATAAGTATGGATGGATGGATGGATGTTTGTTACTCTTTCACGTAATAACTACAGAATGGATTTTAATGAAACTTGGCACACATATACGTAAGGTCCTGGAATAACACATAGTTTTATTTTTACCGCTTTTTACCGCGGGAAAACACTTAATTCCCACGGGAAAATGCATTTAATTTTAATGAAGAAGGTGACTGACTCACTGACTGACATATCAACGCACAGCCCAAACCGCTGGGTCTAGAAATTTCAAATTTGGCATGTAGGTTTCTTATGAGGTCTAAGGGTGCATAAAGGAAGGGCTTTACAAAATTCTACCCCTAAGGGGGTAAAATAGGGGATGAAAGTTTGAATGAAAGTCCGTCAGTTTTGAAGTTAGGATCTTCAAATTTTGTATTTAGGATAAAACCTAAAAATTTATATTTACGTGTCTCAGGGTTTTTGGAAATTCGATAACCTAAAGGGTGAAAAGGGGGATGAAGTGGGAAAATCCTTTATTTTTAAAGTAAAATCCACATAATTTATTATTTAGGCATTAGGGTTGTAACTCTATGCAACGTTGTTGTTATTGAAATTCCACCCCTAAAAAGGGAAAAGGGGTGAAAAAGTCTAAAAACCAATATGGGTATCGTTTGTATGGTTTACTTTGTTGCTGATTACGAAAACTACAACAATTTTGAAATCCAACGTGGTGGACGTGAATTACCATCATCCCCTGGGAATGGAGTTGGGGTGCGATAGGGTGAAATGTCTAAAAATCAATATGGGTGTCGTTTCTATGATTATATGAGGATAGGGATAGCGGTTAAGATGGCGTTAGGGGTAGGGATAGGGAGAGGGAGAGGCATAGGGAGTGGGAGAGGGACAGGGTGAGGGAAGAGGAGGAGGAGAGGGAAAGGGGGAGGGAGAGGGAGGGCGAGGGGGAGGAGGGGGAGAGGGGCAGGGACAGGGATGGTTTGACGGACGGTTGGACAGATGGCTGGACGGACGGACGGACGACAGATAGACAGAGGGTGGATGGATGGATAGTCAGATAGATAGAATCCCACGCGGACAAAGTCACGGGCAACAGCTAGTAAATCATAATATCAAAATATTTATGAAAATTTTGGCTTTTGAAGGAGTTGGAGCTAGCCTAGTGGATTTGATGCGGGCACTGGTTTTTACACAAAGCAACTGTCATAAATTCTGACCTCAGACCTACACTGAATCCTAGATTAAGCAGTACCAGGTTAGTTAGTTAGTGGCCATCCTGGCGAACCATGCCGATAAATGGTCTCTGACCCATGAAAACTACTACGCTTATCGCCTGAAATAAAAGCTTAAAGTGCCTTCCGAAACACAGGCAACACGCTGGCCACAAGCGGTCCCCCAGCCATTAGATGGAAGTAATAATTACCAATCTAAAGTCTTGAGTTAACCTTCTCATAGCGATTATAAAGAAATTATAATATAGTTAATAATGACTGATGTTGTATTATAAAATAAATGGAGGAGATTTGAGGTGTAATTACTATGGATGAAAATGATAATTATGGCTTTTGTGACTAGGAAATGACATACATTAAAACCATTTAGGTACGCTATAAAACATTCAACGGTACTTTTCGAAAACATATAAGTACAGTCAAGAGCCGCTATAGCTTGACACTTGAAGTGTGACTCTAGTCCTTAATGTATTGAAATAGGAACGGTAGAAAGCCCAAAGTTTCAAGCTTGATGTGCTCTTGAGTGTACATGTTATAAAAGGATATTAAGACAGTAACTGACGGGAATATGCCCGTAAAACTAAAATCCTTTTTAAGGGCAAGATTCTCTTCATATTGCACGTAAAGGTTGTTCAGTTTCATTGGCGTATTCGCCCATTAGTTCGATACATGCTTCTTTTAGTCCAGCAGTGGACGTCTTTCGGCTGAAATGATGATGCTTTTTTTACACGTTGTGGACCAGCCCATGATGCTCAAATCTACCACCTCCAAATTGAATAAATTACAAATTCTCTAAAACCGCTTCTTGTTCGCAATCGTGATCTCGATGCAGACTTCGGCCTTCTGTCCATTAAAAAAGTTTATCTATCTAGGCGCTTTTTCGATTCCACTCCCCACCACCCGAATCCTCTGCTGGTGCAAGCAGTGGACTACTTCCCCCACACTACCTGCAAATTAAAAAGACGTCCTAGCAATGTCCTTATCGATCCTGATGACTCTATCATGCAATATGTCGATTCAGTCAATAATAGAGGCCTAACCCTCCCAACTGCGAACTCGAACTCGCCGAAAGGGTCTTGGTCGACCCCATTTTAGTTTAATCCCATACCTTAATAACCGTAACGAGACATTAGGCATCTTTTTAGGCATTTTTGTAAGATTTGTAAGAAAATAAAAAAAAAACCAACAGCGCATTGTAAGGCCGGTATTTCACTGGGACACTGGTAGAGCGACTGGTTGCGCCACTGGTGTCCGTAACTAGACACCAGTAAAGACACACCCTGCGGCCACAGTATTAAGGGCTATATTGCACTGGTCGCGCTACCACTCCCAGTGAAATATAGCCCTTAATACTGTGGCCGCAGGGTGTAGCGATTCTGGTGTCTAGTAACGGACACCAGTAGGGCAACCAGTCGCGCCACCAGTCGCACTACCAGTCGCTCTACCAGTGTCCCAGTGAAATACCGGCCTAAAGGTTGAGCCAACATCTGTCACCAATATAAGAAAAAATCTAAAACCGCTAAACCAAGCACTACAAAAACATTATAAGACCTAACGTATGACCTAGAATAAAAAGCCCGGTCAAGCAAGCACTTAGAGAGACTGTTTAAAACAAAAATACAACTAGAAACTAGCAATAAGAACTGGACAGAGAGAAATATGTGGCTATCGCAGGTGCACTTTAAAAACAAACACGGATTTATTTTATACAATTGTAATGGCAAAAAAGCTAGAAATATATCGATCGTCAGTTTTCGTAAACGCTCGGAGTGGTAACGTCGGTTGTCGAGTTTATAATCAGAGGGTGACTGTGCTTCGGAAAGCACGTTACAATACAATACAAATATACTAGTTACAGAAAAGTAAAGATAAGAACAGAGACGAGATAACGTTACACCGTTTATACCAGATTGTTTCGGCTACTATATGCCACGGTTTGCCTCGACTCTATGTAAGCCAGGGCGGCCTAACTTATCCTTCAAAACACATTTGTAATGAAAAAAACTTATGTTAAGAAAAAAGAAAAAAGTAAACTAAGTACCTTTTATTTGTGGGAGCCAGGGGCTACTCGTAATCATAATAAAAATCCACGCGGTCCAGACGAAGTTCCTATTATTTTCTTTCTAAAGGCACCTTAATTTTAATGTAGCTGAAAACTCTGAAAAGAGCACTCATGTTTGTTCTAGAAATACAGCATAATATTTTAAAAACCCGTAGTCTCTAAGGTTAGGAAAGAAGTAGAGCGTAACGTTAAAATATTTTTAGCTAAACAGGATTTACGTTAAGCAAATTAAGCGTAAAATACCTTGAGAGGATTATAGTTTGGGATTTAACTGCATACTGCGGCGTTCAATATGTAGTGAGAATGACCCAGAAAATAAACGAATGTTTATAAATTTGTAATACACTTTTCTAAGTGGCTTCAACATATCCTTGAACCCTGAATCCTGCAGTTTTTTTTCTTCGATCCCTTTGAAAAATTTGGTTTTCATTTGGTTCTACCAAAGCTTTCCTTATGGCATCCATGACTTCGATTTTTTTTCCGTATCTGGGTATCTACTCTCAATTTCCGATATATCGATACGACACGACTTCAATACAGTCGAATTCATAACTTCGTTCACTGACAATAGAGCAGAATATTGGTTGGATGAATTATCAAATTGGCAGTGATTTTCATCAAACCATACAACTTGTTCAAACTCGGCTTGGTAAATGGCATCTATCAAAACTATAATTTTTCTCAATTAACAAATTGCTTTCTGAACTTTACCTCATTATTTATATGTTTCTAGATATTATGGCCTAAGTTTTTTGGTACCATACTTGTAATGAAATAAATTATCAATACTCATGAACATCAAAAGACTTTACAACCAAAAACTTGTTCATTCTCACTATTTATTGAACACTCCTCGTATAGGCGGTAGGCAAAAGTACCAATACCAAATTAAGGACCGTCTAAAATTTAACAAAAAAAAAAACCGAAAAAAACAAGAAAACTCAAAATTTTCTGTGAGTTAATGGTATCCCTAGGGATTTCGGAAAAACCCTGGTTTCCTCACATCCCTGCAACATTGACAAGGCTGATGTTTAAGCCAATCACACTATCCTTAATTCAAAGACTAATTCGGAATACGTAGGCGGGCGGTTTGGTTCTGTTAAACGAGCGAGAGTTCCAATATCCCTACTTAAACGAGTAATGTGTGCCGAATCAGTCACTGAATTAAGGAAGGTGTAATAGGGGCTTTAGTGTGGTCTAGTCTTGTTTCTATTTGTATTTCTAAGCACGAAAGTATCATTATTCTTTCTTTTTGTTGGTTCGGAGCTAGGATTGCGAGTTGTTGATACAAAAACTGTTTCGTCTGGCAGCCACTTTGCCGGTCGGTCTAGACTTGGTAAAAACCTATTTTTGGTCTGGACTTGATTTCTAAACGCCTAAAGAAAATTTAGGTATTATTGTTGTCACAATATATGACCGTAATACAGGCTACAAATATACGTAGTTTTCGATAGTTTTTTCTTTTGTAACTGTTTTTCAGAGAAAATTAAACAAATGGGTGAAAGGGACGGTGTACCGAAAACTGAAAGGGCGTGCTCAGTCAATAAAACTGAACAACTTTCCCAAAGAAACATTTTTGGGATACGAAAAAAATTTTTGACCCCTCAATGCCAACTGTTCGATCAGACTGAGCAATTAGTATGGAGAGGTCAAAAATTTTTCCCAGAAGTGTTTCTTTGGGAAAGTTGTTCAGATTCGTTGACTGAGCACGCCCGTCCAGTTTTCGGTACACCTTCCCTTACACGGGTGTTACAAAAAGGGATACCAACCCTAAAGGGTATGAATCTGCCCATAAAACTGAACAAATTATCTCTGTTTCTTAGGAAAAGTTGTTCAGTTTTATGGGTAGATTCACATCCTACAGGCTTGTATAATAAAAACCTTTCCCAAAACAATGACAGAATGTAAATAAATACAAGCGTCGAAATAAAAGTAATTCATTATCAAAAACCCCGTTTGAATCGATTCAGTCGTATGAACTCCACGAAAACATTCGTGGGCACAAATAATATTACTATAATGTAAACTAACCCAACCCTTTCATATACATATAACCAATTCACAAAAACGACACAAAGGCACAAAATTGAATATTAAATAACAGAGCTGGAAAGACAACTTCAGATGGTTATTTTAAAAGAAACGCCCGAAAAAGGCGGAATATGAATACAGAAGAAACTGTTTCGGTGTTCTCCATATTACTTCGACTATAGAAAATTTAGATACGTGATAAAAAGTTAAGAAAACACCAAATCAAGTTTTTTTTTATGCCATAAGTAAGCAAACGAGCAGGTGGGCCACTTGATGGTAAGTTGGTAAGTGGTCACCACCGCCCATAGCACCTACTATCTTATTAGTGGCATATTTTTGACACTAATGAGATAGCAAAGCGCGGTGCTCACTTTGAAAACTAAGATGGTATGTCTCAGGTAATTTCATAGGTGACAGGAAGAATTATAAATCAGAAGCGTAATGAGCACCTGAATAAGACGAGTCTACTTATTAGAGTGGCCATTTTGTTTCTTTTTAGGGTTCCGTACCTCAAAAGAAAAAAACGGAACCCTTATAGGATCACTTTGTTGTCCGTCTGTCTGTCTGTCAAGACCCTTTATCTCACGAACGGGTAAAGGTATCAGGTTGAAATTAATACCACATATTAGGATCCATGAACCACACAAGATCTGAAAATTTAAATTTTTTACAACAACGCAATCAAAAGATATGGCATTTTGTGTCCTCATCTCCATACATTTATTCAAAAATGTAAAACCTACAGGGTACTTCCCGTTGACCTAAAATTATGAAATTTGGCAAGAAGCTAGGTCTCACAGTACAAATAATGGGAAAAGTCTGAAATCATTAAATATTACAACTTTTCTCACAACTAATGGTAACCAATTGTGGTGAGCTCCCGTTTCAAGAACATTCATATAAGAGAGGGGTCAAGTTGGATGGTCGTTGAGGCGATTTTTGTTTTAGTTCTATTTAAAAACGGGAACACTTACAAACTTGAAAATTGGTATGTTTATAGTGCATAGGCTATAAAATAACAACAAATAATAAAATTTCGTCAAGCGCGTGTCGGACTCAAAAAATCTAGCACATTAACTTACTGAAATTTCAACTAATACAATTATGTTTATGTGGTGGTACGGAACCCTCAGTGCGCGAGTCCGACTCGCACTTGGCCGGTTTTTTATTTTTTGGCCAAAGTTTTCTTGTCTGGTCAAAGTTGTTATATCACTACTCATCAGCCCCCATCTTTTGGCATGAGAATTGTTTTTGCTGAAGATCACATTTAATTGGCCTTTTTCATTTCCAGACAATGGTCTCCTGAACACCGGGCTCCGATCTGGAACTTCTTACATAGTTTTTCGTGATCCTCTCATGAAGCAGCTTCTAATAAGACATCTCTTTTTCGTCTTGATTATCGTGTTAAATTTTAATCGTCAATAGAAAGTCGTCAATAGAAAACAATTTAAAGGTCTGGTTTGCCAAAAGTCTTCAGATTTTAGTCTGGTTTTTGTGTATTTGTTATCAGTATAAGCTTCTCTATTACAAGCAATCACTTTTGTTCGCCTAGAATATTAAGTAAAAAAATACTTTTCATTTCCAAACAATGGCCTCCTGAACACCGGGCTCCGGTCTGGAACTTCTTACATAGTTTTTCGTGATCCTCTCATAAAGCCCCATCTACTGAGCTGAGACATCTCTTTGTCGCCCTGATTATCACGTGAAAAATTTTGTCGGCTCCTCTACCATTGAACCTATTCAGGTAGCGAGTGTATTTTCGGGGTGAATTCGTACCATCATCGCTGCTCTCATATCTGTCTTAGGGCTAGATTGAGGCAAAATAACAAACTCAATATAACATAAAAAAATAATTAGACGACTACTGATGCTCGTAACACATCTTTAATTTCGATTAACCAGTTTTTCTCCTATTTCACTGGATAAAAGCAAGTTATGAAAGAGATTATATGGAAACTTGCTGGAAATGGTCCACTGGATGAAAAACTTGGCGGTAGTCGGAAATATACCTCTAGACAAAATATTCCTCAGTAATTCACAATTGTTTGTTTAAAATAATGAATGAGACAGCTCATAAAGCACGTTCCTGTTGGAACAAGCTTTGTTTTAAATAGCCTCACCTTTTCTGGGATTAAAATAAAAAGAAAAGCATTAAAAAATATATATGTTCGAAGTTATTATACAGCGTGTAACAGAAAGGTGTGATAATACTAAAGGGTGTGAATCTGCCCATGAAACTGAACAACTTTTTCCAAGGAACATTGGTCGTGGAAAAAAATAAATTTTTGACCTCGCATACAAACTTCATCAGCTGATAGCGCATTTTGTATGGGAGATCAAATTTGTTTCTTCCTATTTCGACCAATGTTCCTTGGAAAAAGTTGGTCACTTTCATGGGCAGATTCACACCCTTCAGTATTATCACACCTGTCCGTTACACGTATATTAATTCCGGTCTATGTTCTGACCTGTCAATATTTTTAAATACTGACAAATTGGCAGAAATAAAATATATAGCCAGATTTTTTTTCATGGTCTACCAGATCCCACGCAGCTTTAAATTGGTCACGATCTTTAAAAACATCTTCACAATTCTTTAAGAAGCATCAAAGTTGTCACGCCATCGCATTCTTAGTCTACCTCGGCGCCTTGACGGTTTTATGGTAATAATAAAAAATAAAAATATTTTACTAAAACATTTTTTGCAAATAATCATATTAATGTCGCTTACTGCATTTTTTATACCTGCTATAAATCCACTTCCGTATTCACATTATCAAGGAGACCTCGCATACCTGAAAAGACGAAAAAAATCAATATTAAAATAAGCCCAAAATACTTTCAACTACATAAAATCTCTTCGTATCTTATACTACGCAGTAGCCATGAATGTTTCACTGCCGGGCAAAGCTTCCTCTTTTCCCGACACTGATATTTATTTTAAGACTTAAATATTTGCTAAAATTATCATCCCCTTAAACCTTTCACAACCAGGCTTAACAAAACTCCCTTAAACGACCTATCACTTGCCACCAGGCCGTTACTACCAACTTAGTTCGAGAGACAACCGTACGAAATGCTACATGAACTTGTCACGCTTCCGGAAAAATCTAGAGCCGAAATAATGTAGCTTGATTAGGATGAGAGCAGGACAGAACTACGCGTGAGAGCAGGATAGTGCGATACGTGTCTCTGTCGCTCCAAAATCTTAAGCATCACTCTGTCCTGCCACAGATTAGATAATAGCGCTGGGATACCTACTCCTATTTTTTTAAACTAGCAAAATTATTTCGATAGTAGGTGCGTCAACTAAACTGTTATATAAGGAGCTTAATTTATTATTCTTTATTATTATTATATCAAATATATGTAATTCGATCTTGATCCCCTCGTTTCAGTAGCAAGTAAGCGGACATTATTTTTATGTCCGATATATTATAAAATTTGAAATGATACAATTTCAGGACGTTAAACAGGAGGATAAAGGCCAGGTTAAAAGTACCCTAAACCGACGAGCATGTATGAAAGGATTGATGAAAGTACAGGAAGCAAAGGAATTATGTCAAGATTACCGTAGCAGGTGAAGAACTGTGGTCTCTGCCTACCCCGACGGGAACAAGGCGTGATATTAATATGTATGTACAATTTCAAATAAATTTTAAAACGACTGTTTTTTTTAAAGAATTTTGCGTTAAGTGATGTAATAACAAAGTGAAATTAATTAAATAACTAGGGCAATTGGGTGATTGTCAAAACAGTAGCATGATGGACACGGGATTGAATACCAATACTTAAGGAAAAAGAACAACAGAAGAGTAACAGATTGAGCAAAATATTTTTCACTTCTCATGCTCTGAAAGTGCTTTTTTGTGCAGGATATAGGCTGCACAAAATCGAATTTTGTGCACAAGGGCATTAATGTATCTACTCATAAATGTATCCATATTAAGGCAAAGAGAATTAGCCATACAGCCAAACACAATGAGAAGTTCATAGATAGAAGTTGTTATTTTATTATATTTTAATTTATTTGCCTTGTTAAGACATAAAATATATTTAAATTTAAATTCAAGTATCGTAGGTTATTTATTTAAGAAAATTATTATTACAAAATTAATTTATAAGTAGGATGTATAGGTCTGCAGCCCAAGCCTAATACCAATGTCGTAAGAAACAGCTCTTGTTTTTTCGTGCGTTTATTAATTTTTCCAATTTTCCAAATTTGTTAAAAATGTCCAGTGAGGAAGAGAAATGAAGGAAATTAATGCACAGAGAGTTGTGCAACAGATATTACCGCCAAAGTCTCGGGAAAAATGTCTCAAAGTTTACGATAATTTTGTAAATTGGAGAAAAGAAAAACTAGTAACTACGTTCTCGGAAAGTGTTCTTTTGAGTTATTTTGATGAATTATCCAAAAAACTTAAGCCGTCTACACTGAGGAGTATATATTCCATGTTGAAAGCAACATGACATTGAAGGACAATGTTGATATAAAAAAATATTTAAAGCTTACATCTTTGTTGAAGAGGCTTTCCAGTGGGCACAAAAGCAAGAAAAGCAAGGTCCTTTCAGCTAATCAAGTGAAAACCTTCTTTCAAGATGAAAAATATTTGGCCACAAAAGTACGTAATACACATTCCTTTCATATTTAGTTGCTCGTATACCTATTGTTCCAAAGTGTATAAAAGTTATTAATTTTGTTTTAGGTGGCACTTATATTTGGCATAAGCGGTGCGTGCCGAGGCATTGAACTTGCGAATATTACCGTAGATGACGTCAAGACGGACACGCTTTTGCAAGCAATAAACATACCCGACACAAAAAACAAACGAGAGCGAACATTTGTTGTCAAAGGAGATTACCTAAATATAGTTAAAAAGTACCAAGCTCTACGTCCTGAAAACGTGTCGACTAATAAATTTTTCCTCAACTATCAAAATGGGAAGTGCACTAGGCAAGTTATTGGATGCAATAAATTTGCAGCCTTTCCCAAACAGATCGCAACTTTTCTAAAATTAGAAAATCCCGAAAATTACACGGGTCATTGCTTCCGCCGGACCTCAACCTAGCAGATTCGGGAGCAAACTTAACAATGCTGAAAAGACATGGCGGGTGGAAGTCGGATCAGGTTGCTGAGGGATACATTGAAGAATCCGTAGAGAACAAAAGCAGGATTACCGACCGTATAACAGAAGCCATTAATTTAATCCCAAGCGAGCCAGTCCCTTCCACATCCAGAGCTTCCTTGTTGTCGTCAGAGCCATCTTCTCATAATATGCCATCTTCTCACAATATGCCATCTTCTCACAATATGTCATCTTCACAAGTTCAGAAAAAATACCGTTAATATGCCGGGAAAAACATTTTCCTTCAGCATTCAAAACTGTACTAATTTTACATTGAATTTTAATTAAAGAAATGTTATGTTATACTACTGTTTTATTTCCTCGCAATCGAAGTGAAAAGCAGAGTTTATAACTCGTCCACAAAACCATTTTATCCTCGACATTACTATCAGCCCTCGCCTTCGGCTCGGGCTGCTAAAAGTCTACGAAAAGTGGTTCGTTTTGTGCACTTGTTGTAAAATCTACTATTGTACGGTAGTCTCTTTCGCTATAACGCCCGACGAAGTATGATCGCAAATCACGTTGAGGGCACGTAATAAAAAAAAAACCGTGCCGTATCGCGCCGCTGGAATGTAAAACTTGGACAATGGGAGGTTGGCTTTATATGGATAGTTTTTGGGGTAACATGTTATTTTTGGAGATATTTATAATATTTGCTCTTTTTCTTTTCGTTTTGACTACACCAGACCAGCCTAGTAATTTTAGTTGAGGGTTCTTTTTAATTTTAATGAACCTAAAACATGTCTTTTTTTTGAGGACAGAGATGAGGTCGACGATGGGACGAGCTTGCCCAGAAGAAGCCTATTCACTCGCGACTTGAATAGATTCGGGTTTTCCGCTAACTTTCCACTGCTATGTGGCAGAGGTTTTTTAATTATAGCGTAGTACAATTAACAGCCGGCTCCACAAGATCTTCATAACCTATACCTGTTGTTTATAAACAGACAAAATTTGTTGCTACGGTTCATGGGAGAACCCTATACCGTGGTTTACGAACTCACCAAGCACAGAAGTCCCATTACTCGAGATTATATCAGTCGACAGAAGCGTACTATTTTACATTTTCTGCCCGCTCGCTGTAAATAAGATTAGCCGCGAGAGACAAAAAACGTTAAGTTAAAAGTTGAGCTACCCACGAAGTTAATAACACCATTTTTTGTAACACGTTGTTTAAAACAGAAGATCTAAAGCAGGGTTTACACGAAGCCAGCGCTGATTTGGTATTGGCCTCGTGTGAACAGTTTTTTTGTTTTATCACAAGTGGGCAAACGAGCAGGTGGGCCACCTGGTGGTAAGTGGTCACCACCGCCCATGACATCCACTGTCTTATTAGTGAAATAAGACAGGAGAGGGCCAGTGTGCTAAACTCTCAACTTTCGATGTATCGATACAATACTACCTACTTCGAAGCAGTCAAATTTAAAACTTCATATACTGACAATATTGTAGAATATTGAGTTATCAAAGGGTAGTAATTAAAGCTCCGACAAGAAAATAAGAATTGTCCTTACTCAAAATATAAAATCTACACCCCGCCTGCAACACCTCATGAATTTTTTTGAACTTGTTTTTTCTCTTTTCAGTTCATAGTTAGTTAGTCGGATATTTTGTCTTTTAATATTTTCTTTTATTTAGTACTTTTTAGTTTTATTAATATAAAATTTTTTATATACCCTATGACACTCCCACAATGAATAAGTTCAATTCTAACGACACCTCACATGTTGGAATCTATTTAGTTGTTTAGGCTGCAGACCGCGACAAAGAAATCGACATACGTATACATACACTTGAAAAACATAACCCTCCTGTTTTGGGGCAGTCGGGTAAAAACCAGTGCTTCCGTAAATTCCCTAGGTTAGGTTATAGATCCATTAGTCGCCTTTTACGTCACCCACGGGAAATGATGAGGTACCTTTAGCCAGCACCACACGAATGAACAATTTAAGGACCTAAATCTCACTTCTTCTTATTACAAGCTTTTTAGGAGCATTAGTCTTTGAGATCACAGAATAACGACTGACACTAACTGTCTTAAAGTACCTGAAAACTTTTCCTGTCAAGGTTTCGGCGAGGAACTTCCCTAGTCAAACTAATTGGTTGGTAAGTAGGCTAGAACAAAGTTATGAAGGTACAAAACTGGGGTAAGTTAGAAGATACTTTCTCCACTTCTCGGGATGGATATCTGTTAATGAAGGATACGACATACGAGTAGGTATACATATTTACTAAAAGAATCATGTTTTAACAACATTGGAATCTCTAATTTTATGTAATAATTTGGATAAGTTTTGACTTTCTTTCTAAAGACATTCGTTAGAAATTGTAACCCCACCTTTTTCGGTCGGCAGTTAATTTAAAAAAAAATTACAATGACTGTCAATAAAAATATGGCGATGTGAATTGTAGTGTTTATCTTTGTATGATTAAAAATAGCGTATATTATACAGTCCCATTAAAATCATTTACTTTTTATTTGGCGACCGTGAATACCGGAAAAAGCGTCGCTACCTCCCATTAGTCTAGAACACAGGCGTAGACTAGGCGATCTTACAGTAGTCTAGAACACAAGCGTAGACTAGGCGGTCTTACAGTGGCCGCTACAAAAACCATGTCGCACGCCTGTTGACCGTAAGGTCCTTCGTACACAAGGCTACGCAAATCTTCGATACTAAAGTTGTATACTACATTAGTATCGAGTCGCGAGTATCGAGTAGCGCACGGTCCGTACACATGAAATTGAATCGCAAGACGCAAATTGCCTATTCAAACCAAATTCGATTATTTAAACCAAGTTCGATAAACAATTCCTGAGATCTGTATGTAATATCAGCAAGTTCCATTTACCATTTTTTCTATTTAACAGCAAATTTACAATATCATCGGGATACAATGCGCGCAGCGAAAGATGAGACCTGTCAGATGAAAGTAGAGGGGATTTTGCGCAGGTACGGCCTAGCGTCCCTCCCCACTTGCCGCCAAAATGGCATGCGAACTGCCTACTGCGCAGGATATCGCTGAATATTGAATATCGCTGTGACTTATGTAGCGACGATCTCGTCCGGCAGGTAGCGCACGACTGGCGGGACGCGAGTCGCGGGACGAATGTCGGCGACGCGACTCGTGTACGAATCTCAATGGATTTGTATGGCGGTACTCGCTTGGAGACTTAAGTCGTCAAGTATCGAAGATTAGCGTAGCCTTGTGTACGAAGGACCTAACTGCAATACCAGACCTTAGCTTCTACGTTGACGAGGCACTGTGTCGCAGTCTAATGACTTCCACAAACCAGAGGGAAAACCAGACCCAATCCTAGATTCAGATTCTTTACAAAATACTTATTGAATGTTATTCAAAACATGTAAAATACAATGCAAATAGAGCGAGTCTACTGCCGTTTTGGGTCGTGCTATGGCAGCCATTGAGTAACACGATTTTCGCGCGACGGGCTTGCGCGGTTTGACGCGTTGCTCTAAGATGGCAGCGTAAAAGAAATGGCAAGAAACAAATGCAGCACGGCCTAGATTCGGGTTTGGACTTAGAGCAACGCGTAAAATCGTGTTACTCTATGGGTTTGGACAATGTTAGTCGGCTTTATACCTAGATTAGTCTTTGGCAAGTGGCCAAGCTGGCTGTCAGTTTTTAAGCCGCAAATGGCCTCTGATTTGGCTCATCGACTACTATCGTAGTAGCCGAGACAAACGGCTTAACGTGCCTACTGAAGCACGAAAGCGCTTTTTTTGTTGTGCCACTAGCGGTCACCCATCCGGGTTCTGCCTAAGACCAACGTTAGTGTAACTACTATTCGGCCACAAGCGCTTCACAAAACCATTATGATGTTACCAGATTGTCCGGTAACCGGTTTTACGTAAGGCAACAATTTAAATGATTCCCAAAATAATTTTTTATACCCCAATACACTTCAGACAAAATTGTGAATGTACACCAAATTGGCTGAACGTTCACCAAATTTGGGTAACCGGTTCGGTGAGGTTCGTTAGAACACAACCTAACCGATCCCATTGTGTTAGGTTAGCTTGCGACCAAATGAGAAGCAAATTTGGGATACATTCATCCATTTTGTAGACTAAATTTGGTGAATATTATTTGGTAAAAATTTACTCAAATTTGGTGGCACGTTAATACACAGCCTCAACGTAATGCTTTCATTTGGGGGGGTCATTTCGTGCAAAGTTCATATGGGCCCTCTGGCGGCAATAAATGGTACGGGTTGAGCTTTGGATTGGTCAGGGATGAGGGGAATGAGGGGAGGGGACAGTGATGGAGAGGGGAAATCAGGGGGTGAGGGGACCGGTGGCACAGTAAATATATAAGCTAAAGCAGTATGGAAACTCCTAACAAACGTCCAAAACAGGCGCACTCACACATGCGCACATTGCTACAGGAAAATAAGCAGTTTTCGCGCTGAAGTCAGTCGTGGGTGCCAAAACCATAATACAAACAAATAGGTACATATAGGGTCCCTATAAGTATGTCCCTGTCCTTGTGCGATAAAAGGCGACTAAGTATCTTAATCTGCCCTTGTGTCATAAAAGGCGACTAAGTGTCTTCATCTGTCCTTGTGTCATAAAAGGCGACTAAGTCCTTCTGACTTAACATTTTATGCATAACTTTTTCTGTGTAACTTTCCTTAAAGAACCCAGGTCGAAAGACGAAAAAAATTGCACCCCCATACAAAACACGCTATCGGCTGACGCAGTTTCTAATGCTATTGCCAAATTATACATAAAAAATATTATTCGTATTTCGACTTCTTTAGTTTTACGGTCCGAAAACATGCTGAAAGAAACAAAGTTGATAGGAAGCACCCAATATTTGAGTTCATCATACTATTCTTATTTCAAAATCTCTGGGTTTACAACCCTGACGTTCCGACGCAGAATAGTTCTTTTTTCAAAAAAAGGCCCGAGTTTCCATACTGCTTTAGCTTATATATTTACTGTGCCGGTGGGGAGGTAAGTGGACGTAGATCGAGCTTGACGTCAAGGATACAGCCAATCAGGGATTCTTTCGGCCTAGCGGATGTTAGTTAGTGCGCTCCAGTTTCCGCAATGAAACTCTAATTTGATCCATTTTGCGTGCAAGTTGTGCTGGTTATTCAAGCCAGCCCAGCTCCTTCCAAAAGCTCAGAAGTCTCCTGGGACATTCACAGGCTTCTCGGAGCGATCTCGTATTGTCGAGGATTTTGGCCCGTTGCTCGGCCAACGCACCGCACTCCAGGATTACGTGATTGACCGTCTCTTGTGCGTCAAGGCAGCCCCTACATAGAGGGCTGGCAGTGACCCCAATTGTGAATAGATGTTTGTTGGGCGAGATATATGTCCTGTAATAGTGCTCACTATTATTCGGAGGTTCGTTCGATTGAGGCTGAGCAGTCGGCGGGTGAGTTCAGGTGAAGCGGTGGGTAACACCTCTTTTGACTGCCTGCAGCTCATTAGACTAGCCCAGCGGGCATTTTGTTGGTCCTTAGTAAAGCTGAGAAGCCATGTGCGGATTTTACTAAGCGGATGTTTATGGCCTTTCGTATACCAAAGTGCGAAGTGGAAAACCACCTCTCGGCCTTCTCGTTCGTTCGTGGATAGAGTAAGAGCCTACTTTGGAAATCCTGGTTATACTTTTTTTGGCAAAACTCCAAACTCCAATTCAAGGTACTCCATTCGGAGTGAAACGTTAAGTCGAAAAGCCTCCCACTTCGGCGTGAAACAAAAACTGGCCAAGTGCGAGTCAGACTTGCGCATAAAGGGTTCCGTGTACTTCCCGTTCAACGTCTATTGCTGTACAAGGAACTCTACTCAGAATGTCACATCAAACCCTGTGGCAGTTTAAGGAGATCGTACTTACTACAGTCACCACGCTTGTTAACGTTACGGCTGCCACGAATAAACCGCAGTAAACGATACACGTAATCACAATTTTTTGCCGTGCAGGGTTTTTGTTTATTACTTTTGTTTTTTTTTTAGAACCCTGCCTAATCTGAGCCACAGCACAATGACTTGCTTTCGGCCATTTCGTAAATTATTTGCATTTCTACAGGCGAAGTAGAGACGTGAACAGATAGGAAAAGGTCGGAAAAGTAGACGTAAAAATTATACCATTCTGATTGCTAGGGGTGTCCAAATTAACCTCACGTTATGAATGGACAATGGACATCCCCCTTAGTAATAACACAAGATGGTACCATTGGAAACGGATCCCTAAAAACTACTTTGTGCTTCCATTAAGTGAAAAAATGCGCTTCCAAATTGTGAAACTTTTTAAGACTCAGATTTGAAAGTTTATTATTTACGCTCTTTGCCTGAGCTTTCGCTCTAGATTTTTTA
This sequence comes from Athrips mouffetella, assembly GCA_947532105.1. Taxonomy (NCBI): domain Eukaryota; kingdom Metazoa; phylum Arthropoda; class Insecta; order Lepidoptera; family Gelechiidae; genus Athrips; species Athrips mouffetella. The sequence continues at coordinate 3,068,381 of OX383968.1, read as the reverse complement.
TTGTTGAAACTTTTCCGCTTTCACGGAATAAATATGCATCTAAGTGGTTTTTTTTTCTTTGTACGCCACTGGTTATCCTCTGACATGGGGGTCTAAGTGGTTTTAAGCAAAGCACTTAAATACGCTTCCTAGCGAGTGGTATAGATGCTTTTTCTTTAAGATCACAGAAGTTAAGTAACCTTGGCCGAGTTAACAGCCTGGATGGGTGACCGCTAATGGTAAAACTATTCGGGCGCTTTCCGTACTTCGGAAGGCATGTTAAGTCGTTGGTTAACTCATGTCAGAGGCTGTTTGATTGCTTGAAAACCCTTAACACTAGCGTTGGTTAGGGATTCTGCTCAAAACTTGTACGGTCAACCGCACGTGTCGGTAGAAACTTTTTCAACTCTATTACCACGCCGTAAGGTCCAAAAGTGTTTCTAATGACGTGCGGCCGTAGTACTTTAAACTATAAGGGTTACTTTTTGACTACGGAACTCTAAAAAGCTTGATATTTTGCTAAAATCAAAGTTGGTGTTACGCGTAGTTGGCATTTAGCGTAAGTGGAATTTTGTGAGTTTGGTGTTTTGAGTATAGGTGTTTGCCTTTTATGCTTCCAAAGCAGCTCGGGTTATCAAATGATTTGCATGAGACTGACATTTTTAATATTTATGTCGTCTCATTCAACCAAGTTGAGTTGACCTCATAAGTTCTAATTTAATATGACAACAAAATCATTTATCTTATTTAGAGTTGTCACAAATTCGAGTAAAACTTTTATTAGGCCATTATAAATCTCACTTTATAAAATACAATGATATCAAAATTACCTTCAGAAAACTACGAACCCCAAGTCGGACTCATCGTTACATCGTGCGAATTTAAGGTCAATGACCGACCTCACAAGCCTTGGTGTCAGAGTTGTTGAGTACTACTTATTTCCTTGTACCCCACCCGTGTGCTCTACCCGTGGGTGTCGTAAGAGGCGACTAAGGGTTAATGAACCGGAGGATGGGCAGTAGCATCCTTCTGTGTATGATATCATCTTACAATCTGCGGTCACCAACAACTGCGGTCTATGGTGCCAGCCGTAACTTTAACAAGCGTGGTGACTATGGTACTTCCTTTCCACATTGTTTAAGCAAAAGCTGGAATTTTGGAGGGAGCTCCCTGTCTTAAAGTGGACATTTCATGGGATGTTATCATGACTTCTTTCCTCGGGACCGATGGCTTAACGTGCCTTCTGAAGCACAGAATCATTTTACTGTTCGGACAGTAAGGTTGACTCATCTTGCAAATTCAAACACAGAACCTCCGGTCTACTATAGCAAACAAATAGTTTATTTTATATCTACTTTCTTAGTTTAAGACAGTTACTATGAAATAATCTTATGAGGTAGACTAGCGACGAGACCCCAGACTGGCCGGTATTTCACTGGGACACCACGGTGGCGCGACTGGTTGCGCCACTGGTGTCCATAACTAGACACCAGTAAAGACACATCCTGCGGCCACAGTATTAAGGGCTATATTTCACTGGGAGTGGTAGCTTGACCAGCATCCGAACTGGTTGCGCCGCCAAATTGGTTGCGCAACCAAACGGACACCAGGTGAGTAACTCTCTATAGACCTGTATACATTTTGTTGGTAGCGACGACTGGTTGTGCTGCCATGGTGTCCCAGTGAAATACCGGCCTAAACAATAATTTAATCTTCTTAAGCAATTTTCTTAATATTAGGCCCTTACCTATGAAATTGGCGAAATTTTTCTTGCAGATTAATGAGATCATAGTTCCTATAATTCTTATGCAATTTTTTTCATTTGTCTTATATTTTAAAGTTGACTTCAAAGTTATCAATTTACGCATAGAATAAAGTTTTTATTTTTAGTTTGATATATAAAATTAAAGGTTTTAAAATTGTTTGTCTTAATGTCGTCCGATTTCATCAGTAGATTATTTTACAGATAATATTGTTCGAAAACTAAATTTAAGCTTCTGTAAGCTTCCCAATCAGTACAGGTCGCAGTGTACTCCAGTAAAAATACGGTTTTGCAAAACATTAAATGCTAATAGCTACTTTTTTGTGTATATCGTATTTAAATATGATGTTAAGACGCAATATTTACGAATCCACCTAAAATTTAAAGCGGAATATTTTTTTCGAATAACAGCTAAGGCAAAAATAGTAATAGACAATTATATACTTTATATCATAGATAAACGTATACTTTACATACAGGCATCAAAATCCACCATAAATATATTTAAAAATATCAATTTATTTCAAAATATAAAATCTCCACTTATTTTTACATATAAGGGCCAATAAAGTCGAGGTAAAATAATAGCAATTAATTGAGCTAAACTCAACCTTTTTAAATGTAAGTGATTCTTATATATATTCACAAAAATGCCATACTAAATAAAAAAAAAGTTTTTTGTAATCGCTGGTTTACAATGATTTTGGAAACATTTATGTTGGATTTGCCAAAAATGTGTTCATATAGCACTATTTAAATTATTAGAAAGCAAAACGGATCTATTACTATTTTTGGTTGCGAAGATAAGCTGTATTTAAATTTCGTGCTATAAAAGTTAAACAATACAAAAAAAGCTAATATTTTTAGGTGGATTCATGTATAATATGAAATTCTGAATATATAAAGCCGTAAATAAAAAAAATAATCTATTAACATTTTTTTCCGAAATTCCATATTTTTTTAATGTTTGGACGGCAAAATAAATAAATAAATGAAGTAAATTTAGGTGGATTCCATTAAAAAGCTTTACTCAGAAATATAATCTATCGATCTGAAAAATAATCACGGCTATAATCAATTATTTCCGTTTCGCCATACAATCTCTCGTAATTTTACTGGAGTAGTGGCCGTTGGGAATTAGGAGCCCGGCCCCTTTACTCTCAAAACATAAACATAAGCTTCCCAATCAAGTTTAAAAAAATACTTAAATTTTGATTATTTCCTAAAAAATGCCAAAACGTTAGTACTGAAAATTTAGTTTACCTAAAATTATCCATAAAAAAAGCATAGTGGTAACTTTTTAACCAAAAAGGTTGTTTAGACTCAGCCAATTTCATAGGTAAGAACCTAATATTTGGTAACTTTTTATTTCGACTCACGTGCGTTTACGAGTAGTAGTAGCTTTTATACTGATAAGCGTTTTGACAGTTTTATCTTCAAGAATCTTTCTTCTTTGCCTTGGAGAATATTTCCTCGAAGATTTGCTACATTTGCCTACAGCTACACTATTTATCGTGAGAGCAATTCCCTCTCGCACTCATGTGCGAACGACTGCCGAAAATAGGCGTTACTGAGGCGCTTCTCATACAATAGTCTATGGACTTGCTTTTGACCTCGATCTAGTCTTAAGGACAGAAATGAAATCGATAATAAAACGAGCTAGACCAGAAGAAATCTATTCAATTTAGGACTTTGCACGATTTGCCTTATTACCTCCATAGTATATTCTTTAAGAAAAGATTAATATGTAAGTGTCTGCACTAAAAACGTGAATTGGTCAACTATCAATAATGGACGTCCGTCCACTAAAACTCACGCGGACACCCGCATTCGTATTAAAAAGTATGAACAGCTAAACGTACCCGGCGCGGGCGTGTGTGACGGGCTTTTTCATACTACTCGTATTTCAAACGCGTAAGGGCGTTCGCGCGAGTGGACGGCCTAAAGTCAACATCTGATTGTTTTTGTATGGAAAACCCTCAGGAATAGAAAGCTTCAACTGGGTATGTAATCGACAAGCCGTCTTTTCTGACACGAGTCTCGCTTATCCGTTTTGGAGCTATGTTCTGTTTCGATGTTCTGTAAGCTATTTATGAGTATTCGGAGAGAATTCTTTAGTTTGTCGGTATTTCTGGAGAAAACATTATTATTATTCCTAGCCTATTATGTCCCACTGCTGGGCCAAGGACTCCCCCTCCTTCTTCCACTTATCACGGTCCTGTGCAAGCTCCCACCAGTCCCGGAAGGCGTTTAGATCGTCACTCTATCTTTTGCGGGGTCGTCCCTTGCGACACATTAACACAATTCCAAAATAACCAATAACTTTTCAAATTCCCACTTAGAAAACGTCTTCGTATAAGTGAAGAGGGCAATCGTTCCTCGACTACAGGCGCCCTCAAAAGGACCACGCCACCTCTAGTGAAAAAGGATTTTTGGACACCGGACGCGATTTGACCAATTTTCAATTCACTAAACTCTGAGACTATCTCGGAAATACCAGCTTTAAGTGAAAAAGCCGCATTGAAATCACTCCATTCGTTTGGGAGCTGGCACGTCACAGACAGACAAAGGCCTCAAAGTTGAAACACCCCTTTTCGGTTGCGTCGGGGGTGAAAAAGCTTGGTTTTATGTATGCATGAGTATACTAGCTTTGAAAATAGAATATTCTTTCGCCTGATTCGTTTTTAGGGATCCGTAGCAGAAGGTTTTGACAGAACCACTTTCACATATTGTACTTCGGAGAGTGTGCTCAAGAGATCCACGAGCTTATTCCACCATCCCCCTCCTACCATCGGGAGTCCAGACGCCCACACTTGGTTGATAATTTGATATTCTACACATTCGCACAAAGTGCTTTGAAACATCTTTTATAATGTGTACGGCTAAAAACTGGAATACTCTGCCTGCGTTCTGTGTACCCGTGTTCATAGAACCCGAATCTATTCAAGTCGCGAGAGAATAGGCTTCTTCTGGGCAAGCTCGTTCCATCGACGACCTATCTCTGTCTTCATCACATTGCCTATGCTCGGATCATGACTGTATCTTTCTTTTTTACAAGGTTGTATCTCTGTTTGATCCGTATCAATTATTTTTACCGTAACCGTATTTGAAGCCATTTAAAAAATGTGTTATTATGACCGCTAGCTGCACTAGTAATTAAAATCGAGTTTCCTCGAAAAAAACAGGCAAATTTTTTCGTGTTTTCTTCTATCTTGGTTTGACTGAGCATACTTAATAAAAAAGGAGCCAAGTGCTAGTTGGACTCGAACCAATGGTGGTTAGTTCTGGCAGACCCAAACTAAAAATAAACTAAATTTAACAAATCAAAATTGTTTTCTTCATTAGTCTGTAACACGACCACGACATGACAGTCCCAAAAGCCCTTAACGAAAATAAATGGACGCCAATATGGTTTAGAACAGACCTGAATGGAGAATACGGACAAGGAGAGCCAACCCCAGATAATGGGAAATGATTTAGGCTAAGAAGAAGATTAGTCTGTAACAAAGACGACAACACTTTTAGACCTAACCTGGGCTGTCAAATTAAATTTAGTATTAGTTTGGGTCTGCAAGAATTAATATCTGATTGACCGTCACGTTGTACGGAACCTTAAATGCCAGAATCCGACTTCCACCTATCCGTTTTTTCGAATGTTTCGGTAACACAAGGTTGATATATTCTGAAGTTTTTTCTTGATTTTTCTCACTAGATTGACCGAGATGAGGACAGGCCTATGTTTTATTCAGAGGCTATACCAATGATGAGTATTGAGTGGAAACTATGGAAAGGGCAAGATAGAATCATATGTAATACCTACTTGGTATTCGGGCTATCCTTATCCGAGTAAATACGGGGATATTTTTCATCTGTGCCCGAAAAATATGTTATTGTAGAGAGAAATATACAGAAAAAATCTCATTATACGTTATCATCATAGTTTTTGATCATTCATTCAATATTTGTTTTACAAACGAGGGCTATAAGAGCAATTTGTTGCCTGAAAACTCGTGCGTGATTCCCTGAGAGAATAAATTACAGTACTTACCATGCCAATATATCTATGAAAATATTTTACATGCTAGAAAGAACATTCATCAATTAATGATAGAAATAAGTACAAACTTGATCAACCATATACTAGATTAGCAAAAGTCAATACATCTTTCGTTGGTCTGTGTGTAGACTGTACGATACTCCAACAAAATACCTGACAATGTAATGCAATTACCTGAGAGAATGTTTAAAGAATGTGTAAAGCAAACGTTAATTTAAAAAAGCTTACTATAGATTAGATGACTATATCAGTGACAAATAGAATAATGTGCAGTGGTTTCTTGCAGTTTCTTTTACGCTGCCATACTACGATCCGAAACGGTGTAGACTCACTCTATTTGCATTGTATTCTGCATGACATTCAATAAGTATTCTGCAAAGAATCTACATTGAATAAAATTATCTAAAAAAAATCTTTAACTGGCCAACCACAGTTGTAGTGAGCCTACCTTCCACGCCGTGGGCTGCGGTTTCGAACCCCGCTCAGGGCAAACATTTGAGTTATCAACACAAGTGTTTGTATTGTAGTCTGTGGTTAGTGGCCAACCTGGCTGTCAGAGTTCCAACACTTCAAATTATACTCTCTGATGACTCTCAATGACAGAAACCGGGACTCACGGCTTAGCGTGCCCTCCGAAGCACATAAGTTCACCAACAATAAAACCAATCAAACCAACGAACTCACGGGCTTTACGTAAACCCAACATCTTACACTCGATCGAATTTCTTCAAAAGATATTTCTTTTTAATACACCCAAGACAGTTATAACGTAACGTATTGCCACCCTTAAAGGGTAAAATTGACACGAAGGGTCCGATCTGAGTGATTTTGTACGTAAGCTGAAATATCGCTCCGGTGATCAGTTTAGTGATAGAGGTAACGTTTTGTCAAAGAGATTTTTCATAAAAAGATAAGTTTTTAAGAAAAGGACTGGAGAAAAATATTCATCTGTGTAATGACGACCTGTTTTGTTCAGCGACTTTATGAAATTTATACTCGTAATATAAATTATTTTCGAAACGAGGCCTGGAACACACCACGGTTAAAATGACGTCATAATTCTTGCCATCGTTTAGTTACTTTTTAACACAAAATTATTTATGAAAAAATTTAAAACTACGTTTGAAATTTAAAATTACTTGGTTTTCATAAATTTTAAATTATTTTTTCTTAGACACAAACAGGATTTCATTTTATTTTTGACCTAGGAAACTCGCGGATTAAGATTCGAACGAAAAAGTGTCCCCATTTTTGTGTGTTCCAAATTTGAATTTTTAAAAGCAAAAAGAGGCTTGAGCCTTGTTTTTTGTGCCATTTGAGCCGCTATCGTGCATCTGTATGATCGAAGTAGACAAGATAAGAATAATAATATACCTTAAACGTACATCACTACTGCTTACAATTATCTCTCTCGTCTTCTACTTACTCAACCACCTCGACTTTTGAAGTGAATACTTCATTAGCGGCGCTTGGCACTTTTTTTTAGATGGGTAAAAATGTTAAACTCGCATCAGATGTCGCGTCAGATCTCGCGTCAGATCCGTAGCCCAAGGAGGTTTTAACCCACGCTACGGCGAAGCGTAGTAAAACCTCCTTGCCGTAGCCTGATCGAAAAAGCGTCAACTGTCAACCGTATTATTATTACAATACGGGTTTTTATTCAGTGACATCAAAGAAGTACGCGAGCAATGGCGCGATTGACTTACAAAAAGCCTAATATTCAAAATGCAAGTTTTCACTTCTGCAACCCGTCCCTTTTTTATACAAATCTATTCATACTAAGCCGTATCATATGACATAACGAGTACATCTTAACCTCAAAGCTACCCACGCCTCTCAGAAATCCACTATAAGTTATTGGTCCAATATCTCGAGCAACAAAAGGCCGCTACGTCCAGCTCTGTTCTTTACAAAAGAAAATAAATCGTCCACATATCATGCCCGGAGTGACCGTGGGAAGAATAGGATAGTAATGTTAGATATTTCGGTGATAATAGAAAAATCTATGGCGGAAGTTGGGAGATGGCATCTGAAAATATCTTTGAAAATATATCTATTAACTAGCTGTTGCACGTGGTTTCGTTTGCGTAAAGATCGGAAACAAGTAAACTAGGTCCTTCTCCATGATTCAAACTATCTACATACCAAATTTCATCAAAATCGGTGCAGCGGTTCAACAGAAAAAGCTTAACAGACAGGCAAAATTGCTTTTGATATATTGGAACGAGCTGTTGCCCGCGACGCGTGGAATTAAAACAGTAGCTTATCTTTTCCCATGGTTTAAACAATATCAAATTACATGAAAATCGGTTCAGCTGTTCAGCATTGACAGCATAACAGAGACAGGGTTACTTTCGCAAGTTCGGATCGATTTGGATATAAAAAGAATTATGTTACTTAAGGCGATCCGTTTTCCATACTGTTGTCATGACAGATATTCTGATCTCCAATATTATAATATTTAAGTCACCAGTGTTTACTAACTTTTCATAGCTTTACGATATTGTTCATAAATGGTTGTTGTATTGACTCCTTTGTACAAACTGTCAGAGCGCGGCGGCTTTTCGACCAATCCCAGCGTTTTATGGAAAGGGTAATATTGTGGCGAGAGAGGTATCTCAAACGTTCGAGCCAGCCTCGCTCAGGCAGTCGTATTTTGTTCTTCAAACTGGGAGATTCTACCTTTAAAGGAGTAATCACGTATTGTGTAAAATTATGAAGACTCTTCTTCATATGTATGGTATTGTGTTAATGTACCCATTTTTACACTGTGTAAAGTGAATAACTTATTACAAAACGTAAGTAGACTTCGAGTGTTTTATTTAACATATTTCTCAACTCCCTCTCATTTGTTAACAATACTAAATTCAAATGACTTGCATTCTTATGCAGGACATAAAATGCTATTGAAAAACGAGTGTATACTGCTATTTTTAGTTAAATTTTTCGCTGATTAATACAAAGATACAGCTAATGCACCGTAAGTACTACAGTACAGATCGCACACCCATTCACAAAGGTAATATTGAAACAAAAATTGCTAACAAAAACTAGTACTTTCGGTGCATTAGCTGTATCTTTGCATAAATCAGCGAAAAATTTAACTAAAAATAGCAGTATTCACTAGTTTTTCAACAGCATTTTATGTCCGGCATAAGAATGCAACTCATTTGAATTTAGTATGGAAAACGGATCGCCTTTAAATAAAAAACCGGCCGGGACGCATCGAGGGTACAGTCCAGAACAAATCAAGTTAACACATTTCAAGCTGAAGTTGCGCTGAGAATGTCAAACTTTACCTGCTCTTGACTGTACTAATACAGAGGCTATTTTCCTCTCGTTTCAAATCAGATTGTATTGATCATAGAACTTGCTTGGATAAGGGCGCGTCCCCATTAGGCTCACAGAGAGCGGCTAACTGTTTACCTCTAGTTCGCCTACCTTCTGTCTGTCTGTGACCCTATATGTTTTAAACGGAGTGTCCATTCAGCGTGTACTGCACGCAGTTTGCGGCGCGGCGTTTCGCTTGCTGATTCATTCCGTGAAAAGCTGAGTCGCTGCGAACGATGCACGCGGCCGGCGGCACAGTCAGTTCACTTCGCCGCCGATACGCCGATCAAAGTCAGTCAGCGGACAGTCAGCCGCTCACTGTGAGCCTAATGCAGACGCGCCCTAAGATGTTCAGTCGGGTAAACGAACACCCTGTATCAAAACTACCCTCAAAACTGGAATAAATCAAACAATATGTAATTTACGTAGAACTATCACAGTAACACATAATAGTCCTTATCTCATAACAAATGAACCTCCTTCGGGATTCGAATCTGTACCCTTTACACCTGAGCTTATTAAACTTTACATTATAAGGGTCAGCGCAGACAGGTTCCAAAGGGACTTGATAATAGGAAGTTTATGTAATATGGACTATAAAATTATTGTTCAAAGGTAAATAAGGAAATAAAGTAAAAATAAAATAATATAATTCTGTATACTCATAACACTCATGTAGCACCTTCTTTTACTTTTTTATGACTCTTTTTGAAGGATGTATTTTTGATAGCCTTTTGGCTTTTGTTATCGTGTATTATTGTGATTTGAGCAATTATATGACACCGAGCTCTAAAAGGCATTTCTGATTACCAGCCCCCAAAAATACAGTTCTTAGAAGTTTACCGCTAACAACTCATATACTCATAACATCCCATGAAACACGAGCAAAAACACGTGGAACTTGAAAGAGGATTTACCATATTATTATAGATAGATAGATAGATAGATAAACACTTTATTGCACACTAAAAAACAAATTCAAATAACAATAATTAATTACAAAAAGTGAGCAAAGGCGGCCTTATCGCTGTAAGCGATCTCTTCCAGACAACTTTTGGGAAGAGGAATCCATCAAAGATAAACGAGTTAGGAAGTGCAGTGTAAAAATATAAGAATAATGATATAATAAACCTAATGCTAAGAATACATAAGAAACATCGAATAATTAAATAATACATACATTAACAATATATAAATATATACATATAAACGTAAATATATAATACTAAATACATACTACATACATATTATAAATAGATCAATATTTATAAATCTACTTGCAAACCGTTTGAGAAAGGAGATGCTCGTGTACTTTAAGTTTAAATGTATTAATCGTTTTGGAGTGACGAATGTCCTGTGGCAAAGCATTCCACAAGTAAGTGGCCTTAACTGTAAATGAGTCCTTGTACGATCAACCGCTTGTCGGTAGAAACTTTTTCAACTCTATTACCACGCCATAAGGTCCAAAAGTGTTTCTACTGATGTGTGTACTATCCCGACCGGCGTGATAGTACACACGGAACGGCGCCCGTAAGACGTTATCAGACGTAGAACGGAAAGTGCGCGTATGGTCAGCCCCTTGGTAACGGAAACGCTCAGAAAGGTATCGGGGGGAGGCGGGGTTATATTATATTAGCTGGTGCCCGCGACTTCGTCGGCGCCGAATCTGCGGTTTCACCCGCATTAAATGCGTTTTCCCGTGGGAATTAAGTGTTTTCCCGCGGTAAAAAGTAGCCTATGTGTTATTCCAGGACCTAACCTATGTGTGCCAAGTTTCATTAAAATCCATTCAGTAGTTTTTACGTGAAAGAGTTCAAATATACATCCATACATGTTTACAAACTTTCGCATTTATAATATTAAAGTAGGAAGCAGTATAGTCACCACGCTTGTAAGCGTTGCGGCTTGGCGACTGGCGTTGCGGCTGGTAGTTGGTGACCGCAATATGTGAGATGGTACGATATACGATGTACTTCCGTAGATGCTGCTGCCCATCCTCCGGTCTATAAGCTAGATGGGTTAGTATTATTCTTTTCCGACATCACACGGACGAGTTCTGTATGAGCTATGTAAAAACAATTTTACGAGCGAATACGGTCGCACGGTTACTACTAAAAAGCGTCATGTGTGTATGATTCCAATGAGACATGGAACGTTCTGTCCTTGAGTAGCAAAACCGTCAAAGCCACTTAAGTAAACCGAGCAAAATTAAATGTTCAGAGGACATTTTTTTGGCTCCCCAAAGTGAGAAACCAAATAATTGACAGCCCCTTTGCACACGTGTTCCGCATTAGAGTGCGAACTTGTTGGGGCAGGAACATGACACGGGTTTTTTTGAGAGACTAAAATGTCGAAAAGCTCACGATATTACAGGTAGATTTACTATCAAGTTATCTATACATATATTGTCCCGTGTGGTGCCGGCAAAGTCCCGTGTGGTGCCGGCAAAGAATAGTACCAACCCATACATACCCGTGGGTGTCGTAAGAGGCGACTAAGGGTTAACTGGAGGATGGGCAGCAGCATCCTCCTTTGTATCTAACATCTTACTTACTGCGGTCACCTACAACCGCGGTCCATAGTGCCAGCCGCAACGCTAACAAGCGAGGTGACTATGGTACCTCCCCTCCACATTTTTCCAGCAAAAGCTAGAATTCTGGAGGGAGCTCCCTGTCCTGTAGTGGACGTTCATGGGATGTTATGATGATATCAATTTGACAACCGTAAATAGATGATAAGAACCGAGGTAAGATGAGACAACCAAACATGACAGCCTTTACGCGAAGTTATTTTTGCCATGATACGAGTACAAGTTGAATAGGAGTAGAATGATCCGTTTGGTGCCCGCAAAGAATAAGTACTTACCAACCCATCTCTACCTTTGGTTGTCGAAAAAGGCGACTAAGGGCTTATGACCCGGATGATGGGCAGCAGCATCTTTCTGTGTATCGCACCATCTTACATACTGCGGTCACCAACAACAGCGGTCGCCAGCCGCAACGCTTACAAGCGTGGTGACTATGGTAAAATCCCTCCAAAGTACCTCACGCTATTGCTGGAGTTCTGGAGGCAGCTCCCTGTCCTACAGTGGACGTTTCATGTGATGTTATGATGACAAATTGATACGATATGCAAGGGTTTCAACGGCGACACCGCCTTATCTACGCGTTAATATCATCTCGATAAATGTTGTCTTTGATATCGATGAAGAGTAAATAGTGTATATCGTACGGTAGTTTAAAGCCCCCTACCCGTATCTATTCAAATAAAAAAAAAATATTCAAAGCTCTAAAAGCTGATACTTCTTAAAAGTACAGATGGGAAAAAAACGCGTAGTGTTGGACCACATTGCTGAACCGACCCAACCGAAACAATTCTAGATCTTAATATGACTTCCTAAGCTTTAAGCAGAGAATATGTATTAAATAATAAATAAGTATTACGCCCAAAACCGGTCACACATACTGCTGTAATTCTATTTGAGCTGCAATTATATTGACTTACAATGAAGTTTGAAGTAAGTAGAACAAAGATTAAGATCAAGAGTAGCCTCCAGCTTCCGTGGTCTAGTGGTTAGAGGGTTCGGCTCTCGATCCGGAGGTTCTGGGTTCGATTCCCAGTGGGGACACTGTCAAACAAAAATCTCTTTGTGCGACCTCCCCAGTTTGGTTAGGGCATTGCAGGATAAATCACCTGATTGCCCGAAAAGTTAGATGATTCCGTGCTTCGGAAGGCACGTAAAGCCGTTGGTCCCGACTACTATCTACGGATGTAGTCGTTAATGAGCCATGTCAGAGGCCTTTGGCGGCTCAACAACTCTGACACCAGGGTTTGTGAGGTCGGTCATCGACCTTGCAACCCACACGATATGATGATGATGATGAAGAGTACGATCGTTTTGACAGAATCTCTTAACGTCGCAATCACAGATCAGAAATAAGTCTAGATGACTCAAGTGAACCTACTTTGCGTGCCGAAACCCGTGGCCCAAACTAAGCTCAAAACGCTTAGTTTGCTTGTCATGGGCTTGTCATATCACCGAGAACTGTGACACGCTTCGTTTTCATACAAACGGCGGGGTTTGCGTTATCTAGACTGATCTGTGGTCGCAATATTATGTGAACTCGGATTCAGATTCAGATAATTTATTCAATGTAGATTCTTTACAGAATACTTATTGAATGTCATGCAGAATACAATTCAAATAGAGCGAGTCTACGCCGTTTCGGATCGTGCTATGGCAGCGTAAAAGAAACGGCAAGAAACCACTGCAGCACGGCCTACTTTAAGAGTCGGCCGTGGCGGAAAATTTTGACATTTGATCCCTCGAGCAATTTTCCATAGAGGTTCCGGAAAATTGAAAAATTATGAAACATGTATGCAGCTGTCTGCAGTTCATGCAGAATTATGCCTGATTGCGTAAATAACTAGGTACGTTTTTTTATACTTTTTTCAAATGTTGACACAGTGCTTCAGAGGTTAACATGCTAACCCTACTTTGCAATCGCTGATCAAAAGCTGATTACCAACCTCACTAGTAATCCACCAAAATCTGCATTACCCAACAATGTTGCCACCTACGAAAACAGTTAATTAGCTGATCGTATTATCCTAAAACACAATGATTTACGTACTCCATCTAATCAGTTATCCGTAACGAATTAACCAAATGAATTGGCAAGCGGAATTGGCTGCTGGGATAGAAATAGGTCACTGAAATATCTGGATTGAACTGGATTTGCATGCGAACGTATTCAGCTCACGGGTTTGTCAACTGACCACCGTAAACCTGTTTCAGTAGAGTATCAATCTATTCACTCCTGTACAAGGTAGATTCTGCCCATGAAACTGAACAACTTTCCCCAAGGCACAAAGGTCGAAATGAAAAAAAAAAATTATCTCCCATACAAACCGCGCTATCAGCTGATTCAGTTTATATGGGAGGTCTAAAAGTTTTTCATTTATCAACCTATGTCCCTTGGGGAAAGTTGTTCATTATCATAGGCTGATTCACATCCTTTAGGTTGGTACAGGCCGCGCGACGAGTTAAGGCCTCTGGGCGGAGTGGAGGGGTATGTGCAGTTGCAATATTTGTAAGAAAAATACTACTGCACATACCCAAAGAGGCCTTCTTACACACCCTTTTTGGTACACCATTTATATGGCAATATCGTCAGAAAATTTGGCGTGTCGTATTTAATCATGGTAGGAGGGTACTTTGTAGAGCTGGCTGATGTAAGAACTTTTACACGAATGTCGTAAACGTCCGAAGTATAGTAAAACATTAGGCAGCAGCGTTATTCTACAAGATCATGCCACTATGATTATCGAACCGGTGTAAATCAAGGCGGATTTCGTGATAGATGAAACTTCATTCGTGCAAGCTTTTGCCCTTTGATTTTGATAAACTCCGCGTCCACTCAAACTTGACCCTTACGGCGATCCGTTTTCCATACTAAATTCAAATGACTCGCATTCTTACGCGGGACATAAAATGAGTGTATACTTGGTGTATACCGCTATTTTTAGTTAAATTTTTCGCTGATTAATACAAAGATACATCTAATGTACTTGCGCCAGTTTTAAATGTAGAAAAAGACTTTCTTTTGTCTTTGTGTCGATTACTCGTACGTGTATAAATAAACGTTTTTTTCTATCTATCTAATGCACCGAAAGTACTACAGTATAGATCGCACATTTTGAACCAAAAATTACTAACAAAAACTAAAATACTTTCGGTGCATTAGCTGTATCTTCGTATTATTCAGCGAAAAATTTTACTAAACATAGACTCATAAAATTTTACTAAATATATTACTAAGTATACACTCGTTTTTCAACAGCATTTAATGTCCCGCAAGAATGCGAGTCATTTGAATTTAGTATGGAAAACGGATCGCCTTAATTGGTTGTGAGAAGAATTGTAATATTTAATTTATTTATTTATTTATTTATTTAATCATAGGGAAACATACAGCTATAATAAATACATAAAAATTAATGTTACAGGTAATCACATAAGCCAATTAAGTATCCACACAAAAAACATACGCTACGTCGAAAAAGACAAAAGAACATAAGTTAAAAAAAAAAAAGACATATTAATAAGAATGAACTTTTAACCTTATATAACCAGAGAGTTTAAATGACAATTATAAAGAATTTAATAACAGCATCAAACAATAAAACATTTTAAAAAGATTAAGAACCGACCATTATTATAAAAAAAAATAAATCTAAAACATATTGGGTAATATCATTTACCTTTGATTGCTTTGACAAACTTGTGATACTTCTCATGTAAAATATCAATGTGACTGTAGGATTTGTTATACTCATAACAGGACCTGACAATAAAACGGTTTTTAGCATAGTTAGTCCTACAGAAAGGTGGGGTGAACAAGCGGGCATTACAAGAGCGGACATTGACTCGTGGACGATTTATACAAATCTTACTCAATAAATATGGAGAATCTATAATACCGTTCAATATTTTATACAGAAAAATCTGGTCTCTCTGTTTACGACGTTCTTGAAGAGATATAACGTTATGTAGTGTGCAACCACGGAACTTGGATTTAATCCGTTTTAAAAGTTTATTTTGTATACGCTCAATGGAGTTTATATGAACTGAGTACTGAGGGTTCCAGGCTTGTGAGGCAAATTCTAGGTTAGACCTAACGAATGCGTTAAACAAAAGTAACAAAGTATGATAATTTTTAAAATCTTTGCCCTGTCTAAATATAAATCCAAGCATTTTGTATGCTTTTGCGTTAATTTGGTCCATATGAGGGCTAAACAGAAGCTGGCTATCAAGTTGTACCCCTAGGTCACGCACCTCGGTCACACGTTTCAGATTTTTGCCATGAAGAGAATAATTATATATGATGGGTGCTTTTTTCCTTGAAAATGATATTACATGACATTTATCAACGTTTAGGACTAGTTTATTTAACAAACAGTATTGACATAATCTATCCAGGTCTTCTTGAAGGTTTGTGCAGTCATTAATAGATTTTACAGTTATGTAAATTTTGGTATCATCCGCATATAAAATCACTTTAGAATTTTTAAATTGTTGTACGACATCGTTAATAAAAATATTAAAAAGAAGTGGACCGAGGTGAGATCCCTGGGGCACACCAGACGTTATGGGTATAAAAGAAGAAGTATAACCCTTAACTGCTACCGCTTGAGTTCGGTCGCGAAGGTATGAAACCATCCAACGTAGTAGGTCACCGTGTATACCGATTGACTCGAGTTTTTTAGCTAATAGAAGATGAGAAATTTTATCAAATGCTTTCGAGTAATCGGTATACACGGCATCCACCTGGTACCCCTCCGCCATAGATTCTAGTATTACATCAGTGAATTCACAAAGATTGGTCTCCGTGGAGCGCTTATTTACAAAACCGTGCTGACACGAAGTAAGTAATGGTCTTATTACTGGAAAAAGCGTATCATAAATGATTTTTTCAAACATCTTGGGAATAACAGATAATTTAGAAATACCTCGATAGTTCTTAGCATTATGCTTGTCGCCACTTTTAAATATTGGAACTACTAAAGAGCGTTTCCAAGTTTTCGGAATGCATCCGGAAGATAAAGACAGGTTAAACATGTAAGCTATCGGAATTGACAGGTGCCTACAACATCGTTTCAAAAAAATTGGGTGAATCCCGTCAGGACCGCTACCCTTGCTGGTATCAAGGCGCGAAAGATATTTTTCAACTTTTTTTCGCGTAATAATAACATTATTAATGAGTCTACAATGTGTTACATTATTAGAAGTTAAATCATCTGGAATCTCTGTATCCTCCTCAAAAACAGATTGGAAAAAAGTATTGAATAGGTTAGCTATTGACTGACCATCTTTTCCTTCCTGACTATTTAGATATATGCTGTCTGGAATACTTGCACATTGTTTTTTTGACTTAATAAAAGACCAAAAGTGTTTAGAACATTTATAAATATTGTTCTCAACTCTAAATATATAAAGATCATAGCAGGAGTTTTGTAAATTCTTTACATCGTGGCGCAAATCAGAAAAAATTTGATAGTCACAACTACGTCCATAAATTTTCCACTTTTTATGCTTTTTTAATTTTCTGTTTACCATCCTAATAAGGGTACGGGAGTACCATATTGGGTATTTATATTCACTAGTAACTATTTTTGTTGGAACGAAATTGTTAATAATTTTATTAACAATTATGTAAAAAGTATCGACAGCCAGCTCAATGCTATGATTTGAGAGGTATGATTCCCAGTCTATTAGTGCTAATTGTTGGTTGATGACGTCATAATCGGCAACATGAAACCTGCGTACGATGCGAGGAGCGGGCTTTAGTCTAGTGTCAGTCGCGCCCACGCGCACATCAAAACAAAGAGACGGATGATGCGCGTCCTCGGGAACTGATAACGGCGTCGCGCGGGTTACTGTACAGGACAGATTGGAAAATATAAGGTCTAAGCATCTATTGTTTTGGTTAGTGATTCCATTGTATTGAGACCAGTTTGTAAAGTTCAAAAAAGTATAAATCTGTGACGTAAGTGAATTTTCGGAAGGATTACAAAGAACTATACTGCCATCCGTACAGTTTTTGTTAATTGACGACCATTGGGCATCACGTACGTTAAAATCACCGACGACTAAAAAGTTGTCACTTGGAAAGTCCGCACTAAGATCGGATAAAAATTCAAAAAAGTCTGCTTCGGACGAGCACTGATTCTTACTTTGTGGAAAATAGCAACAGAATAGTCGAAGGCGATTCAGGGAACGCGTATTATCGCCATGAGCAAGGGAGATAGTGATATGTGCAATATCAGCATCCGGAAAGGAAGGAAAGGAAGGATTTTAGATTTTATTCCTTTGGTTGTGCTACGAGTATAAGACCTAGTTTCTTGCCAAATATCATGATTCTAGGTCAACGGGAAGTACCTGTAGGTTTTGGTTTGGTTCATAAATGTATGGAAATGAGGGTATTAATATCCGTATCTTTGAAAAAAAAAAAATTAAAATTTAAACTGTTTATTGCAGATACTTTTACAAATTATAAATTATTTATTAATTGAGACAGTAAAATCTTATAAATTAAAGATTGTGGTTGCCTCAACCAGTTGCCCGCCCCACGACAGACCGTGGCCAGAGAGCGTGGATCTGCATCCACCCCCTACAAGAAGTTTACTTTTTTTATGTAGTGTTTATTTAATGTATTTTTTTTTATTGTGTTATTGTAGAAACTTGAAATGTCCTCATTTTCAAGGGTCCATACCCGTTTACCCGTCTTGATAGACAGACGGACTACAAAGTAATCCAATAAGGGTTCCGTTTTATTTTATTTTGAGGTATGCAACCCTAAAAATTAATAAATACCTAGTTTCCTTACATCACGAATGACCATAATGTTTCATTTAAGAAACAATCTTTTAAGTTAAAGGTCCTTTAAATCTATTGCTTTCTCTTTCTTTTTAGTTGAAAAAGACAATGTCAGCAACATATATAATATCTGAAGTAAAGAAAGATGTAATTGTTTTACTTGCCATCACTTCACACTGTAATGTAATAATATATTCAATGGAAATAAGAAAATACTCGCAAACACTGTATGGCGAGTTGATGTATGAGTTTCGTGTAATCTAGAATAAGACCTTCAATGTCAGTTGAGAGAGAGAGCAAAGTAAATATTACTCAAACTGATAAGATAAGAAGTGAGTATAGAATTTGGGATTAAATAATCATCTCCGTTTTGTTAAGATATTATGATATTCTTTGTCTTACTTATCATATTTTATAAGCATTGTTTCAGCTGCTAATACCAAAAGAAGTTGAAGAAGTGTTGACGATAAAAGTTTTACTGAGATTTCGTTGAGCTCGTATGTAGCTCTTTCTTAAATTAATATACTATTATTAGTAGGAACATACCTGGATAATGAATTGGCGGAGTGAATCCTGTTGTTCACTGGTGACAGCTCTTAGAAAAGAGCTGGTGGAGTTCACAAGGTATTCCAATACCTGAAATGTAAAGAAAAATATCATAAAGCATTTGAATTACATTTAATATTTAATGACGCCATATTTTCTCGCATATCCGGACGTAAAGAAATATAATAAATGAAGGAATTAAGAAGTAATAATAAATATTGTTTTTTTGTCGTGTTTCTTTTTTTCTATCTAGGGTGTTACTTTATCTCATTGCATTTTGTTAGACTTCTATCTATTTTGATTTAAATGTTACATACAACATATATATAGGAAATAATGCCGCCTATTTGAAATGCCTTGAACCACAGTCTCCTTTTCCCATGTCCCGGCAAAGAAAAGTTACTTACAAACCCATTTTAATGGTTGGGTGTCGTAATAGGCGACTAAGAGACTATAAACTAGAAGCTGGGTAGCAACGTCCTTCTGCGTATTGTATACTATCTTACATACTGCGGTCACCAACAACAGCGGTCCATGGTGCCAGCCGCAACGCAACAAGCTACTTTCCTTCCAAATTTCACCACACGTTTGTGCTGGACTTTTGGAGGGAGCTCCTTGTTCTGCAGTGGACATTTTATGGTGATAATTATGATGATGATGTCAGTCTGCTTTGGAATAAGCCGTCAGACAGGAATGTCCCCTCTGAGCTTGATGGACTTCTTTCCTACTTGTACGAAACCAGAGAAACAACGTCAGATGGGGGATACAATGTCGGTTGCAGGCTGTCTTGTGGCGTGCCACAGGGGAGATTGAGCTCTCCAGATCTATTTAACATCTATGAAAACTATATGATTTTGGAGCCGAGTAGAAATTTTAAGACATGTATGTTAACAACTTAAGCTACCCCGATGATAAGGTGCTACTCAGCCTTTCAATCGAAGGTACGAGAAAATTTCATTATAATACTAACTAAATTAAGATGACAAACAAAGCTTTTTTAAAATTATAGGTGTACTAAAACTGATTGTTTCACATTTCCGTAATTTATTAAATGTAGGTGCTTAAACTATGAACAAAAGTCGATCAATTTTAATGTAATTTCAGTAAGTTATTTGTAGATGATCGAATGAAAAACGTTGTTCTAAAACCTAATTTGGTACAAAGTAAAAGATTATCAGCTTCAAAATACATACATACGTCGGGGTAGGGCAGAGACCACAGCCCTCCACCTGTTACGATCTTGACATACTTCCCTCGCTTCCTCAACCCTTTCATACATGCTCGTCGGTTTAGGGTAGGTACTTTTAACTTCATGTGTCCGTATAATATGTTTACGTTATTCATAAATTTACGTTAACTTGTTTCAGTTAACGAACTTTTAATACCTAAGCACGTACACCAAATTAAACTTGGACCTTCTAAATTAATAAGTAATTGAGGTCCAATAATTACAAAAAAACTTTGAAGCAAAGATAATTAACCACAATGTTATTATAACAAAACTTTGTTTATCAATTAGGTAACTTTCCAAGAATTATATTTCAATCAATCGACTTTAACCAAAAGCGAAGTTTGATCGAGTTGGAAAAGTTTTGTTTAACAAATTTGAGTTGTCGTGAAAATGGCGGAAGTACTGGGTGATTGTTTACGAAAGTCTTTTAACCCTCAAGGTCGTAAAAGAGCTTTTTGCGAGGGGTCACAGGTATTGGGGGAAGGGGGTGTAACGTTGCAGACGTTATTTTTCAAGCTCTATATTTGGCTCGCCAACGCAAACACCACGCGCACACCCCACTCGCTGTACGGTCGATCGCAGACTGCCCAAGGAACATAGACTGCCTGAGTGAGGTTGAGTGGTGCGCGGTATGAGCGCTCGAGACAAAGGCTATACACTACAGGGGGGTTGAAGTAATGTATGGAGAATAACGTCAGTTGTACGCACAAAGAACGGGATTCGCAACAGAAATCGTAATGTAAGGAATTTTGAAACTTGGCCTATAAAAGACAGTTAAAAAATTACTACAAGCAATGCAGTTTCTATGGGATAAAAAAAACCGTCAATCGTCCTATGTTCCTTAAGGAAAGTTGTTCACTTTGGTTCTCTGAATCTACAGAATCAGTTGTCTTAATATGTCTTATTTTTTACACCCCGTATAGGTAGATTTCTTGAAATCATGTTGAACAGTACATTGTAAGTATTCATACCATATGCATATGAATAATAGTAGTTTATGCAACGGTCATTCACATTCATGCTGTCTGTTGTGACATTCGTCTGCGCCTCATGCCACAAACAAGCACTCATGTTACAATGACTATATTAACCTGACAGTGGCATAAACTACTATTTAATAATAGGACCTAGTTTGATTAAGCGAATTCCATTGCTATCAGTAAAATGGGGACAGATGACGAATAAACAGTAAATACGTAATATTATAGCTTCTTCGATAAGAAAGTTGAAAGGTTAGAATTGACGCGAATACATGTTGATACATCCTATACTATTAAAGAAGCAATATTTTGTATACAGGGTTAATTTGGACCCTTAGCCAAATTTTAGTAATATGAAACTGAACAACTTTTCCAAAGAAACATGGGTCGAAAAACAAGAAAAAATTTTGGTCGTCTCATACAAATTCCACAGTTGATGGTGCAAGGTTTGTATGGGAGACCCAAAAACAAAATTCGTTTTTCGACCCACGTTTCTTTGGGAAAATTGTTCTGATTTGTATTCTGAGTAAGATACTAAAATTTGATTAGGGGTCCAAAAATAACCGTGTATATATTTGTAATCGGTTTCTCAAAAACGACTAACGATTTCGATGGAATTTACCATACATTTGATTTGACAATACACCTTCATTCGCGGAATTCCTGCAACCCAGGGAACCCTAGGGTTCCACAGACAACAATTTGAGAACCGCTGTCCTAGGGCTTCATAATAATTAAAACAAAGGTCAACAACATGAAAAGAAAATTAAATTTCAATGAAGCACATTTCCTCATTTTGATAATGAAGTAGATGTATAGAATCACGTACAACATAATTAGCATGGTAATTACCGTTCACAAAGTTTCACCAAAATACAACATAATTTGCTGGTATTATTTCAAACAACCTTCCCTTAAAGCTTTGAACACACTGGATTTAAATTGAAAAGGTCGAAGATCGACCTAAGCGATTTATTTTCGCAATATTAGATTCGAGATGTGACAGTGACAGATGGACCAAGAAATTGACAGAGTAGATACCTAGAGATGAGGAAGAGGAGTAGAGGCAGACCACGGAAAATATGGGAGGATGTTTTCACAGAAAAATGTGGACCAGAATGGAGAAGGAAAGCTAGGGAGAGAGAGACCTGGAGGAAACTAGGAGAGGCCTACGCGGCAGAGGCAACTTCCACTAATAAAAAAAAATGTTATAATAATGAGAGAAATGAATGCATGCACTTTTGAAACACTAAATAATATCTTAGTAATAATAATAATAATGAATAATGATTACAAGTAATAATTATAAATTATCTATACATATAATAAAAGAGTAAAAACCGCGTGTCTGTACTTTTGATAAATTTATAAAAAAAATAGTGTGGGCGATAAGAAACTACTAATAGAACTCAAAAATATGTTTTCTGAACTTTTTGTCTGTCTGTCTGTCTGTATGTTTTCGATAAACTCCGAAACTACTGAACGGATTTTCTCGCGGTTTTCGCAGATAGATTAAGCTTAGCTCTGAGCAACATATAGGCTATGTTTCATTCAAATCGGTTCACTCAATCAGAAGCTACACTAATGTAAAGTATCAAATTGCCTGTACGATAATAACTCACAAACCGATTCAAACTGAGTTTTCAATTACGAGTTTCACTTACTTTTGTGCAACATAAAAGTTTAGTTTCATTGCAAACGGTACACTTAGGCAGAAGGTACGCTAAGTTTTATGCGACGGCGCAAATAACTCACAAACTAATGAACGGATTCAAACGGGGTTTTCAATAAACTGTCAGGCTTACTTCTTTGCAACATATTAGCTTACTGTCATTGAAAACGGCTCACTCAGACAGGTGCGCGAAATTTCCAGCGGAGGCGCCAATATCTCACAAAGAACTGAACCGATTAAAACGAGGTTTTCAGTAACGTATTTGGCTTACTCCATGCAACATGTATGCTTAGTTTTATTGCAAACGGTTCACTCAGACATAAAATACACTAAGTTTCAAGTGGCGGCACCAATAACTCACAAACTACTAAACGGATTTAAACGGGGTTTTCAATAACGTGTTTAGCTTAATTCTTTGCCATGTATTAGCTTACTTTCATTGAAAACGGTTCACTCAAACAGAAAATGCCCGAAGTTTCAATAGGTGGCGCTAATAGCGAACAAACTACTGTACCGACTCCAACTGGCATTTCCATGACGTGCTTGGATAAGGTACTTCCGTGCAACATATAAGCTTAGGTTAGTTGAAAACGGTTCACTCTGATAGCAGTTACGCAAAGTTTTAAGCGAAGTCGCGAATAATT
Organism: Athrips mouffetella; assembly: GCA_947532105.1. Taxonomy (NCBI): domain Eukaryota; kingdom Metazoa; phylum Arthropoda; class Insecta; order Lepidoptera; family Gelechiidae; genus Athrips; species Athrips mouffetella. The sequence goes on along the minus strand of OX383968.1, from coordinate 3,044,801 downwards.
CAAAAACTTTTAAGTAGATTCAAACGTGGCTTTCAATAACGCGTTTGGCTTACTCCTGTGCAATAAATAAGCTTAGTTTCATTGCGATAGGTAGGTTCACTCTGACAAAGATACGCAAAGTTTCAAGCTGCAGAACCAAGAACTCACCAACTGAACTGATTTAAACGAGGTTTTCAATGACGCGTTGGGCTTCTATCTGCTTCATTGCAAACGGTTCACTCAGACAGAAGGTTCGCGAAATTTTAAGCGGCCGCACAAACTATTTGAATGACTTAAACGGGGTTTTCAATAACGTATTTGGGTTGCTTTCGTGCAATATTTGAACTTTATTACTATCGGTTCATTCAAACAGATGATAGGCGAGTTCAAAGTTTCAAGCTGTGAAACCAAGCTGAAATCAAACAAAGCTTAAAATTTTGTACGGAAGACAGCCAAATACGTTGTTGAAAATTCCGTTTGATCCGGTCCAGTTGTTTGTCTAAAATTCATGGGTACAGCTAAAGATTGGTAAAATCTAGATTTAGTTTTATTGTAAAATAATAATAAAAAAATCCTGTTTCGGCATGGCGGTGCAACAAATGTAATTTTTTTTATGAAAGTTCTAAAGTTTTGAAAACTTAGGAAGTAGGTACTTATAAACGAAATACTTCAAAAAATAAAAAGAAAAGTGAATAGATAGAGAGATAAGTTACAAAGATTGTACGGAAATGAAGTCCAACAGTTTTGTATGTAGGTACATGTAGAGTTAAGACCATGTGAAGTTAAAAACACGTTGGACTTTGTACCGCTCTTTTTTCAGTAGCCACAGAAGCTAAAGTGACTGAGCCGCTGATTTAGTTAGGCTTTGTTTTGTATTAGAAATAACGAAACCCGTATCATAGTTACGCCGTGTGGAATTCGACTATGATTTTACGAGTACACTTACGAGGATAGTGGGCGACCTAATAGTCCACACATAAACAAGAGGTGTTTAATTTACAAAAATCCGTATCATCGGTACTCTGTATACCTTTCACTTGTACTGATATTTTTTATTGTTGACACTCGGAGGAACGCTAACTCCCATAATACAGATTATTCTAGCTTGGGAGTTAGACGTTACATCTAGTAAGCTCTATCAGCCTTGTAGTCTATTTTCTTCTTTAGTGATAAGTTCATATTGTAATTAGGCTTTGCTCAATAAAGATTTTATTTATTATTTATTTATTTAATATAAAGGCGAGAACTGCACTGTCTGTCTGTCTGTTACGCTTTTATGACTAATCCGATTAACCGATTGTGATAAAAACTTGGTACGAAGATAGTTTGAACCATGGGAAAAGTCATTAGCTTCTTTTTCTGAACCCCACGCAGACGGAGTCGCGGGCAACAGCTAGTATAAAATAATTGTAGAAAATTTACATTTCGATCTTAGGCCGGTCTACTATTCCAACTCTTACCAACATATTTTGCAGTTATGCTAAAAGCCATCGGCTAAAGCTGTCAGAAAAAAACAAGTTTGTAAAACAATGTTATTCTTTCCGTCAAATATCTGATTTATTCATGCACGGAATACAAAACGTGTCATGGCTGCGGAATGTGTTGGTAAACGATGGAATTAATGAAAAAATTACGTGTTATTTACTTATTTACTCTGCCGTCAATGTGAACCCAGCTTTAGATATGCATTGTGTGACCTAATTTGCCTGCTCGCTTTACATTTTCATTTCGATTCAAGGAAGGATCCTCCGCCGTCATGGATAAGTAACCAAAAAATGCATAAATTTGACCTAATTTTGAGGCGATTTGAATTTCTTATGGGTTCATTAATTATGGAAAGAAAAAGAAAATAAATTAATTAAAAGAAAAAGGGTCCTATGGGATAAGGAATACGTAAATTAAATTTTTTTTTTAACTTGTAGGTCCCAAAATAGGACAATATATTTTTTTTTGTAGGTATTAGGGCTTTTGTGCAAAGTCCGCCTGGGGAAGTACCACCCCCTTGCCTTTTGTGTCGCAAAACAGCTGTGTTTTTACTGCTGTAGTTATCGGCTGCTGAAATTGCCGGCACATGAGACAAACCATCTTAGTTCTCAGGGTGGGTAACGCGGTTTGCTGTCTTATTAGTGTAAAATTATTTAACTAATAAGACAGTGAGTGTCATGGATGGTGGTGACCACTTACCACCAGGTGGCCCACCTGCTCTTTTGCCCAGTTGTGACATAAAAAAAATCTAAACAACCTGCTCCCTACATAATTACACAGCAAAAATACGTTTTTTATTTGGAGGGGAACGTACACTCACCAATGAATCCCCTAGTCGCCTTTTACGACAACCACGGGTAGAGACGGGGTAGTACTATTCTTAGCCGGAACTTCACGGACAATCCATTTGCAATTTTTTTTGCAAATAATATTTTATTTATTTAATTAACTGTTCATTTTGACTGTTTGTTTTTTGAACAATCTGACTTTATAAACAGAACCAAGGATAATTATGACAAGTTGGAATTAATCCATTCGTAAGGAGAGTTCAAGAGAATTATTCATAGGAGACAGTTGGCGATACAGAGAGGTATTCAGTAAATTATTGATATTTTTCTACGACATTCCTATACTCATTGTTTACTCAGACTCCCTCTCAAGTTCGATTCAGGGTGAGTTCGACTTGAGTTTAACATACTATACATGGTATAAAAAAAGTGCGTAGCCTTTTAGGGGGTAATTTGGTAATTTTACAGTAATGAATGAATAAAAAAAAAATTTTTTATGATACAAGTGAGCAAACGAATAGGTGAGCCACCTGATGGTAAGTGGTCACCACCGCCCATAGCACCCACTGTCTTATTAATGGAATATTTTGACACTAATAAGACAGCAAAGCGCGTTGCTCACTTTGAGAACTTAGATGGTATCTCTCATGTGCCGGTGATTTCACTGGCTCCCTTGCCCTACAAACCGAAACACAGCAGTGCACACACTGCTGCTTCACGGCAGAAAAAAGCAAGGGGGTGGTACCTTCCCAGACGGACTTTCCACAAAAGGCCTACCACTTAAAAAAAAGTATTTTTAGCTCAGAAAAAGTGCAGCGCCTGGAGGGTTAAATTACCTTTATACGAATTGGCTCGGTCAGCTGATCGATTTGTATGAAGAAGCAATTTTTTTTGCGAATTTCCAAAAGTTAGATGTATACAGGGTGTAAGGGACGGTGTACCGAAAACTGAAAGGGCGTGCTCAGTCAACGAAACTGAACAACTTTTCCAAAGAAACATTTTTTCGGGACATGAAAAAAAAATTGACCTCTCCATACAAACCGTTCGACCAGAGTAGGCAATTTGTATGGAGAGTTAAATTTTTTATTTTCATTTACCAACAAATGTTTCTTTGAGAAAGTTGTTCAGTTTCGTTGACTGAGCACGCCCTTTCAGTTTTCCGTACACTGTCCCTACACCCTTTATAAGTCACGCTTTATAAATCCAACCCCAAGTCACGACCTCATTAGGAAGGCAAAATCAACAAGTCGTATGGGTTGTAAAATCGATGACCGACCCTCACAGACCCTGGTGTCGGAGCTGTTAAGCCTCCAAGATCTCTGACATGGCTCATTAACGACTACTTTCGTCGATAGCAGCCAGAACCTATCAGCTTAACGTACCTTACGAAGCATTGAATCATCAAATTTTACGGAAACCCTGCAATTTTTTAACTTAGCTGGGAAAATGTGAAAAAGGATCTTGTTTGACAATGTCTCCATCGGTAATCGAAACCAAGCCAAGACCAGATCGAGAGCCAAACACTCTAACCACCAGACCACGTAGTAAATAGCGATCTAACCTTCAGACGGTCAGCATCCCGGTTGATTTCGGACCTCCTTGCTTCGCTCGGAATAGATACCGCGTTAATTTATTTTACTATGCGATGACATCTGCCAGCATGTCACTTCTTCTTTGCTATGCAATGTCACATCATCACTGATGATTATGAAATATTCAAAATAACCCTACCAAATTAATAGCACGTCGCCTTCATTGCATTTACAAAGATAATAGGATTACGTAATTTGTTGTGACTTTACATCACACACACGCCGAGTTATTTCTTTAATCCTATTTCTATAACCCTTATTTTTCTGTGTTGGCCGTGGTTCACCTGGGTCATGGACGAATAATGATAAGACTGGCAATCCACATACTAGAAAACATAACCCGGAAAGGCATAAAACTCATGGAAACTAGATGGCGCTTTCAAATAATCTAGAAATTTATATTATGGTCTACGGAGTATTTTGCCAAAAAAACATTCAAAATTTCAACATAGTTTCAATGTAAAGAAACGCTTACATTGAAATGCGGTTAATTTTTTTTTTTTAGCAGAATACTCGATAAATCATAATAAATTCCCATACTATTTATTAGCGCCATCTAGTTTTATACTTTTCCGGGTTACGATTTCTAAAAGGGGATAGTCAGTCTTTCTTATTGTTCGTCCATGCCTGGGTGTGTACCACAGATTTCCTTAGCCTCAAACGTTTAAAAAATATATTACTAAAATAAATAATAATAAATATAAAAATTGTATAATAACCATAAACATTACGCGTGACCGTCAAAGCGTGAATTTCTGTATTTTCCGGTTCTTTGTATGCAATTTTATTCCGGTCTTACCTTACTTACTATGCATAAAAAATCACGTCTCTCTTATTTTCGTGATCGCGATAAAGCAAAGAGTAAAACACTGTTCTAAGAAACTGCGTATATTTGAGTACGTTCCTGGGAATATACTTACACCTGTTTATTTTTTTCTAAGAAACTTAAGATCACTCTTAGTGATAAGGCCGCCTTGTGCCCACTTTTTATAAGCTCTTCTATTGTTTATAGTTTTACTTTGTGTGCAATAAAGTGTTATTCATTCATTCATAAGTCAAAAAGCGCGATTTTTTAGCTATACAGAAACCTTGCTAGGTTTTTTATGGCACATATGTTTGTAATCGGTTTCTCGAAAATATCTCTAACAATTTCGATGAAAATTACTATACGGAAGTTTTTGGGAGCTTGGTCTCATGTCTGGGAAAATTTGTAACCACCGTTTTTTTGAGCATTTCTTGATAATAACGCGTTTCAGAAACCCTACAGCGCCATCTGTTAGTGGGTTAAGAGTGTACAGAGCAAAGCTCTGTAACCTATACACTGTGTTCCTAAGGATATGCATTAATTTTAAGAGCACATTCAGTTAACGAAACTGTTCAACTTCCCCTAAGAAACATAGGTTGGGATACGAAAAAAAAAATTGCTGTCTCACACAAAGACAATTTCTTTTCGTATTATGCATTAACTTGCCCTGCCATACAAACATTTTTTTCGTATTTCAACCTACGTTACTTAGTTGTACAGTTTCGTTAACTGAACGTATGCATGCGTACAGTACGACAAGGCTTATAATGAACGTGGCAAAAAAAGGAACTAACACCGCTACCTTGTGAAACGTCACTTTTGAAAGTTCCCTCATACAAACCAGCGCCCCCACCCGCGTTCATTATAAGCCTTGTCGCACTGTCCTCAGGAACACGGTGTAGGTATAAAACGATACGAGAACCCACTCTTAAACCTAGATCCGTCCCCTTATTTATCGAAGTATGGCGCCTTGTATTATCATTGGAGGGTAATAAATTAAACGTTTTAATTGTCGCCTGACCGAGAACTGTCTGTAAGGCGTCGAAACTTTGATTTATTCCGCAACTGTCTTAAGACGACGATGTTCATTTTAATTTGTTTGTTTAAGTTATTATCATAAGAGCCTGCGTGGGTTAGAGGGCTTCTAGGTTCTGGGTTCGATTCCCTGTCGGGACACTGTCAGAAAAAATCCCTTTATGCGACATTGCAGAATGAATCACCTGATTAAACGAAAAGTTCGATTATTCCATGCTTTGGAATGCACGATAAGCCGTTGGTCCCGACAACTATCTACTTCTTCTATCGTGTCGATGGATGGCTGTAGTCGTTAATGAGCCATGTCAGAGGCCTTTGGCGGCTCAACAACTCTGACACCAAGGTTAGTGAGGTCGGTCATCGACCTTGCAACCCACACGATTAATGATGATAATCATAAGACTGGAAGTTTTGCTTAAGGATTTAATGCTGCTTTTTGACCAGTGATATTCATTTATTTTATATAGATTTATATAGATATTCATTTGACAGCGCATGGTTGGAATTTTTCCAGGTTATAGCAGTGGTAGAAAAGCAATCTTATACATCTCTACCCGTGGGTGTCGTAAAAGGAGACTAAAGGATCATGAAGCGGAGGAAGCGTTTTTCTTTGCGAACGTGTCATTTTGAGAATGTGACATTTTGCGAACGTGTCATTTTGCGTCGGGAGGGTTTTTCTGCGTAGATATGAATATTGCAACGCGGGCTATAGATCCAGCTGCAACGCTAAGCGTAGTGAGTGACTGTAATGTTACCATCCCCGCCAAAATATTACACGTATTTTATTTGTGAATTTCTGACGTGAGCTCCTTGTCCATTAATTGGAATTTTTATTTGATGTTATGATATAGATATTAAGGGTGTGAATCAAGGGTGTGAATGGTGATCAAAGAATTCAGACTCCTTGCTCCGCTCTGAACAGAAGGAATACTAATTTATTTTACTATGGGATGACATCTGCCATTGTGTCCCAAGTTGAAATGTCAAATCATCAAACGTGATTTGACATCCTCATACAAAATTTACTATGCCGTATTTACAATGACGGAATGAATGTCAGAATACCTTGTGACACATATTTACATTCATCTTCCTTCTATTACCCTTTTATTTTTCTATGGGTGTGACTCACAGCCAACTGCCGCAATTTCAGTCATTGAGTTCACAAAATTAAAGAACATGTTATCACTACGCCATCTTTTTCACCAAATAATATTTCAGACAAGATATAAAATCTCTTTAGTAAAATAAAAGTTCTTCAGCTAAACACTTTATCCCAACCTTCGGGGTAATTTACCCTAAAATGGCCGCCATTTTTCCAATGGCCCTTACAAGATTATTACAGTGTCACGCACCTTTAGGTATCTTATAAAGAAATCATGTAACTTTAGGGGCTGAAACCTTCGGGTCTTAATAGTTAGAGGTTGAACAGGAATGCCTTTGTAGAGACTAATAGGGTTTAAAAGGGACTTATTTGATTGGGTCTTTTTGTTTCAGCATGTTTTTTGAAATCTAGCTACTATTGTCTTATAATTTTACATTACCAAGGCCTATTTCTGAATCGGACAGAATGAACAGATTTTTTTTATTATCAATGGGCTTATTCTAAGTCTTGACCTCGATCATTCTTGAGGACAGAGATGAGGTAGACGATGGAACGAGCTTGCCCACTTGAATAGATTCGGGTTATATGAACTCGGGAACACAGACGTAGGCAAATAATTCCACTCTTTGGCCGTGCGCGTTATAAAAGACTAGCTGTGCCCGCGGCTTCGCCCGCGTGATATTCAGACAATGTGCCGTCTCTCCCTCTCCCCCTCCCCCTCTTCCACTCCCTCTCTCTCTACCTTCATCCCACTCCCTCTCCTTCTCCCTGTCCCTGCCCCTAACCCTATCCTTAACGCCGTCTTAACCGCTATCCCCATCCTTATATAAACATAGAAACGACACCCATATTGATTTTTAGACATTTTAACCCTATCGCACCCCAACCCCATCCCCAGGGGATGATGGTATTTCACGTCAACCACCTTCGATTTCAAAATTGTTGTAGTTTTCGTAATCAGCGATCCGATTAACCATACAAACGACACCCATATTTATTTTTAGACATATCGAACGTATCGCACCCCAACCCCATCCCCAGGGGATGGTGCTCTTTCACGTCCACCACATTGCATTTTAAAATTGTTCTAGTTTTCGTAATCAGCGACCCGATAAACCATTCAAACGACACCCATATTGGTTTTTAGACTTTTTCACCCCATTTCCCTCTTTAAGGGGTTGAATTTGGGGTGGAATTTCAATAACAGTGATGTATGTTCCACAGAATTACAACCCTAATGCCTAAATAATAAATTAAGTGGATATTACTTTGAAATGAATGAGTTTTAACTTCATCCCCCTTTTCACCCCTTAGGGTGTAGAATTTTCAAAAACCCTGGGATACATAAAACTTAATTTTTAGTTTTCAGTCTAAATACAAATTTTGAAGATCTAACTTCAAAACTGACGGACTTTCATACAAAGTTTCATCCCTTATTACACCCCCTTAGGGGATGAATTTTGAAAAATTCTAAAACACATACTTTCTTATTTTTTACCAAAAGCTCAAAAACAAATTTCTATAATTCTACCTTTAAAAATAAAAGACTTGTAAACCAACATATGGAAAAAATATCATCCCCTTTTTCACCCCCTTGAAAGGTGATTTTTAAGAAATGCTTTCGAAAAATAATATCTGTAAAAAAATATAACAAATGTAATGATGACGTCGGACGACATTTAAGACGAACAATTTTCGAACCTTTAATTTTATATATCAAACTAAAAATAAAAACTTAATTTTATGCGTCAATTGATAACCTTGAAGTCAACTTTCAAATATTAGACCAATGAAACAAATAGCATTAGAATTATAGGAATTATGATCTCATTAATCTGTAAGAAAATTTCGGCAATTTCATAGGTAAAGACCTACTATATTGAGCACGAATTTGAAATTTGAAGGTCGCCTAGGCACGCATTTCAGTACAAAAGACCCTCAGAAAGACCACGAAAATCTTGTGAGCGTGTGCGCGCGGGGGTGCGGGTAGATTACAAGGCGGGCGGAGAGTCCGTTCTGTATGATAGTACTTTTACTTTATTCTGTGGTCGTAAGATCGATGACCGACCTCACAAACCCTGGTGTCAGAGTGGTTGAACCGCCCAGTCACCCAAGGGCTCTGACATGGCTCATTAATCGACTACTACCGCTAATAGCCTATGTACCTTAACGGCTTAGCGTGTTCTTCGGACAATCAGGTGATCCATCCGGCAATGTCCGAACAGAGGAAGTCACATAGAGTGAATTTTGTTTGACATTGTCACCACCGAGAATCGAACCCAAAACACGTACAGGTAAGCACGTACACGGTCACGGAATACACTTAAAAAGGGTCTTACATATTGTAGCTCTTCTGCGTTCCATTAGAATTACTGAAGATCATGGAATTTTACCTGTACCTTTTTCACGGGAAGACACTTCGTAAGGAGAAAGACGTAGTACGAGTAAGTACAAATGATTCTTTTTTCCAAAAATGGCCGTCACCAGTGATCTTACAACTCGCAACATAGTCCAGTCAATCTACGAAAGTTTGTATGGAGAGGGTTGCATTAAATGCACTTTACGAAATAATTTATTTAATAACCAGTAAAAAAATTCAAAAATTTAAAACCACAGTAATCCCCGACATAATGTTGAAATTTTTAAATCCAATATAAGGTGTACTCAACCTGTATTCTCTCTCTCCAAGAGGCTTTTTTACACACTTGCACAAATCGGCCGCGGAAAGGTCCGCTCATTACACGATGCATCGTACGGAATTTCCGTTGGTCTCCAGGCGTAAGAAGCGGAACTTTACGCGTCGGACTTTCCGCAGGTGTCGCTACACTAAAATGGGAAGAATGTTTCGAGATGGTGGAGTAAAGCACCAAAACCTACAGGGACAAGTAATATCCTGATTGAAAAAAGCCGCTCAGGTCCAACTCATCATTAACAGCCGAAACACATCCATGGCTGATCTCCAATACGACCAGTTCTGCGCTGCTCACATCCAGCGGCTTCCCGCGATCCTGACCAGATTCGTCGGTCCACCTTGTGGGGGGCCTGCCTTCGCTAGGTTTTTCGATTCGTGACTGCCCGCCGCCAGGTCGCCACTCTATAAAACCTTTACACTCCATCGACCATCCTTTCGCCCGATGTGGCATGTCCAGGGGGCAGTGGACATTGTTCACTGCCATTTAAGTTTAGCAATTATCGGAGCTAAGTCATTTACTTTAGTTTTTCAAAATTAATTCCTTCGTGCGACGGCTGAGCGTGCAGGTACTGCTACTGCAGGGGCTGAAATAAAGAAATCTGAAAAGTATCAGGATCTTCGGTGTGGGTACATATTCATACCGATCGGGTTTCAGACGATGGGTTCTTGGGACCCTTGACACAGTCGTTTATAAAAAAATTGTCGGCTCGTCTCGTCGAGCCGTCTGGTGACCGCAGAGCGGGTAGCTTCCTGGCGCAAAGGATTGGTCTCGCCATTCAACGAGGGAATTCTGCCTGCCTGTTCGGCATTATGCCGCCTCGAAGCGACGCGCTTGACGCTATATTTTACATCTAAGTTTTATTTAGTTTGACATATTATTCTTACATATCAATCTGGACAATCTACATTCAATAAAATTGTTTTTATTTTTATTCTGAATTCTAAAACAGCAGCAGCGTACAACAAGGCTCACAAAGTAAATAGGCGGCACGTATAATTTTATATGAAAGAAAGTATGCAAGTAATCCTCAAAATGTTTGAAGAATGTATTTAAAAAATATAGAAAATATTGACAAAATTATAAAATTAAATCTAGCTAGTGATGCGAAATACGTATATTATAGGCATAAATAATTGACAGCGCTCGTTACGAATACTAGTTACTTTTAACAGGGACGTAAAAAGCAAGCCGATAGCTATAATTTAGTAGTAATAGGTCAAGCATAAAATATTTTCAATAAAATTGTATTTTATGAAAGCTATAGCTAAAATTACTAGAAAATAAATAAAAACCGAGCAAGTATAGCACTAAAGTAAAAATACTGTCTGAGTTATGGATGCGCCGTCACGCAGAATTATATTAAATGCGCGCGAGTCCGTCACGCGTTTGACCAGTTTTTATTATTTGTTGTTATAGCGGCAACAGAAATATATAAACTTTAAGGTGGTTGCTGAGCAGAAGTGCTGCCACTTTGAGAAATAAATTTATTGCGTCCCAAATACAAAAGATTTAATAAGGATTGTTTGATTGGCGGCAATTTGGGGTAGATCTATATTTTATTATCCATCACATCACATCTTCGCTTATCGTGAATAGCTTTGCATTGTAAAACTGCCAAAAACGGCCACTTTTAGCACTTTACCAATACAAATCTATAAATGATAAGCTAAGCTATGATGTCATGGGTTATAACATATATAACTACCCTATATTGCCGCCAAACGAACAATACTACTGAAAAGTTTTGTATTTGCGACGCAATAAATTTATTTCTAGTAGGAAGGTGCTGCCACCCAGCAACCGCCTTAAGGGTCTTACTACAAAAAAGTTAGACATCTGTTGAACACTTTATTAAAAGAATGCGCACAAAACTGGCTATGTCAGTTGATGTGCATAAGTCAAGTCATTGTCATTTTTGACTTCTGCGCATAAATGACGTAGACAGAGTTGTTTAGTACGATTTTTTTAATCAAGTGTTCAACAGATGTCTAACTTTTTTGTAGTAAGACGGTAAAAAATTCAGCTGTCTGATACAGTTCATAAAATACAGCCCGCCGACAGACAGACATAGGAGGCATATTAATTGGCACCATTTGGGTCACCATCATCATCATAACACCCCATGAAACGTCCACTAGAGGACAGGGAGCTCTCTCCAGAATTCTAGCTTTAGCTGGAAAAATGTGGAGGGGAAGTACCATAGTCACCTCGCTTGTTAGCGTTACGGCTGGCACCATGGACCGCGGTTGTAGGTGACCGCAGTAAGTAAGATGTAAGATACAAAGGAGGATGCTGCTGCCCATCCTCCAGTTAACCCTTAGTCGCCTCTTACGACACCCTCGGGTATGTATGGGTTGGTACTATTCTTTGCCGGCACCACACGGGACCATTTGGGTATGGAACCCGAAACAGAACGACTTCATTGTTTTCCTTTTTGTGTTTCCGTTTATCCAAAAGTAATGTCTGGATAATTGGCGTGGTTGCTTGCCTTCTACGCCGTGTAGGCCTTCGACTAGTGAGTACGATTCACGACCAAGGCAAATATTTGTGTGATGGACACGGCTGTTTGTACTGGTGTTAAATTCTTAATCTGACTTCAAACATTTAGTTTACTATAGGGTTTAGCCATCGTTTGCAATGGAAGCGCAAAAATATGTGTTTATTTACGACATCACATTAGAAACCTCTAAAATTATCAGTGATTCTCCACAATGTTATGCATGTATTATACATAAAAACCTTCCTCTTAAGTAATTCTATGAAATGAAATGAAATAATGAATGAAATGAAATAATTTATTTGCATTAAATGTAGTACATAAGTTGATGTCATCCGGATAATTTGTCTCATACATTTAGATTTATTATGAAAAAAAAAAATCATGCAAATGTCAAATGTTGCATTAAATTTAAATGTCAATACAAAAAAATTACATTAAATTAAAAAAGAAGATATATTATTATTATTTAAATTCGTAAAATTCCTTAAAAGTATAAAAACAATTTTGACACAGCCAGTTGTACAATCTTTTCTTAAATATTATAAATGGTAAATTTTTAAATGTCTCAGGTATATGATTATAAATTCTAACTAACATTCTAGGACAATTTCTATCGTATAACGTTGTTTTTCCTTGTGACATAACAAGTCTGTTTGGATATCTTGTATTAAAATTTATTACATCTTTATTCTGGTTAAACAGATCTTGGTGATTTTTAACAAAACAAGCTGCTTCGAAAACGTATAAAGAAGGTAAAGTAAGGAGATTAAATTTTTTAAAAAGTGGACGACACGAGTCAAGTGGAGCAGCATTGCATCTATTTATTAAAGCATTCTATCTATTAAAAAAACCGCATCAAAATCCGTTGCGTAGTTTTAAAGATCTAAGCATACATAGGGACATACCTCCAAGGGACAGACCGACAGACAGCGGGCGTCTTTGTTTTATACTATGTAGTGATTGCACAATACGTCATTGCTGCATTAATCCTTTATCCTTGTAACGTTAACGTAAGCGTTTCGTGCATCAAAAGGCACGTTTAGTCGTTGTTCCCAGCTTATTTTGGATAGTAGAGTCGTCAGAATATTTCAGAGGCTATTGGCGACGGGAAGTCAGAGAATTAGCCTGATTATTGGCCTCTTGCTTGGTTTTTTTTTATAACTACAATATTTTTAGTATGTATGTCATTCAGACTACAAAACCGATGATTTGATTTTTTTTAAAAACATAGTTCGTAATACGCGCAAAGCGCAAGGTTTGTATGCGAAGGCCAAAACTTTTCCTTCTTTTTCGACCTAGATTTCTTAGGGAAAGTTTGAATATGAATACCATAAAAAAATTCTAGTCATAAAAAAATACCTTGTAGCCTGTAGGTATAGATAATAGAATTTCCACATAACAACGGTTCAATCGATAAACCGCAAAGATAAAACTGCTTTTATCTACAAGTACAAAGACATAAAATGCATTCCCGATACAAATTGAAACGCATTTTGCAATACTTTGCCCGGCGCACCCATCAGTATCGGTTAAGCAAATACGTAGGTGTATTCTTATCACTACTAGGGAGGGGCACTATCAGAATTGCAGACAGTCGCTTGAAACTTCATACACGTTTTTCTTGTGTTTAATGGCCAGTTGCACGAAGCTTCTTTTAAGTTAAAGCTTCTTTAAATCTACTGAGTGTCTCTTTCTGTTTTGTTGACAAAGAAAGTGTCGGCAATAGATTTAAAGTGAGCTTTAACTTTAAAGGTGTACCGTGCAACTGGCGGTATTGTAACCGATTGCGATGAAACAAAGTCTACCGACATCCGATTAACATATTAACGAAAACTGCGTTTAAATCTGTTTAGTAGTTTTTGAGTAAATCGCGAAGAAAGAAACAGACAAACAGACAAGAAATACAAAAATGTTTATAATGGGTTCTATTAAGTAATAGAACAAAAAAACAAAACGATGCTGGTTTTTTTTTTTTTTTTGAGGGCTGTCATCTACCTTGCAAGTCTCGCAACCCACTCGACATGATGATGATGATGAGCGTCCAAAAAGATATATTTTCGCAAATATTTTCAATTAACAGATTTGTCGAGTTAAACCCACTTATTACTGAATTTAAACATAGTATGGTAATAACTTATTTTTTAACAAAATTAAACAAACAAAAATTTTTATACTTCACTTTCTCGGAAAGTACCTCAGTCCTGTTTTAAAAACTAAGGAGAAGATACGTCATTTCTATGGTTTATATATGCGAGGGGAAAAGTTATATGAAAATCCATTGTTAACGTGTTTTAGCGGGATGGAATTTTGTATGAAAATCCATTGTTAACGTGTTTTTTTTTCTTAAATTTAGATCAAAATCTGTCGATAACCTATTTTAATATCATAATGCCGAAAAAGAAAAAGTTTTTATCTCTAAGTCCACGAAATGATGCTGGCCACCTGCACTTTTCTGAAAAGACCATTAATTTGAAAAAAAAACGAAACCAAAATGTGGAACGAGAGCGCGCGCGCGAATTAGGTACCTATTCTTGAAAATCACCGTGTGATAAAATGTTACTCAATAAAATCAAAATTTCTGTTTTTTTCTTATCAACAGGGAAAAATTATAATGCATAAATATAAATTAATGTTTAATTGTTAAATTTTATAAAGTATGTTTTGACACTATCAGGGTAAAATTAAAAAGTTTAAACCTCCAAGCGATATTTTATCACCCAGTGATTTTCAAAAATTGGACCCCCGTTTTCTTTACAAAGTTGTTGGAAGTTTTAATTGTAGTTTTGTTGGTGCGTGCTTTTTACTGTCGATAAAAATGTCGTCAAATAGTGACAGTGATGAAGAGTTTTTGACGCCGCTAGAAGTACAAGAAAGTGCGCAAGCGGTTATTGATTGCCTGAAAAATCTCGAAGAAATACAACAATGTAGGTATGTGATAGTTTTATACATTGGAAAAGCGAGAAAAAAGCGCATTGATTTTCGGAAACTGTTTTGCTTGCTTATTATAGTGAAAAAGCGTATAAATATAAGCCAAGTCTTTGTATTCCATGTTGAAAAGTACCATATTGGCAAGACATTATATCAATATAGGTAATGGAATACAAAAAACTTACATCATACTCGTATCTGAAAAGGAAATTTGAAATATTTTCCTCGTAGGTGAAGTATAAAGCACTATGTATCACTCGAAAGAAAGTGCGATTCCCAACTCGGGTGTATTGAGCCCTTCGGCTTCCCTTGTTGGGAATCGGTTACTTTCTCCTCTCGATGAACAATATACTATTATGTATGTATTTTTAACGTTATAACGACGCGACCGACCAAATGCTCAACTTTTGTTATTGTTAATAACCAATTAAAGTCTTTTACTAGTGCAAAATTGTGCATGTCATCTCTATAGCCACTGGTCCTATCAATATCGGTAAAGCAAATCCTAGCCTACTAATAATATAAACGCGAAAGTTTGTAAGTATGGATGTATGTTTGTTACTCTTTCACGTAAAAACTACTGAATGGATTTTAATGAAACTTTACAATAATATAGCTTATACATTAGAATAACACATAGGCTACAATTTATAATCCTGCGCAGACGAAGTTGCGGGCACCAGCTAGTACAAAAATTAATATATTTTTATCACTAAGTACCTTCTAGGGACGGACATTATCGACATTTTTATCGCAGTTATCTTTATTGAATACAGATAAAAGAACCATTTCAGGTGAGTTTAGGAGTTATAATGGTTAGGTTCGAAAAACGGATATTTTAACGAAATTCAGCAGAAGTTTTACGAATCTTTGGTCGTAAACTACAAAATTTTCAAAGTAAGGGACGGTGTACCGAAAACTGAAAGGGCGTGCTCAGTCAACGAAACTGAACAAATCTCTCAAGTAAAATTTTTGTGTAATGAAAAAAGAATTGACCTTTCCATACAAATTGCTCACGTTGATTGAACTGTTTGTTTGGAGAAGCCATTTTTTTTTTCATTTCTCAAGAATGTTTCTTTGGGAAAGTTGTTCAGTTTTCGGTACACCGTCCCTTACGCCCTTTATTGCATAGATAGATAAAACACTTAATCAAGCGGTATAATATAAATAGATACAGACATTAATGAACAAACATAAAGCTTAACCACAGATTAGATAATAGTAAACTGAACTTAACAGTGTTTTCTTTGACAAATGTTTCTTCTTAACCGACTTCAAAAAAGGAGGAGGTTCTATGTTTTTGTCACTTCTTTTTTCCAAATGGCGCCACTTTGTTTGTGAAGTTACGTCATAAACTGATCTTAGAATCCTATATGAATAAAGTATACTTTGACTTTGACTTCTCTAAATTAAAAATGTAAACAACACCAGCCGTCTATTTAGGTATTAAAGAAAACAAAACAATTTTAATGGAATCAAATTTGAATCTAACTGAGAAACGTTCCAGTATCCACTCAAAGACTAAGTAAGACCTAGGAATTAGAGCAAGCAAGCCTAAATCTAGACTCGGATAAATGGATCCTAGCCACTAAGTAACCACTAAACCTAGGCACGGAACTGGAGATGGTGATTCTGTAAATTCCCTTGCTTTGTTCTTACATACTATATATGTACTGTTATACAGACAGATTGTTAAAAAAGTACTTTAAAGCCTGAATCAGGTTACAAATCTGAACAACTTTGCCCAAGGAACATATACCAAAAATCCGAAAGAGCGTCTAAAGTTTACACGTACAATCGCGGACAACCAAATGGGCTCACCTGAACAGGCTTGCCTTCTTTATTTAGGCAACTAGATCCAAGATACTGAACAACTTTCTATAGGGCATATAGGTCGAAATACGGAAACTATTTTTATCTCCTTCCATACAAAATGCGCAATCAGCTGGTGTAGTTTCCATGGGAATTTGACATTTTTATTTCACATTTCGACCTATTTCCCTTGGAAAAAGTTGTTTCGTTTCACGGTCTAAGTAACTCGCTGAAATAACTTAAAAATTATAACACCTTTCAATAAGAGTAATATGCAACAAATTATTCAACAAAGACGACGTTGAAAGAAGATACCTACCTTTCCTTTGAATATTGTACAAAATGGCGGCGATATTACATCGAGAAACTTTTATTGTAGTTCAATTTATTGAACACGATATTCTCAGACAGATGATACTTCTTTTAAAATTGGTTTTAAAGTTGTAATAGAAATTCTTTTGTTGAATATTGTCTTTTTATTTAATCGTAGAAAGCGAGAAATTCTTGGAATGTGTTAATTTTTTGCTAAAAGAAGTCTAAAAAGGCACCATTAAGGGGCTGATAAGAGCTGAATTACCTCCCTTTCTAACAAAGGGCAGAACGCGCGTGCTAGAACGGAGCGGATTCGCGCTGTTTTACGTTTTTCGCTCTGTTTTACATTTTTCTCAAAATCTGTACCCATAATATTAATTATCAAATAGCTATATTATTATGCATAATGTATTGAATAATGTGTAAAAGTTTTGGCATCATAGATAAATGGGTACTTAAGAAAAGCGGTTTAAAAGCAAAAAGCAAGAGGTAACTTTGGATTTTTTTTAAGGCGTACATTTATATTCAATCGTGTTTCGGAGTCCGCCATATTCTTGGAAAGATGCTTTATTATCACATAAGTTTTTTTCACGGCCATATATTCATCACTTTTCGTTAAAAACCTGCTCAAGTGAAGCGTATTTAGCTCTTATCAGCCCCTTAAGTCAGTAGTTAAGGAGTGATCACACCTAGCTGAATTCAAAGACTAATTCGGCATACATTGCTCGTTAGTAAGTAGGATATTGCGATTAATATAACCAAGCCTCCCAGCAATGTATGCCGAATTAGTCTTTGAATTCAGCTAGGTGTGATCACTCCTTTAGCCTGACTAACTCTTCGGTCACCAGCCAGCCGGTAGTGTCTTCCGCGACCTATTTGGACGGATGTATGTAACGGGTACGGAATAGTACCATCCCATCCCGTGGGTGTGTCGTAAGAGGCGACTAAGGGTTATAAACTGGAGGATGGGCAGCTTATCTTACTTACTGCGGTCACCTACAACGTCCATGATGCCAGCCGTAATGCTGACAAGCGAGGTGACTATGGTAGTTCCCCTCCACATTTTTCCAGCAAAAGCTAGAATTCTGGAAGGAGTTACCTCTCCTACTAGAATTTTGTTTTCCTAGCTAGCTTTCTGTCCTGTAGTGCATATTTTCATGAGATGTTATAATGATATATATTTTGATGATATGATAAACTATTTTTATTTTATTTTTTATGATGTAACGGGTAATGAGGATACCGAGCTTTCACTCAATGGGGATACGGCTCAATGATCATGGGAGACTTTTAAGTCTCGTAGGTTCGTAATCAATTTGTTTTGATAGGACTCTGCAAAGAGGCTGGAGTATACTTTTATATTGTGTTTTTTTCCTTTATTTTTCTCTTCCGTTATAGAATAAAGATGATGTCAGGAAGGGTACAGCAATCCCTGAAGTAAATCACATGCTGTACATTTTCCTTCTAATATTTAATGTTAACGGAAATGTATCAAATCCGCCATTGTATACAATTCTAAGGAAATGTGTACGGTCAACCGCTTGTCGGTAGAAACTTTTTCAACTCTATTACCACGCCGTAAGGTCCAAAAGTATTTCTACTGATGTGCGGCCGTGTGTACAATTTCGAAAATAAATGTGTGATATATTAACTTTTCCTTTGAAATGTATTAATTTCCTAAAGAGCATCCATTATTTAATCTAACCTGACCTAACATAAATAAAAAGTAATTTATTTTTCAATTTTTCAAGGTGGTAGGGCGTTTTGTGGAAAGTCCGTCTGGGGAAATACCACCCCCTTGCTTTTTTCTGCCGTGAAGTAGCACTGTTTGCACTGCTGAGCCAGTGAAATTACTGGCACATGAGAGATACCATCTTAGTTCTCAAAGTGAGCAACGCGCTTTGCTGTCTTATTAGTGTCAAAATATGCCATTAATAAGACAGTGGGTGCTATGGGCGGCCACCTGCTCGTTTGCTCACTTGTAACATAAAAAAAACAATTCCTAGTAAAAGTAGGTAAAGTTATTGATATTTCATACATTTCCTTAACGTTCTAGGGATTCAATACATTTCCGGTAACAAGTACACACGGCCGCACATCGATAGAAACACTTTTGGACCTTATTGCGTGGTAATAGAGTTGAAAAAGTTTCTACCGACAAGCGGTTGACCGTACAATGGTTTCAAATGAGGTATGACTGAGTGGTTTTGAGTGGTTGTGCGAAGCTTAATCGAGACAGAGCGAAGTTAGTCATCATCATCATCATATCGTGTGGGTTGCAAGGTCGATGACCGACCTCACCCTGGTGTCAGAGTTGTTGAGCCGCCAAAGGCCTCTGACATGGCTCATTAACGACTACATCCACAAATAGTGGTCTGGACCAACGGCTTAACGTGCCATCAAAAGCACGGAATCATCTAACTTTTCAGACAATCAGGTGATTCACCCTGCAATGGACTAACCAAACTGGGGACTTTTGTTTGACAGTGTCCCCACCGGGAATCGAACCCAGAATCTCCGGATCGAGAGCCGAGCGCTATAACCACTACACCACGGAGCCTGTTAGTTTAACAGCTTCATTATGATTGCGGCCGCAAATCTAGACTCCGTCCTATTCTCATTTGAAACGTATAAAACCAACACATTTTTATTTATTAATTTTTTATTAATTTTTTTCTATTGAAAATGGGCTTACTCTTGACCTCGATCTAGTCTTGAAGACAGAGATGAGGTCGACGATGGAACGAGCTTACCCATAAGAAGCCTATTCACTCGCGACTTGAATAGATTCGGGTTATATGAACTCAGGAACACAGATGCAGGCAGAGAATGATGAAAGTTCAGGAAGCAAGGGAAGTATGTCAAGATCGTAGCAGGTGGAGAACTGTGATCTCTGCCTACCCGAACGGGAACAAGGCGTGACATTATGTATGTATGTATGTATACCAAAGGATTTTTAAAAGAACGAAGAATATGAAAAAAGTCATTAATTTTTGTAAAAATGCATTGTTGGAGAACCCTTAAATCCCAATCTCTTGTCCAACCCTTGCAATAAAGGAAAAGTTAAAATGGAAAACTCTAGCTGTCTCTTTCCAACGCCTTAATGAGACAAGGATAGGGTATTTCCGGTCCTTCGTCAAATGTCGAAGAGGGCTTTTATATTTAGGTCAGTACTCCAAAACAAAACTTCGGGTGACGATGCAAATTTATTACCTTTTTTTATTTTTATTTTGGGGGTTTATTTTTAACTGAACCCGTATCTCCCGTTAAAGTGAGTTTTGAACAAGCCTAATAAAAAAAAAATAGGAAAGATCAATGAGTCAATTTTGTCATCGTGATTCGAATTATCATTTGTTCATTCGAAATTACTCAATGTTATCGCTAATGTTTCATTCAGGTAAAGTTAAAGTTTATAGAAGGAAAACAGAACATATTGAAACATTAAATTTTTTTCATTGTAAGATGGCGTCCCATGTAGTGCTGGTAAAAAAGTAACCCGTGGGTGTCGTAAGAGGCGACAGGGTTATAAACTGGAGGATAGGCAGCAGCATCTTCCTGTGTACCATACTATTTTACTTACTGCGGTCACCTACAAATACCGCTGTCCATGGTGTCAGCCGTAACGCTGACAAGCGAGGTGACTATGGTACTTCCCCTCCACATTTTTGCAGCAAAAGCTAGAAATTCTGGAGGGAGCTCCGTGTCCTGTAGTGGACGTTTCGTAGGATATTATGATAATGATTGATACATGTGTTGAAAATTTTAAATGAAGCCTGTTACGTTACGTTTGAAGTGCCTAACCAATTTAGACTCTTGAATTATTTATTTAAAATCTTTCACACAATTTTTGGTACCAACACTAATGTATGGCAGTGAAAGCTCGGTATGGCAGAAGAAGCATGAAAGTAGAATTAATGCGGTGGAAATGAGAGCGCTAAGGAGTATGATTGGTATTTAATTGAGTGACAGGATTAGAAATAGTGTGATAAGAGAACGGTGTGGCGTAAAAGAAGACGTAGTGACCAAAATCGAGAAAGGGATGCTGAGATGGTTTGGTCATGTAGAGAGAATGAATGAACGAAGATTGACGAAAGACATCTACCAGGCGAGAGTGAATGGAAACGTTGGAAGAGGAAGGCCTAGGCGAACGTACCAGGACCAAATTCAGGACGTTTTGAATAAAGGCCAGGTTAAAAGTACCCTAAACCGACGAGCATGTATGAAAGGATTGATGAAAGTACAGGAAGCAAGGGAAGTATGTCAAGATCGTAGCAGGTGGAGGACTGTGGTCTCTGCCTACCCCAACGGGAAAGAGGCGTGATGTTATGTATGTATGTAAAATAATAGCACTCATTTGCATAATGACGCCTAGAATAATTCCATAATGTAAGTGCCATGGACACACTACACACAAAATCACACTTATTAAACACACACATAAACAATATAGCATATTTTGTCCGGAAATTCCGGAAATTAGACCCATGACGGTCATGACACAACATCCGTCAAATTAAGAATAAGTATAATTTCCTCACTCCTACAACCTCTAACCATGCTCTATGAGTTCATTGTTTGTATTTTGTGTTTATTCTGCGCGGGACCTTTCAAAATGCACAAACTTTTATAATTACAGTACCGTATTGTGGCCTGTGGGCGAGGTTGATAAAACGCTATTTTGATACGGCCTTTTGAAGATAAAGGGCTTGCATTTGGAAGTTGATTTTGTGGAATAAATTTGACCAAGGATTTCTGGCCCCAAATACAAGTGGCTTGCTGTTATCGAAAAAGCTATAGAATAGAATAAAAATGTATAGAAGTGACATTAGCTGTCACGCAACATTTCGTTAGCTAATGCCATTCCCATATACAACGTGTTAACGTAATAAGCGAAACTGAGAAAATAGTTTGTTCAGAATCGAGAGTAGAATCGATTTCACGGGTTTTTGATATGGGTAATTTTTCTTTTTTTTTATTATTTAAATTTTTGCCGCTTCTATTCTAAATATTTCTGTGGATACGCGCGCTGGCGGCGGCGCCCGCGCGGAGAGGAGGGGAGGGATATTGGCGTGGCGTGCGCGGACTAGAACAACGATGAAACTAGAACTATGATGAAACATTAAAATAACATTATCTAAAAAAAAAACTTTTTTTAAGATTTTTTTTACGGCAATGGATTTATTTTGATAAAATCAGTTGGGGTGTATAAAGGTTTCGTTTATTCCATTAACACGTTGTATAATCATTATATTTTACTAGCGTTTGCGATTGAAGACAGCCTCTTGTCTCTAGGCCCTGTACAACTAAATGGCGTAACTACGCAAGTTTTAGACGTATAGTATTTTAGTAGCTTTTAAAGCATATCTTATGAACCGCAGGGGAAGCAAAAAAGATCCCATAGGGTCGAACTGCAATGAGGTCCACAAACTATGAACTCAGCTCCTTAATGATATGATGGATGACATATTATAAGCATATTTTTTATGGCAAAATAAAGACATCGGAATTTCCATCGCGCTCGATATTGCTTTGTCTTTTTCATGTTTCTACCAAAAGTAAGAATCTTTTTGGAGCTTTCCTCAATATTTTTTATTTACTTAATTTAGGCCCAAAATTTCCAGTAATACTCACTGTTGTTGATTCGGGTCCCTTATTTAGGCCCGGAATTGCTAATTTTGTTTATGAATTTCAAATTGCGACAAGAAAGAATGGTCTTGTAAGCTTGTTTATTAAATTAGGTTTTTTAGAAAAAAAGAACATTTTGGGACGATTTTTCGCAGCCTTTAGGAATCTTAATGAATTTGCGCGTCATCGCTTTCGGCTTTTAATCGTTTTTGGAGTTTTTATACTATCAATGTGTTTAAATTTATTTCTTTTGAAATAAGTTATTTCTTTTTCATCAACGGCAAGCAAAATAGCTGATTCCTTCAAGAGCCTTTCTTAGCGGGTAAAAATGACATTTGAATTTCGAATATGAATATTGATTTAGTTTAGTTCCAGTGATACACGAACTAAAATATTGTATGAAAAATGTTACTGGCTGCTTATAACACTTATTCTTATTTTCATTATCATTGTTTCTGCACATAATAACATTTTAATGCAATTTTAATAATTAACACACAGCTGTTCTGTTTAGTTCGAAACAGCTTTGTTTGTTTCTAAGATGGAGGAATGCAAGTGTCAATATCGCTATCGTACGGATACCGTGCGGCCACAGAATATATAATAGTAAATGCGGCGTCCATGGAATATGTCACCGATGTGAATGCATCTTTACATCCTGCCGGCGTTGGTATACATACAGCTTCTTTTACCTTTAAGGAGTGATCACACCTAGCTAAATTCAAACACTAATTCGGCATACATTGCTGGGAGGCTTGGTTATGTTAATTGCAATATCCTTACTTCAACGAGCAATGTATGCCGAATTAGTCTTTGAATTCAACTAGGTAAGATCGTGGCTTTAGCTAGCTTAGCATTTCGGGTGGCTCTAGACAAAGAGTGCCATGCAAATTTTGCCCCCATACAGCCAAAATTAAGTCAAGCTCCTCTCAAAAGGGAAGTGTATCGACACAAGCTCTTGAGCACGTATATTGTAAGTGTTCTTTGGTTAAGGGTTGATATGAGGGACGTGAAATGAGGGTATATTAACTAGGGGCAGAGGGTAGCAATTCTAATTAGAAATAGATACTCTGACGCTTAGATAAGGGCTCTTTTGAGGAGAAAATGTTTAAAAGAAAATGAAATATATGCTACTAATAATATAAACGCGAAAGTTTGTAAGTATGGATGGATGGATCGATGCTTGTTACTGTTTCACGTAAAAACTACTAAATGGATTTTAATGAAACTTTACAATAATATGGTTTATACATCAGTATAACACATAGGTTACAATTTATAAAGATATTGTGGGAATTGTCTAATTCTGCGCAGACGAAGTCGCGGGCACCAGCTAGTAGTCCAATATTTTATTAAAAACGTATTTTAAGTTTTAAAAATAATATTTGGTATGAGAGAATGATACACGTTTACTCGGTTCGTTATGTTCGTAAAAAAGGGAAATCTTA
Source organism: Athrips mouffetella (assembly GCA_947532105.1). Lineage (NCBI taxonomy): Eukaryota > Metazoa > Arthropoda > Insecta > Lepidoptera > Gelechiidae > Athrips > Athrips mouffetella. The sequence continues at coordinate 3,020,694 of OX383968.1, read as the reverse complement.
GTTCCCCGGTAAATTTTCAAATTCGGAAAAAAATTAAATAAGGCTTTTTACTGTGGGAGTTTAGTATGAACTAAGTAAGACGCGAAGGGTCTGTGCATACGAAACCGCAGGGCAGAAAACTGGTTTAAAATCAAAATTTAATCGTATCTCTTGTAGTCTCTGTAGTCGATAAAATAAGACCGCAAAGATTACAGACGGCTGAACTCTAAACTTCAATTTTTAAGGCGATGATAACTCACTTAGTGCCAGGGTCATTGGCCAGGGTTGATAAAAATCATGATTTTTTTATTTATGACAGATTTTTTTGTTTTTTTTTTAAATAATGAGCCGTGAATTTTATCAAAAACAGTAATATTGAGTTATTTATAAAAATAAATACTTTTTTTACACTAGCAAGGTTATTTTTTATCTCTTTATGGTGCCGCTTTGTCTATTTAAATCTCAGTTAATTAGCCTCGATGGTCTACTAAAGCCTATCTTTCACCAGCTCTTCACAGCTGTGGCTTCTTTAGCATCCGTGGAAAGAGTTTTTTCTACATTTGGACTTGTCCAATCTAAACTCCGTAATATACTAGGAAATAAGAAGGCGGGGAAATTAGTGTTTTTGTACAATCCTATCCTACTAATATTATAAACGCGAATGTTTGTAAGTATGTATGTATGGATGGATGTATGTTTGTTACTCTTTCACGTAAAACTACTGAATGGATTTTAATGAAACTTTACAATAATATAGCTTATACATCAGAATAACACATAGGCTACAATTTCTAAACCTGCGCAGACGAAGTCGCGGGCACCAGCTAGTACTATAATAAATAATTGAGTTTTTTTAAGTTCCTTATGTTGTATGTTGATTTTTTGTATAAATAAAAACTGAAAAGTTGAGTTTAATAAAATATTCTTCTTTTTATAGAAAAAAACAAGTTTGATTTAAATCATTGATTTAAATAAAAAAATCGCTCGATTTAAATTAAATCAATTAATCATTTGATTTAAATCAATCAACCCTGCTTAGTGCTTGGTGTAAAAATCTACTATTGATGCACTATTCTCTCATTACTCATTATTCACTATTTGCTAATCGATGATTCTGTTGCAGTATAGTTTGCTGTGTGTGCCTGCTAGCTCGCTGGATAGAATTTACAAAAAAATTATGAAATTGAGGCAAATTGAGAAAACACCACCAGTCACGTGCTATTGGGTACCGGTGGTACCCAACATTTCTTTCAGTAGATTGCACACGTTTTCGCCAAAAAACGCATAAATTTACTTCTGAACCAGCAGCCCCAGTGGAAATCCCGGATGCCGGATGCCATAAACCAAGGTTGTTTTGGGGCTTGCATTCTGAGAAATAAAAATTGGAGCTAGGTTTCTTGAAGCGTTGCTTAACTGCTCTTGGGTACTACCGGTACCCAAAAGCAATCTACTCAAAAAAATTTTTGGAGTGGTTAACAAATCCTTGTCTTAAATGGCTTAGTTATACAAAGCAGTATACACGTATAGCATAGTTATAGAACAGCACGTATCGCGAAAACTTTATACATACACACAGTGACATAGTAAAATGACCTAATTTCTTAAAACTTGTAAACTTACAAGTAAAACACGCCCGAGCTATACGAGCTTGTAACTGGGGTGCTCAAGGAACTAAAAGTTTGTCCTCTGTAGATAAAACTTTATTACTCGCTTAAGGGCGCAAACACACCGACTGCACGGCGACTGCATTACAAACAGGTTTATTATAAAAAAAAAAGTTTATTGATCTAACGTAATAAAAATAAATGGTACAGCAGCACTACACTTACTTTATCGCAATACTCAAGGAAAAACTATCAACAGCAAACTTAAATTTGTAATGCCATACACATAGTATGGAAAAACGGGAGCTCACCTTAATTGGTTACTCATTATTCACTATTTGCTAAAAATTGACAAATTTAATGATTTTAGACTTTTCCCTTTATTTGTACTGTGAGACCTAGCTTCTTGCCAAATTTCATAATTTAAGGTCGACGGGAAGTACCCTGTAGGTTTTGCTTTTTTGCATAAATGTATGGAGATGAGGATATAAAAAGCCATATCTATTGATTGCGTCGTTGTAAAAAATTGAAATTTTCAGATCTTGTGTGGTTTATGGACTTTAATATTCGATATCAATTTAAATCTGATACCTTTTCTCGTTCGTGAGAAAAAGGGTCTTGACCGACAGACAGACAGACAGACGGACAACAAAGTGATCCTACAAGGGTTTCGTTTTTTTTTATTTTGAGGCACGGAACCCTAAAAACGAATAGCTTTGCAAAGCCGTTGAAGATTCTTTTAAGAAAGGAATTTCCTAGTTGACATAAACAGTACCTGTTGTGTCGTTTTTCTTAATGTTTTGTTTGTTTTTCATGTGTGTACGAAAAATTGTTGCATAAATAAATTCTACATTCGGAATAGTGACAAAATTATGACAAAGATCAGCTGGTGATTTAAAAACTCCGACGAAAGAGCTTGTTATATTCAGCTGTGGACCCGAAATAATCTTTATTGATTACAACATTGATACAATAATACTGGGCGTCAATACAATCAAGCCTGTTTCTCAGACGGAAGGCAGATCACTCCTTTAAACAAAACTGCAATATAGAAGTTACTTAACTGCTCGTTTGTAAATCCAGTTCTAAGTATAAGCTGGTTGTAATAAGACAAGACAGTATGTCTTAATCGGCAATGTCCCTCCTTGCGTATTTTTTTAAAATACAGTCTTAAGCCACGATCACACCTAGCTGAATTAAAAGACTAATTCAGCATACATTGCTCGTTGAAGTAAAGATATTGCAATAAACATAACCGAGCCTCCCAGCAATGTATGCCGAATTAGTCCTTGAATTCAGCTAGGTGTGATCGTGGCTTTAAGGCCACGACTTTGTGTCAGCGAGCGATTTTTAAAGACACAAGCTACACAGCGAGGCGAGTGTTACTTCATAGTTGGAATCAACGCACAGAGTATAAATAATCACTCGAGCCTTCACCCATAGTCGTGGCCACAATAACAATACCTACATATAAACACAACATCACGCCTCTTTCCCATCGGGTTAGGCAAAAACCACAACCCTCCACTTAACTTCTTATCTATTCTAGGTTGCGTTTCGTCTGGTTATGGGTTCTTTTTGACCTATTCTTAGTTTGAACGTCTTGAAATTGGTTTTGGAACGCTAAGGCTTTCCCCTTCCAACGTTTCCATAACTCGTAAATCTTCGTTCATTCATCATCTTTACATAACGAATGCAGCTCGTTTGTTTAAGCCAGTTGGAATCAAGCGAGATTGTTTGTGTCAATCACCGATAAATCTCTAGTCGATGTTTCGTTGATAGTTGCCTAAAGAGATTTGTGGGGTTCATGTAGGATTGAGGGTTTACTTGGGATTTGGAGGCTGATTGTTCTTTTGGTACATTTAATTTTGCCTCGGATAATATTGTTTTACTAGTATCACCGTCTTCCTTCATTTTGTTTTAAATTTACAAGGCGAAGATTTTTTAACAAACTAAATAGTCTACCGTAACAATAATATCTGCGTACTTCACCTCCATTCAGTCTACCCGTAAGTCCCGTAACCACGGCTGATGCAACTCAGCCAAAACGTCGAGGAAAATAAGCTAATAAGCCTAATTTTGTAATTAATACTTGTGTATCGCGCTCAGACCCGGAATAGAAAAAACATATAGAGAGCTCATCAAAAATCTATATCGTGATAAGGACCCGTCATACTCTTTTCTAGCTAATTTATTTTGCTTCTGAAATTCTCAACTTGCTAACACAAAACCCCAAACCTAATATACTGCAAATATTAAAAAAACATTTCACGGAAAAACTGAGTGAAAATGTTAATACCGCTATGTTATGTATTAGAGCCACGACGCTCTCCTGAGCATAAACTTACCTTAAGTTTCTTCAGAAGAGTAGATATAAGTCCAATTAATTATGTTCCATGAATAAATTTTAAAAAAATATATATAGGATCACGTATCATGCTAGAATCGACTATAAAGAAAACAGGTGAAAACAGGTGTATTCTGACATAGGTACTTCATCCGACGAATAAAATTATGGGGTGACTATAAAAGTTTCGCTAGACGTTTGGTGCTCAGCTAACCTGAGCTACCGTAACTAAGAAAAACCTTCAAAGTTGCTTTGTTATTTAGCTTTACAAACTCTGGAACTAGTTGAAAGAGTCGTAAAGATAAAGTACAAAGGAAAATTAAGGTCTCATTACTACAAGCCAGCTAGGAAAGAAAACGATTTTAACAAGCGAAGCTAGACATTTAATTTAAAAATAACTTTTTAAAAGGCGCAAGAAAAATAAAGTGGAACCGCTGATATTAGACTCCAGGATTTTGTGTGATTTTAGTCGAGAGTTGAAATTGTTGGGAAAAAACCGGGCAGAGGGCGAGACGGATTCGCACATAGGGTTCCGTACCACGGCACAAAATATTTTGTGTTAGAAGAAGTTTTATTCATGACTACTGTTCAAAATCATGTTGCGTCCGACTACTAACAGTAATTAAAAATCTGTATTTTTTTACTATTTGTTGGTTAAGGTATAATCACATCAAATTTGACGCTTGTAGGTATATACATACATACGCTTTTACGTTAAGCCGCAACACACCCTCCTTAATTCAGAAACGAATTTGGCATAAATTGCTCGTTGAAGTATTCCGTGTTTGAAATTAATAATAATTAAGTGTTTGCGAACGTACCAGGACCAAATTACCAGTTAAATCAGTTAAAGTTAAATCAAATTACCTAAGCGAACGTACCAGGACCAAATTCAGGACGTTCTGAATAAAGGCCAGGTTAAAAGTACCCTAAACCGACGAGCATGTATGAAAGGATTGATGAAAGTATGTCAAGATCGTAGCAGGTGGAGGACTGTGGTCTCTGCCTACCCCGACGGGAAAGAGGCGTGATGTTATGTATGTATGTATGTATAAGTGTTTGGAATTAACAAAACCGAGTCTATCAGCAATGTATGGCGAATAGGCCACGTCCCCATTAGGCTCACAGTAAGCCGCTCACTGTCTGCCTCCAGCGCTTACTGTACGCAGTTTGCGGCGTTAAGCTTGCGGATTCAGTGAACAGCTGAGTCGCCGCGAACTATGCTCCCAGCCGGCGGCGGCGGCTCAGTCAGCACTACGCCGACGGAACGAATTGAGTAAGCGACCGATACGCCGCTCAGAGTCAGTCGGCTCACTGTGAGCCTAATCGGGATGTGGCCTTTGAATTTAGGAAGGTGTGATTGCGGTTTTAGAGCTAAAACAAAAAAGGTTAAACGCACATCGTTAAATAGGGACTACCCTTAAAGTATATACAAAAGTGGTAGAAATACTGTTCGCTTAGTCTCCACCATAAGCTCTTAAAGCAATCGGGATGTTTGGCACCGTTTGAGTAGGGAACCCTAAAAAAGGCTAGCACAAATGCCTCGGGCTGATAAAGTACCGAATTCTTACATTATTTATTTTCGGTTCATAGAGTCGACGTTTAGGTAAGTAAGGCACACGTGTTTTAAATGTGCTATAGGTATAGTTTTTACCTCGGGGAATAACATGTTTTTACCGAAAGAAAATCGGAAAATACAATCTTACGGACGGATAATGTAGGTTGATTAGAAAGAGCGGGACAGAGCCATGCGTTAGAGCAGGACGTAGCGATACGTGTCTCTGTCGCTCCAATATCTTACGCATGCTCTTTCCTGCTGTCACACTACTGTCATTCTAATAACGATAGCAGGACCATAGATTTAGTACTTCGCGCGTGGCGCTTTTAACCAGAATGCGCTCTTCCAAACATTATGCGAGCAGAGTAGTACGTAAGATGAGATGAAGCTGTCCCTTTCTAATAGATTTTGCAGGACATTTTGTTTATGTTGCCATGACAACATCAACAAAATGTCATCAACAAAATCATTTTATCAAAGAGTTTTTAATCCAGATAAATCAAAAGAAAATGATTTTCTGCATTTATCAATATTTAATGAAAACTGAGAGGGAAGTTTATACTTTGCACGTTGAAAATTATTATAATAAGTATTTAAAAATACGTATAAATATAAATTTGTGTATATAAAAATTAACATTTTGCACGGAAATTGTGCAAACTTCATTAGTATGGCAATAATTAGAAAGGGACGAAGTACACCGCCTATGATGTCTTGCTCTGCTCGTTTTGCCTCAGTACAAATTGTTAAGAGTACGCTATCATGGTAAGGGCTACCGCACACGACCGAGAATCGGTGGGCGATTATCGGCCGGGACAAGGACGGAAGATTCAGGTGATAACACGTCAGAGCGGGATGCCGACAAAAAATCGGCCACCGATTCTCGGTCGTGTGCGGGAGCCCTAAATGTAAGATCATTGAGCAGGACAGATCTATGCGTGAGAGCAGGACGGAGCGATACGTGTCTCTGTCGCTCCAATATCTTACGCATCGCTCCGTCCTGCACTCACACTGCTGTCATTCTAATCAAGGTAGATTATTTGGACCACATTTGGACTGTATAGATAGTACATATAACATCATATCCACACATCATCCTCATATCTTCGTCAGATCGACGACCGACCTCACAAAATCCCTGGTGTCAGAGTTGTTGAGTTGTCAAAGTCTTTGACATGGCTCATTGACGACTTCTTTAGCTGAGACCACAGAACAACGATAGGGCCACTCCGCCTGCGCGCGCACCCCCCTACAGAAGCGAAGGTAGTAAAAAAATTGGTTCCTTATTGACTAGGTATACTATCCAATTTATGTATGCCCTTATTTTGAATGCACATCATAAATACATTCGTTGCCATAGAGACGCTGTCACTGGTTTTTTGCATCTTACTCTCTCGCAATAATGGTACTATGTTTATCGCACTCAAATGACGCTAGTAGTGTGGGTGCGGAAAGCGTGTTAGTTTTAGTAAATGGTGACACTGATTTGTATTGAATGAAATAAAGAATTCGTCTCTAGATGCAGAGCAAGACGCATGCGCTTCAGAGCTCTGTGGCTGTGACTAACGGTTTAAAGTGCTTACCGAAGCACAGAATAAAAAGCACTGAGGCTGTACCGGAAGCGTTCCGGGGGCGGTATTTTTTGTAAAGTATGAGTTCTTATGCACCCTATCACATTGAAAACCGGTTGCGGCGTGGTATTTTCTTCCCGCAGATGCGCCCCCGGACCGCTTTCGCAATCATACCGGCTCTGTGTGACTTGGGCTTAAAGCTCTATGTTCCTTAGGAAAAGTTCGCTTTCGTTGTCTGAATATACAGATTCTTAGGTGCCTTTTTACTAACACCAATTTATTATAAATATTCGGTAAAAAAAAATTATCAGTAGTCCGGTTGACAACCGAACTACTCAGACAAAAAAAGCCTCAGTAGTTCGGTCCCGAACAAAACTATTAAACTACCGAACTACTAAGACTAGACAACCCAAGCTAGCTTAAACCTGTATCCAACCACAGTATATTAATATACAAGTTTCACAGTATAGTAACAGTCAGTCGCAACAAACAGATTCCCTAATAGGAATGTGCTAATTATCGCAAGGCTCTAATTTCTAGGTAATTTCGTGTCATGTGGCTACGTTATCAAGGTAATAAGACCTAGTATCTAGAATTCTAGAATATCATTCTGTGGTTAGAGTTTCGGGAGCAGTTACGGGCATTGACATATTAAGTTTAGGACCGACGAAGGAGGTTCATATGAATTCTTTGGTTACGGGTTAAACGAATTAAAGACTTAGGTAATAGAAGGTTACGATAAACGAATCCCAAAAGTGACAGAACAAAAGTTGCTGATATATACTCATATTTTGAATCTATCATCATCAAAAGTTCACCGCTGGGCTGGAAGCTTCCGTCATTCATTTCACATCAAAAATACGTGGTGGTGTATTCGGAAGGCAACACGCACCACGCTTATCAGCGTTGTTACTGTCCGATCGCAAGATCTCTTAGTCACCTTTTACGGTACAGATGGGGTGGTACTATTCTTAGCCAGCACCAAACACATGGACGAAGCAAGCCTTGTCGTGCAGCAGTGTGGTCCCTTAGTCACCTTTTACGACTCCCACGGGTAGAGATGTGGTGGTACTATTCTTAGCCAGCACTACACACACGGACAAAGCAAGCCTTGCCATTGTGCAGCAGTGTGGTT